>OU343220.1:147149541-147170179 GCA_910596185.1 Chrysanthemum makinoi
TCTCGTGTCATGCCTCGTTATATATATATATATATATATATATATATATATATATATATATATATATATATATATCTCTCTATATATGCTATGAAAGAAAAACTAAATGAGGAATAATAAAGAAGGATTTCTAGCCACACATTTCAAATAAGGAGGAGAATTTTTGGGAGACTAAATCCATTTTGTATTTCAAATGCGAAATGAAGTGGTTGTAGTTTTCTTGCTTGTCATTCTTATTTTAATTTTCTTCTTATTTGATCATAATAACTCTCTCTCTCTCTCTCTCTCTCTCTATATATATATATATATATATATACATGTATATATATATATATATATATATATATATATATATATATATATATATATATATATATATATATATATATATATATATATATATATATATAAAGGAAGAGGTTATTTTAAGAACCAAAAAATTGCGAGAGCCATGTCAATACGATAAGTTTTTTCTTATAATAATTTTTTATTATTTAATTCAAAAGGGTATAATGGTAAAATTACTTTTTATATTTGATTTTTACAAAAACGTTTTTAGTTCCGTATTTTTTTTTTTTTTTTAACATTTGTGTACACATGTGTGTTTTGCATTATGTGATAATTGGGTGTTGACAAGGCCTGAGGCGATTAATCACCGACAGGTGCTTGGAGCCACCAACCTTGCGATTTGTGGCGGGTCAAACAAATCGGTCAACAACGATCAATGGCGGTCAAGCATTTGTGCGTGGTCAAACTTGCGGAAACTTGCAAATCTTGTAGGAAATACTCAAAACTACAAGTTTTGATATATTTGATGTTTTATGCATTTACAAGATGATTTTCAAGGAAATTCTTGTTTAGAATCTGCGATCTGCGTCGAAATATCACAAAACACCCAAAATGTCAATCAGATTATCGTTAATCGCCTTGACCGATTATAAACTTGGGGGTGACGCCCGACTTAGATTCACGATTTTTAACCTTGGATAATTGTATTTTTTGTTTATGCGGTGTTGCAAAACAAGTCTAAAGGCGGATTAATCACAGATTAGGTGCTCTTTGGAGCCAACGCTAGCTTTGATTTGTGTAACTTGCCAAACAAATGGAATCAACCTTGATCAATAGGGTCAGTATTGGCGGTAGTCAAACTTACTAGCTGGAAACTTGAAAATCTTGTGCAAAACTTGTCTTGAACAAGTTTTAATCAATATTTGATGTTTTTATCAAATTCACCAGATGATTTTCAAGAAGTTCTTGTCTAGAAATACCCAAATCTACATAGGAAATACCCAAAACTTACGCATCGCGATCCGATTAATCACGATTAATCCGCAAACCTGCCGATTACAGAAGCTCTGAGAGAATTGACGCTAACTACCAAATTTACAAATTTGCAACCTTGGTTTTATGCATATGTGTTTTTTTACATATGTGTTTTTTACATATGTTTTTTTTTTAATATTACAAAATGTATGAAGCGTACACATATGTGTTTAATACAATGTCTTTAGCTGTTAGTTCATCTTTTTAGATGTACTGCTCCTTTATTCCTCGCCGGTTCAAGAACCCATGAAATACTTGTGTGTTTTTTAGCCCTTGTGCACATGTGTTTTTATCGCCTAAACAATTAAGCGATACAAGTTTGTGCCTTACTTGATCACAACGTCATGTACCACGAAACCATAAAACACATATGAACACTCTTTCAAAAAAATTACAATAATAAAACACATATACATAATTACACTAAATTTATACAACCTTAGAAATAAATATGCATCATACACTAATTTTAAATTAACTTGAAAAACACATATACACACACTTTTTCCACTGTTCAATTTTTAGCTGACCAAGGCATCCTTGTGCATTAGAACCAATTAAGAGGGATTGTTCATTCAGTGTTTATGTTTCCATTAGCAGACAAATATAAATCATAAAGTCTAAATTGCTAAACAAAATATAGGTGTGCACATGTGCTAAATTGCTAAAATCAAAAAGCATGGTTTTAGAAAAAACAAAACAATTTTCGTGGGTGTCAATGTATAACTTTGAATCAGATCTGTCTAAAACAAAATTCGGTAACACAAAGATTCACATTGTGGAAACTACCATGCCAAAGAAAGATTATGTCATTATATGTAGAACATGCCTATACGTAGGAAAAATGAAGAAAGAAAAATATGATCTACGAGTCTCCCGCTATCCAAGTAGAAATCAATCTTTGAGCATAAAGAAACTAAATATAAAACAACAAGTGCAAAATTCTTACAAAAAAGCTGCTAACTCCATCATGCCTTGTAAAAAATCCAGGAAACAGCTTAAGCCAGACCACATACTTAAAACCAAAAAAGCTTCGATTTAGAGAAGGGAAAAATTGATCTCTATCCAAACACATCTGGGTTCAAGCTCAATAAACATTATATCGTTATATTTCCATTATCACTTTGATGGGCTAAAAAAATCATATAATTAGAGAGACTTAACACAAAAGGTTTAAAAAATAACAAAAAAAGCCACTAACCTTTAGAATAACCAAAGTAGTTTATTGTGTAGGAATCTGACGGCATGAGGTGATGGTTCGCATGGCGGTTGCCATGGCGTAAAAATTAGTGAATATTTAGCGGAAGGCGGTGCGGTATGGTGGTTGCGTAAGGTGGTAGCGGTGTAGATGGCACATATCTTTGTGGCGGAATCGTGTTGAAAGGATTATGGTCGGAAGATCTGAGGGGATTTGGAGAAATGTCGATCGTGAAGGTAAGTGATGTATGGTAAAGATGAATTGGTTAGGTTTGAGAGGAAGAGATGAATATTGAATTAAATGGGTGGGTGTAAACGGTTTATGATAGGCTATTTTTATGGAAAAATTGGTTTCCCATTTTGCCCCTAATTTACTTGTTGGAATCACTCCTAAACAGTATTTCAAGTATTTATATTTCATATGTAATAGGTAGCTTTATTATGGCCTTTTATGTTTGTTTTAGGTCAAGCTTATTAGAAGGCCATTATAAGCTTAGGCCCAGCCCACATAAGAAGGATGGGAACTAGGAGTGTTGCCTACTGCTTCCCTCCTATAAATAACTTGTAAACCCTCATTTGAGGTTGGTTGTTCAATTCATTCTCTCTTTCACTTGCATATTCATAGCCGGTCTAATATATCTCACATATGTGTTTGGTTTGTGTCTAGTTCATCCGCCTCTTCTCTTTGTCTCTTTCTAGTAAGCTTGTGTTGTAAAACTAGTGACCTAACGTGGTATCAATGCAAATAGTTGGGTGAACTCGTTTTTGTTTTTGAAGTTTTATGGTATCTGTAAGGTTTGATATTCAATCTTTCATACGCTTAAAGCTTTCATTTTACACTTTTACAATCAAGATTCTTGTACTTTCAAGGTTATTAAGTGTTAAAGTTTGTTTTTGGCAAAAGTTTGAAACTTTATCGTGAATATCAGTTTTTAAGCTTGTTTTTGATTATTGTATCTCATCCTCATATAAGCATTTTAGAGGCTTTGGTTCATCAAGTTTCACACTTTTGTGTCTTTTGGTGTTATTGAAGCTATTTCATCACACAAAGACTGGTTTAGAAACATATTTGGGCAAAATCAATTTATAGTAATCCTCTGGCGTATGAAAACCCTAAAATTACTCTGGCGTAAGTTTTCCTTGGTTTGATCTTCATTTTAGTGGTTTATTAGTGTTTTCTTACTTGGATAAGTCGAAAATACGTCGACTTTGGATATCTTTTGCCTTTGTGATAGTGTAAAAGATCATTTGGGATAAACCTAAAATTACGCATAAGTTCAACTGCGGCGTAGAAATCGCCTAAGATTTCTCTTACGCCTAAGCCTTGTCTTCGCATAAGGTAATCCTAAGCCTAAGTTTCTCGCTAACTTTGTGTCTACGCATAACTTTAGATTTTTCCCTACTACGGCGTAGCTAAAACCTCTGGCGTAACTCTTAATTGTTCACGTAACTTTGGTGTTTTTACGCTTAAGTGCTACTTGGTTCTTGTCTTTTCTACGCCTAAGGACACTTCATCAACAAAGGTTCATTCGACTACAAAGATCCATTTTACCAACACAAGTTTATCAACATGTCACAACCACCATACTCTAACTATTTCCCTTACACTTATCCTCAACGACAACAACAACTAAGTCCACAACATCAAGAATGGAATCAACAACAAGCAATTTATCAACAACAATTTAATCAACAACATACTCCACAACTTCCTGCAAATCCACAACCTCAAATGGTTCAACCACCACCAAGTCTTCAAGTTCAACCGTACACAAATGAATTCAATCAACATCCATCAAGGAACACTATGAAGGAACCACTTGGTTTGCAAAGATGTGTGAAGCTTTAAGCGACCAACAATCAATTCATGAGGCTGGATCACTTGATAGACCTCCAATGCTCACTCAGGAAACTACGATCAATGGGTGATAAGGTTCTTTAGGTTTTGTGATCTAAAAGCCACATGGAAAGAAAGGGTTATCTTGGAAGGTCCATTTGAGATGCCTACTATCATTGTAACCGGAGATCCAAATGCCATTCCACCAAGAGATGAACAAACAAACATTGCTCTTTGTTGCGGACTTGAATCCTCAAGAACTTCTACACTATGAGGCGATGAGCTTGCAATGGAATATATCCTTTTAGGATTACCAAACCCAATTCTTCGTAGTGTTGATGCTCAAAAAGCTGCACAAAAATGTGGGATCATATTAGATCTTATGGAAGGATCGTACTCAATCAAAGAATTTGGAATCCAAAATTTACTTGGCTTATGAATACTTCATGATTGAACACGGAGACACTAGAGTCTTATCATCAGATTTGAGACATCATCAATGATTTGGATAAATACAACATCATCATGCCAAGAATTGCGGTGAATACTAAGTTCCAAGTAGTCTTGGTCCTGAATGGGAGAAGTATGTCATTTTTCTCCGTCGAGCGAAGAACATGCATCATTCTACCTACGGATTGTTGTACGATTACTTGAAACCTCATGAAAAGAAAGTTGATAGGGAAAGGATTCTCCGTGCTCAAATTGCTCCACCAACACATCCGGAAAATCAACAACAACTTGCCTTATATGCTCAAAGCAGTTATTCTCCTCAACCAGCAACTCAACCAAATGCTTCAAACACACCTTCACACCAACAACCTCAACAAAATCAATTGGTTCCATACAACAACAATGCTCAAGCATATGTCGGTGAAGCGACTGAGGAATCCGATCCGTTCGAAGCATTGCAACAAGGATTTGTGATGATTGCTAATGCTTTTGGCCGTTATACCAACAAATCCAACAATCGTATTAGTTCCTCATCTAACACACGGACTCAAGCATTTGTGAACAATGGGCGTGTTGAAGTTGAGAATCGTGATTATGGTGTAGTGGATGGTGGTCAAGGGTTTAATCTTTGTGGGTAGGAATAACAATGAGCTCAAGTGGTGGAGCAGGGTAATGCTCAAATGGGTTGAATGGTCTTGATGCTACAAGCTGCAATGAGAAGGACACACTGCTAATGCATGCCCAAAGCCAAGGACTAAAGGCGTTTATTTCAAAGAGCTCTTCTTTTGGCTCTTAAGGATGAAGTGGAACTCTCCAGACAAAGACGAGCTTTATGGCAAATGCGACTGGATGATGATATGGAGGACTTGCGAGGCCAATGCATTTGTTATGTTGATGGCTAATATGCTGGCGTTACACATGAGTACAGAGCCGATGTATGACCGATGGCTTGTCTCGGTGAACAAACCATATTTATCTCGATCTCATATCTCCGCCAACATCTGAATCCGTGAGGCTCGAATGTTCAAAATGAGTCATCCACATCTCATTCCGCGATTTTCAACTAGACCCGTAGTTATATTTGGCGATCAAGATGACCAAGCGGTTTCCTTGATAATCAAATTGACTCCGTGGTTATACTTGAGGATCTCAATAATGATCATGTTGTGACTCACATTGAACACCAGAACTTTGCCTCATCAGTTTGCTCGTTTAATACAAGACCAACAAACCATAGTGGAAGAATGTGATGCATTAATCGGGACTTGAAAAGTAAAATGCCTTTGTTAACAAAGGATTTTGAATGTTTACAAAAGCAACTTAACTTTTTCAAAACTCAAGAAAAGCGTGAAAGCGGTTTTGAAGCGACCTTTGCCAAATCTTATCAAAGCGAAAAATATTTAGAGCGGCGGATCGTGATCTAGCCGCCGAAGAATGCTTTGTTATGCGAAATAGAACAACTGAAACATGAACATAAAAAGCAAATTAAGCTCTGCCTTGGAAAATCAAAAAGCTAAAATTGAGTTGTTAAATTGTCAAAAACAGTTCTCTGCATACAAAAAGCATTCAACGAAGCGAATAGATGATCATCTTGAAGAAATCATCGGCTTGCAAAACAAACTTAAAGAGTTTAAAAGCATTGTTTACAAACATGGCGAGTCGGTCACAACCATTGAAAAGTTTACTTTAAAACCAAATCAAATGGATATGGACCGAATCTTGCTGATTACAAACCTAAGCTTTCAACCAAAGCATTCAAACCAAATCACGAAGTTTCGGTCACAATATAAAATTGATAATTACATTTATGAATGTTGTTGAATATCATCGTCAAGAGGAATTAGATCACGAAGGCGAGTCGATCAAAATTAAAAACTGTTGTTTACAACAAACCTTTTAATTATTCAAAACCGGTCACTTTAGTCACACCAGCAGTTCTTCTAACACACCAAGGGTTATCATCAAAACACACGAGTCTTCTAATGTTAATCCCAAAGCAGTTACAAACTTATGGTCCATTACCTTCCATTAGTGAAGTAAACTCACAACCTGAAAATCGAAAAATTCTTGGATATTTTGACATTTTCATGGCTGACCTCAAAATTTTACAACATGAGATAGAATATCGATCGGAAATCAAAGTTGAACATTTTCAATAAGCCTCGGCGAGAACAAAAGACATTTTTGAGAAAAATCTTTTACCTAATGTTAAAAACTTGAAAAGTTGTGCAATTGCTTGGGAAAAGGATTTTCATAAGGAACTTGGGTCATGAAAAGCGTTTTAGAAAAGCGAAACATCTATTTCTAATACTAAGCGTAAAAGAAACTCTTGAGAAAGATGTTGATCGACTCTTGGAAGATGTTATCGTCTTTGATGTTCAAAATGTTGTGTTATTGAATTCGTTGTCATATGCATTTGATAATATCTCGATCTTTATTTACGTGGTAAATGTTGAGAACAGCGATAATGTGCTTGGTCGAGTCCTTATGATTGAAAACAAGCGATTGTCAAGCGAACTTTCAAATGCAATATGTCGTCTTAATTGGTGTCAAAAAGATATTCACGATCAACAACTTGCTTTTCAACACAAAATCAACGATTCGTGCAAAACCGATTCTAAAATTGAGCAACTGGATGATCAAAGCGTGTCTTTCAAGTGTCAAATCTCAAAATATGAACAAGAACTTGTAAAAGTTAAAAGGAATATGGTGTCATATTTGATTTACTCAAAAGACTCGTGATGAAGCATCAAATGAACTTGATCATTATCTTGCACACACTAAAAGTTATGCATTTTCTTTGGAAATGTTAGGTCACGAAAATCAAGATCGATTCACACTATCATTCAGTTAAGAGGAATGTTAGGAAAGTATGAACAACTTCCACCAACAATCATTAAGAGATTAGCCCCGTAACACTTAGTACTCATGCACCTAGAATCTCTCTTGCCAAATCACAAGTAGCTAGCGTGCTTCCTTCTGAAGCGGGAATAGTTGAGCCTTTTCCAAGCGTCCGCACTTCACGGCTAGGAGCACTCAATCGAAGAATAGGAAGTTGCGACCTAAGAAAAATCATCAAGAATACTAAAGTAGAAGAACACCCTAGGACTCTGAATAAGACACCGCGTTGCCTCCACTATAGATATTGCGTCTAGCAAATGTAATAGAAATAGTGATGTAAAGAATGCTAAACCGTTAAGTACTTTTGATATTAGGTCTAATGCATCTTGTGATATTTGTAGTAAAAGTATGAATTCTGATTGTCATGATAAATGTGTTGCTAAAGCTATCATCTCTCGTTTAAGGAATCTTAAGAACCGGAATACCTCTAGGCCTACTAATCTTTCTAAGTGCATTGGCTTGTAGACCGCCATCTTTAGATTCTAAAGCGCATTCTGTCCACTGTAGCTCGGTTTCACCTCCTAGGATTGTAGTACCACCTAGTGAATTCACTAAGACTAAAGCAAAGAGTAGTTATAGATGGCGGAAATGGTTATATAACACACTAGGATTTAAGTGGATACCTAAAGCTATTGATGTGTGCATATCCACTATAGCTGCTATGGAACCCTCTAACATTTCGGGTTCCAAATCTACTTCTATTCCATCGTGTAGATGCATGTGTAATCACGGTGTCTGAATCATTCTCTGGATTGTTGATAGCGGATGTTCCCGACACATGACGAGCAATCTTAAGCTGTTATCAAACTTTATTGCAAAGTTCATTGCCTTTGTCGAGGTTAGGGAATGATCACTTGCGACTATCATGGGCTCACGGAGATTATGTCAATGGGAACATCGAAATTAGCGGGGTTTACTATGTGGAAGGCCTCGGTCACAATCTGTTTTCGGTAGGTCAATTTTGTGATGGAGATTTGGAGGTTGCTTTCAGGGAGAAAACTTGTTTCATTAAGTGATCTACAAGGAAATGACCTTATGTCCGGCTCGCGTAATTCTAGTCTCTACACTATCTCTATGCAAGACATGGTTGCTTCCTCCCCCATTTGCTTACTTTCTAAGGCAACATCAACAAAATCGGCTATACGTCGTCTCTCACATCAAAATTTTCAAACCATCACCAACCTTGCTCGACACAAACTAGTTGAAGGACTCCCACGATTCCGGTATTCAAAAGATCACCTTTGCTCGGCTTGTGAACAAGGAAAAGCACTCGGTGCTCATTTTCCTTCAAAGGTGGAACCACGGCTCGGCATGTGCTTCATCTTCTTCACATGGATTTGTGTGGCCCGATGCGTGTGCAAGCGATCAATGGCAAACGCTACATCTTAGTAATTGTTGATGACTACTCACGATGGACTTGGGTCTACTTTCTTAGTAGCAAAGACCAAGCTCCACAAATGATCATCACCTTTCTCACAAAAATACTGAGTTGACTCGCCTTACCGTCCGAATCATCGAGAACAGACAAAGGAAATGAATTTGTTAACAAAACCCTTCGTGAATTCTATGAGAAAGTGGGAATTGAGCATCAAACATCTATTGCGCATACACGAACAAAGCGGAGTTGTTGAAAGCCGAAACGAGCGTTAGTGGAAGCTGCAGAACAATGTTAATCAATGCTAAACTTCCGATTACTTATGGGCGAGAAGCTGTATCTCTGCATGCTATACTCAAAACCGTTCTATGATCACAAAGCGTCACAACAAAACACCTTTCGAGCTTGTCCACAACTATAAACCGAACCTCAAACACTTTCATGTATTTGGATCCTTTTGCTATCCGAATAATGATCGTGATGATTTTGGAAAGCTCAAAGCCAAAGTTGATATTGGAGTCTTTATTGGATCTTGTGATAATTCTAAGGTTTCGAATCACGAATCGTCGAACTAAGGAGGTAATGGAAGCGATTCATGCTCATTTCGATGAACTTCACGGGATGGCTTACGGTATAACGACTTAGAACCCGGTCACAACCGTTTAAACTTCCCTCAACCCCACATCATCGAAGAAAGCCCCGGCTAACTCGTCAACAAATGGAAAGGTTATTTGCTCACGTTGCGATATTGATGAGCGTGCTCGGTGTATCCGGTGTTTCCATTTGCTTGATAATATTCCTATACGATACACTGCTACAACAACTCTTGTTGAAGATGCACCTACAGTTGACTCCAACACAGCAGTTGAACACACGCTTCCAACAATGATGAACCGGTGATGATATTACGAATGAAATACCCCCCCTGCAGATTTTGATCCAAATCGTTCTTAATCCGTTTGCTAATGAGACCGTTGCACGGATGTCGCGGAATCTTCAACAAACCATTTGAACCTCGAATGCGCACAATGTATACCAACATCAACCCTACACATAGATGGACAAAAGACCATCCTCGGCTAACATTATTGGCAACGAAATCAACCCGGTCGTTCGCGACAAGCGTCTTCACAGCAGAGGCGGTGAACATTGCATTTATGCACTCACATCGCCAATCGAACCTAAAAACATTAAAGGCGCAATGACAAAAGACAAGCGGATTGAATCCATGCAGGAAGAACTCAACCAATTCAAGCGTCTTGAAGTATAGGGCGGTTGAAAGACCAACGAGGGTCTCGTCATTGGTTTAAAATGGATTTGGAAAAACAAATTGGATCTTTGAAGAGCGTCATCGAAACAAGTCCGCGTCTAGTTGCTAAGGGTTATCGTCGGGAAGAGGGAATAGACTTTGAAGAATCTTTTGCTCCGGTTGCTCGTCTTGAGGCTGTTCGATATTTCTCGCGTTATTGCTCATATGAATATGACGGTCTATCAGATGGATGTCAAAATGGCATTTCTCAATGGACAACTTAAAGCGGTCTATGTCGGCCAACCGGATGGATTCGTTGATCACGAGTTCCGAACCATGTTTACAAAGTGAACAAAGCTCTTTATGGTCTCAAACAAGCCCCTCGGGCATGGTGCGATAAGCTATCATCTTTCCTCATTGCCAATAATTTCACCAAAGGCTCGGTTGACCCAACTCTTTTTATACAATATCACGGGGCACATATCTTAATTGTTCAAATTCACGTGGATGACATCATTTTTGGGTCTACACATAAAAGTTTTCAATAAGCTTTTGCAAAACTAAAGAAGAAAAATTTTGAAATGTCCATGATGGGTGAACTTACGTTCTTTCTAGGACTCCAAGTTCATCAATCACCCCGTGGTATTTTCTTGAGTCAGTCCAAATATGCCCTTGAATTGTTAAACAATTTGGAATGACAACACATGACACTTATGCCACACCAATGGCTCATACCAAGAAATTAGACTCTGATTTACATGGGAAATTGGTTGACCCTACCAAATACCGAAGTATCATTGGGTCCCTCATGTATCTAACAGCTAGCGGAGACTGATATTGTCTTTGCCGTTTATCTATGCTCCCGTTATCGGTCGCGACCAACTGAAACCCACCTCTCTGAGGCTAAAAGAATCCTCCGATACATCAAGGGAACCATTAACTTGGGGATCGGTATCCGAAGGATTCACGGTTTTGAACTAATCGCTTTTGGGGCGATCCGCGGGATGCCTAGACTCAAGGAAAAGTACTTGGAGCACTACAATTTCTTGGTGATAAGCGGTGTCTTGGCAATCAAAGAAGCGGATTGTACATCGCTGTCATCAACAAGGCGAGAATATGTAGCCATGTTGGCGTGTTGTGCTCAAGTCATATGGATGAGAACACAACTCAAAGACTATGGTTACTTATTTGACAGAATCCCGATGCTGCAATCGGATGCCATTGCCATCTCGTGCAACTGATTCGGCACTCGAAATCAAAGCACATCGATCTCGCTATATCATTTCATCAAGGACCCGCGTGGAACGAGTGCCGTTTGAACTATACTTTGTGGAGTCGAATACCAATTGGCGGATCTGCTCACCAAAGCCTTGCCTACCGCTAGGTTTAATGAGTTGGTCCACCGAATTGGTATGAGGTGTTTGACTCAAGAGGAATTGGATGACCTCTTAAAGCATCTTAAAACACTCAAACACCAAAACATCTTATGTAAATATCTTTTCAAAAACAAAATACAAAAATATAAAATCCGATAAAACAACAAAAATATTCTCATAATCTATATTTCTTTCAACATTGCAAGTACATTTCTTCCGTCAACACTTTAATCTTTCAAAATTCAGTATTTTCCGATCAAGTGTTGAGGGGGAAAAAATAATCTATAAACTTGCTTCAAAACATCGTATGTACTTGCATGTTATCTTATCTCGGTTGAATCTTTTACAAATGGTGGTACATTTCACGGTTCAAAGACACTCGGACTTTAATTAATAACCTTTCATTATTTTCTCTCAAGTGAGGGGAGTGTCGTCAAGTTTCTTTCCTAAAATCTTAGTTTGGTAACCAAAATGGAAGTTAAAAGGCTTTGTATGAAAAAGGAAAAGGTGGAGGGACCAAAGCTGTCAAATCTTAAAGATATTTTGAATAAAAATATCCTCCACCTACTTACACTTCTCATTTATTGCAAAACCTAAAACCATCCTCGCAGATTGTTCAAAGAATTGCTTTTTGATCTTCATTTGTAAGTGTTTGTGATTACAACATGTTTTAAGAGAAGGTTTTGAATTTCATGTAAATCCACGGCTAAACGTTTTATCATAGCGTGATTAGGTGTTCTCACGTATGCGTAGAACACACAATCAATATTTGTGTGTTTGTGGTTAAATGGATTATGTCAAAACGTTTCAAATACATTAAAGATATCATTTTAATCATCAAAACCACCCGAGAAACAATTGATGATTTTTGAAAATTAGGGTTTATGAGTTGAATTGGGTATTTTCGAATGTGAAGTGCTTTGGTCAAAAAGATTGTTGTGTTATGCTTATGTGATGATGAATTGATGATATCCATGCCTTATAACCACCCAGAAACCTTAATTGATTCGAATTAGGATTAGGGTTTAATGTTCTAAAATTGGGTATTTTTGATTCTTTGCATAAAGTGTTAAAACTTGGTCTACATGCTCTCACAACATCTATGATATACCAAAAAACTTTGGTGCATAATCCATGGCTAGATTTCATCTGGCGTAGAATTAGGGTTTAGACTCTGGCGTAAGAGGTTCTCTGCATAACTAGAAAAATGTCCAATTGTGTTTTGTTTGTCATAAAGCTAATGCTGTGTTAATCATTGATGATGTGATGCTTTATTTGAGCTTGCAACACTAATATTGAGAATCAAGGTTGTTGTTAATCTCGCATAAGGATCACCGGCGGCGTAGCTTGTTATCGCGTAATTAGTCTTCGCAGCGTAGCGTCTCGCATAAGGTTCTACATATGGGACTACGTTATCACCGTGAAGGATATCGTAAGCATTGACTCTCGCGCAAGGTCAACTCTTACGAGTAGCCTTACGGCGTAAGGTTAATATATATGCCTCGCATAAAGCTCTCGCGCATAAGGTCCCTTTTTTCCCTACAGCGTAACACTTCTTCGCAGCGTAAGTTAAGACCCCTCTGCGTAAGTTTTGCCTCGCGCATATATCATTCATCTCGCGCTAACTTTACCAATCCTACATAAGCGAGATCATACCTTCGTTATGAATTGTTGCGTGTACAAACTTGTAAATAAACTAATCATATCATCACGAATCCTAAAATGTCACTAATAAACTGAAATCGTTTGATATGTTGTGAACAATAAGTGATAAAATAAACTTTAAAACTTAAAGTTAACTAACTCCCGAAACATTTCACGACGTCATTGGACTATTGAATATACAAGTGACTTAGGACTCGTAACATTCATTGACCTTTGTACATTCAATAACTAGGCAATAAGACCATCTGTTGACTAACATTATGTCTTTCGATATGTTGGTTCTCTTGGCTAATGTTATTTGAGATCACGACATGGTGAACAAATGAATATGGATGCACGTTCTCTCCATTCTTGATATCTATCCTCATAGCTATCCAATGAAGATAGGAAAGAATAATCTCCGTGTTGACTTTGACACCCTCACTTGCTCTGAATCTTCTTGTTTAATTGCTATTGACATTCTGAGGACTCATCCGTATCAGAACATGCTTTCACACTCTGCAAGCTGTTCACGAGATCTACATCCAACAGTTGGAACACTATGGAAAGGGTCAAAGGACATACTGTGTGGCGGTGACTCTGAATCACAAACAAGTCACCATTACACCTGCAGACTTAAGGGTACATTCTCCTAATTCCGATGTCGATCCAACCAAACTATATGCCACACTTTGAAGAGCTCACTCTCAATTCTTAATCAATATCGGTTATGGTAGCTACGGGAATAATCACCAAGCATTCTCACGTAGAGCTTAAGAGTATTCCTCAACCTTGGAGAACTCTCTACATGATTATCACCAAGTCTGTTTGCAGGTGCGTGGCAGTGGCTATGAGCACCCTAAGCTCATGGAACAAATATTGCAGGCATTGGTCAACAAAAAACACATCGCTATCGAAGCTCTGATTTGGGATGACATGATGTCATTTCTCAACAAACTTGGCTCAAAGATTCCCTACATCGGATATACTAAATTGTTGATCCAGAGAGCACTTGGACTTCATCGACATTCGAGGCTCAATGACCCGACAATCACGACATGTTGGCGGAACCCATTCTATCTGGAGAATCAAGGAAAGCGTCTACAAAGAAACAAGGTGCTGTCTTTGCCAGATTTCCTTCTAGCGAAGATGTCGACTTCGAATCATACAAAAGGTATCAGAAGCGGTCGAGACAAGGCAAAGTTGGTCATCTCGACGAAAATCTTACGGAACCCACAAGGAGAACCGAGAAAGGAAGTCTTTGGAAGTGTCACAAGTTCGGATAGTCAGGAGGAATGTTCCCGAAACCTATTCCAAGAAGCCTACCACTAAGAAAAATTCCTTCCGGGAAGCCACTCAATCCTTTCACGAACCGCAAAGGCGGCTCGGGGGCGAGGACTCGATGCTCTTACGACCGAGATGAAGAGATCACATACTCTGAAAGCGCAAGGATGAAAATCCCTGATGCAAAACCTCCAAGTCCTCAAACTAATAAAGGAAAGGGAAGACTCACTTACTTGTGCCACAAGATGAAAGCTCACGAAGAAGATGAGAAGAGCAAGCTGGGATCAATCATACAGGGGAAGAAGTTTCACATCGTTAGACATCTTCATAAGGCGAAGAATTTGCTAAAGATCAAATGGGTGGCCAGGAGGATCAAGTGGTCTTTGCTCCTCCTCTCGGATCCGATGCGGTTAATGACCCGATAAGGGATCTAGTGCCACCACTCTTGTGCAACAACAAAAGCCTATTGAGGACACTATTGAGTATGATTTTGAGCTGGAAGGCTGAAAGAAAAGTCTAGATATGACGAGGATGACTATACAAAGTTTCTTCTAGACAGTCCAACACACTCAAAGGAGAAAACCTCAGAAACTCCTAAGGACCGGAAGTCTCCTCATGTCTCCTCATCATCAGACTCTTCATCTCACTCATCACCACCACCATCTACAAAGTCAACGGATCATCATCCAAATCGGAAGAAACAACCTAAATCTTGGATTTCTCAGTCCATAAAAGATTGTGAAAGGTGTCAACAAGTCAGAAAAGAAGGACATACTTTACAGAAAAGTGAATTGGTTTCTTGGACCGATTGATACTTAAATGATGAGCAAGACAAGATGGAGAAAGAAAGGGAATTTGTTCAGAAGTTCATGAAGAAACATCGTAAAAGGCTGACGAAATGATCAAAGGTTACACTAACAAGTACCTTCAGGATATCGTTCCTAAAGTCCAAAAGGCTGGAGAGAAGCAAGAGATCATACTCACAAGTTTCTTCTCGTCTGTCCCGGTGTGACTAGAAAGTATTTTCGGACAACTCACTAACATCGTAGCATTGGTTAAACATACAATGGCCAAAGAAGCGATCTCTGAATCTGAGGTTAATCGCTAAACTTGTGATACAAATGTCAAAGCGATGCTGGCGTTTACCGGATGAAGCTAAATTTTTGAAAATCGATTTTCAACTCGGATCATCATGCAAGGGTCATTGCGATCAACCCAAGCGACGAGATGGCGATGATAAGGACAAGGACTCTCGCACCTAAGCGTCGAAGCAATGCGGTAAATCTACGCCACCTCCTCTCCACTTACTTCTTCTCAACAAAAGACTCCTCCACCTCGGTCTTCTATTGATAAACCTCGGGACGATTCCGAGTTACCACCCCGACTCATAAAGCGGTGATTACTTTTTTATACGGGTGGTGGCGATGAAGATCCTTGAGCCCGACAACAACCCACCTCCCCAAACAAGTGCGAAACCCGGTATCATCATCAAGGCCTTCCAAAAGAAGAAGAAGCGACTCAGCTGGAGTCGTCTCATTGCTAGATGACGATAAAACCGAAGAGTTTGAATGGTTCTCCACACTTGTCAATCAAACTCCTACCACGATGAAGGTCAAGAATTGGTAGACGGTTCTACATTGGAGCACGAAAAACTTTTGCAAGAAAAGTTCCATGTGAAGAAAATGACGAAATCTGAGTTAGCGAATCAAGAATGAAGCGTTTCAACTTCTAAAAGACACTCAAAGCCTCGAGGTCGAATACCATCTTGAGAATATCGCTCGAGCTATGTCTAACAACATGGATTGGCTCAATCCGGAAGCAAACATTGACTTCACACAAAGGGACAACCCTCCATACTACAGGTGGACCAAACCCTACCGACCATTGGCCAAGGCCGAACCACGGATTCCCTTCGATACTTCTTTAACAGAGACCCGGATTTTCTCTTACACGGTAGCGATGGTTCGCGAAAATACGCTACATCATTGACTCTTCCATTCAGTGACTATTTACTCAAACTGCATAGCTATCGAGAGGCGTGCAAATCACTTGTTTTCGACAGCGTGCAAGCATACCAAGATGCATTGTATGGGATTCATCATTGGCACGACGCGAGAATCTACTACTGAACACTGCGTTCGAAAGTCTCAACATGCAATGTAAAGTTCTAAGGACATCGTGGCCATCAAACACATTGATCTCAAGTCTAAGTGGGACTACACATTCTTAAAAATATCATAGTCAAGCGACAAGATGAACGGGACTATGGATTCTCAGAGGTGACTTTGAGAACTTGTCCCTCAACGACAGAAGACATGTACCTTGCCAAAATGCAGGTCGTATGAGACAATTCTCGTGAAGTTCAGCGTGAATTTATCAAGTCGTTCTCATCTTCATTAGAGCGCATCGTGATCAAAGAGCGTGTTGAAGATATCGGATGGCTGTTGAATCTTATCGGGCGCGTGTCAACCTCCTCCAACGCTTACTCTTCCCGATCTCAACCGGCTCTCTCAATATACACTCATCAGCAAACCTTTCGGCGTTGTTTACCATAGTGAACTTCAAAGCAACTGCTTAATGGCGTGTAGTGAGCTCCACAAATCGGGATCATACCTTGAAGCTGGTTAGGGATGGATTGGCTGAGGTTGAAGGATATCGCTGAAAGTTGGGTCTCTAAGCTGGAATTCTCGGAAGAGCGGGATGTGAGAGGATCATCACCATGATTGATGAGCGGTTGTTCGAAGGGATCGATTCAGGCGATTGGAGAGCTATGTTGGTGAATTGACCGAGAAATCACGGCTTTCAGCGCCTGTGCGCACTCTGGGAATATCATTGCACTTCACGGTACCCCTTGAATTTTTTCCTTCATATAATTTTGGATGTGTGATTAAATATGTCTATGGCTTGTGCACACATAGATTGTACAACCCGTAATTGTCAATAAAGGACCTTGTGGTGCGCCTCGATTGCCACAATCCTTATAAAAGGAATGAAAGCTTCTTATTTTTGAGTAAAACCTATCAAACCTTTCATTTTTCAAGGTTTTGCTCAAAAGAACAAGTACTTCCCAAATGATGTTTTTCAAAACCTCAACCGTTAATATCACTAGTTGAGGGGAAGTATTTGAAATTAAAACTTTGTTCACCAAATTGTTCACGGTGGTGTCTTCCCTAACACTTTCGAAATGGTCATATTTATTCTCAAACGTTCAAAAATAACATTTTATATGCCATTTTTGAGGGGAGAAAATTGTGTGATAAGAAATATGTTGTACAAAATGCAAATGAATCTGTGTACCTCGGACTTAACCAGCGAATTGAGGTACTAAATAGTAACTTCGAAAAGACTTGTCCTGAACGGGTAATAATTTCAAGCTAGTTCGCTAGTGATGTAAACGTGTCTCGCAAAGGACTTGTGCGAGTAGAATGTACCATTCGAGAAACTTTTGATAGACATGAACTCTGGCGGGTTTGACAACCTTCCAAGGTTTGTCTACACCTTCAAGGTAGTTATTAGAGCTAGTTGTCACCTAAAAGTTGACAATGTAACTCTTTAACTATGCAGCGTAACCGTGTCTCTGAGGGATTGTCTATCTTGATGGATCAATTCAAAAAAGTGCACGCTCTTTCCTCACTGTGCATTTAACCATTAAAACTATTAAGCACATGGAGGAGTATTTATGCAAAACATCATCTCTCACAATGGTTCAAACATGTTTTTCATTAACAAACCCTTTGAGAGATATTTTATCATCTGATGGTTTTAATGGCAAATATAGGTTAGTCATGGAGTTATAAGGTGACTAAGGTTAGGAATAACCGTCCTATGATCCGCCCGAGCGGGAGGATCTACGGACACTACCATTAGTTAAGTGTTAGAAGTCCTTAGGAATGATTATAAAAAGGAGAAAATGAGAATCGGAGAAAGAAGGAGTTGAAGAATAAAAAGAAATGTAAAGTAAAGGGTGAAAAGAAATGCCCTCAGTTATTCAACTTAGGGCGAGACACGGGTTCATTCATATGCACTCTTGGTTGTCACTTAGTGGCGCCGGTATTGAAGATTAAAAGTCGTCATGGACCCGAGTGGCATGCACTAAACCTTCTTATCCACTCAAGTTTCTCTCAGAAGCTTGTTTCATTCTCACGAACCTCGTAAACTATCGGCTTTCTCCTAGAGATGCTGGTATTGAAGAAGACCCTCTCCTAGTCTCCGGAGAAACCCAGCACACTATTGAGTCTAGATCCACGAGATTCATCAAAAGATCTCTTAGGAACACTTGACATTTAATCACTTGATGATCAACTAATAAGATCATCGGTGGTTCATATCGAGTCCTTCACAGATCTTAGCAATCTGTCGAGAACATTTATGAGAGGTTCACATCGTGATCCTCGGTGATTGAATGGAAACTCTGCGGGGTCAACATCAAACAGCCACCGCCAGTGAGGTCGCCGGTAACTCCCGTGGATTCGCGGAGTGTGTCTCAAGCGGTCTGATGCGTGGAGGTGATTGCGGTGTACCTCGGCGACTCATCGAAGCCAGATGCCGGTACAGCGTTATCTCACTTGTGGGACTCGGTTCGAGCGGCCTTTGTAAAATTAGAGTTGTGTCCTCACACTATCTTTGTTGGCGCTCTCGAAGTTCAAACTTGTAAGTGCGGAAGCGCATTACTAACCGTTTGAAATGTTTTCTTCTTATGGAAGCTCGGGCGGGATGATCGTCTTGATTCTTCTCATGCTCGCCAACATCATCACTAATGGAAGTTCTATCTCAATGCACACAACGGTCGAATGATTCTTCATCAATCAAAAGAATCTACAAAGTCAAAGACTTACAAAACTTCATCATGTTGATTTCCAGCGTCAAAGCGTGTGAGCATGTTGAAGAATGGCGTGGAGACGGAGCGGCGAAGCGGGGCACGAAGCGGTGATCACGGACAACAACATACTATCAATTTCACCACAAAGAACAATGATCAAAGAACAAAGTTAAAGATGGCGTCAAAGCATAAGCTTTCAAAGATAACTATCTCTCTATTTGGGGAGATTGTTGAATCAAGGCAATTCCTCTCACTAGAAGAATGTCGGAAGGCGTCAGCTACTATTACATCACGCCTTCACCGTTTACATTCATATATACTTGAGGGGGAGATTGTTGGAATCACTCCTAAAGTATTTCAAGTATTTATATTTCATATGTAATAGGTAGCTTTATTATGGCCTTTATGTTTGTTTAAGGTCAAGCTTATGTAGAAGGCCCATAAGCTTAGGCCCAAGCCCACATAAGAAAGGATGGGAACTAGAGTGTTGCCTAGCTTCCCTCATATAAATAATCTTGTAAACCCTCATTTGAGGGTTGGTTGTTCAATTCATTCTCTCTTTCACTTGCATATTCATAACCGGTCTAATATATCTATGCATAGTGTTTGGTTTGTGTCTTGTTCATCCGCCTCTTCTCTTTGTCTCTTTCTAGTAAGCTTGTGTTTTAAAACTAGTGACCTAACATTACTTTTATCTTTAATTAAACTACATATATTTCAAAGGTGCCATCATGCATTGATGATATGATATAAAATCATGCATTATGAGATCAGTTGGATTTACCGCGTTCTGTTTTTGGTTACATGACAATAACACCTATATATATATATATATATATATATATATATATATATATATATATAAAGGATACAATAAGAAGAATAATTAAAATGATAAAGATAAGAAGTAATTTTAGCTACACATTTAAATTTGAGATGGAAAGTTTGATGAGATGTTGTTTTAAAGAAGATGCTGTCCCAGAATGTGTGGTTGATTTGGGAGGATTTTTATTTTATTTTGAGTAGGGCGTGGGACAATCTGGATGCCATTTTAGATCTCTTTGACTTTTTTAAAAGTTAAAGAATCTAGCGATCCTTCACGGTACCAATTGTCCATATAGCTTGATTTTTTTCCTTTGAAGCGTCGCTGCTATTCTTTATATTGCTTTTTTTTTTTTTGATT
>OU343220.1:147170279-147266818 GCA_910596185.1 Chrysanthemum makinoi
ATAGCAACGTCCGTTTGGTCACTGTACACCTCTTTGTTAGATTTGAGTACCTGGCAGCTTCTGTATAAATTATCTTCGTGTCAGGCAATGATGAATTCCTACAAGTGCATCGAGGTCATAATTCCACCTTATCAACCAACATTCGTGTGGCTTCTTCCTCGATGGCAACATTATTGGAGAAGACTGCTGCCGGGATGGGGAAGGTGATTGAAGTAGCGTATTTCTTGCTAACATCGCTACCGTGTTGAAGAAATTCCAGGTCATTGTTGAAGAAATACTGGTAGGGAATCCTTTGTTGATCAGGTCGACCAATGGTTGGTAGTGGCTTGGTCCAGTCAGTGTAGTATGGAGTTTTGTCAGGTCTGGTGAAATCGATGTTTGATTCAGGGTTGAGCCAATCAATATTGTTAGACATAGCTCGTGCTATGTTGTCGAGAATCCTTGTCTGCATCATCGTCGTCTCTTGGTCGTTTAACATTACTAGCCGACTCTTTACACGATGTCTTGAGTTGATATTCTAGCAATGCCTCAAAAAGTTTAGCTTCGTCCAAAGTGAAAGTTGCGGATTGTTGTGACATTTGTATTACCAGCTTCGAGATCAATTCAGCATCGGAGACAACCGGAGACGGGACTGGTTTGATTTCCATGACCGCTGGGGTATTTTCCATGTATGTTTTACCCGATGACATGAAATGTGGAAAGAGTTGTCTCGAACTCTCTCTTGTAACTCCAGGACAAAGGTCGAAGGAACTTATGAGTGTAGTCCCTAATCGTCTTGTCCATTTCCCCCTGATATCTCGATGAGAACCGGCTGGATCTTTCTCTTTCCTCCGAAAACTCATTTATCACAGTCTGAAGTAGATTGACTCTGTCCGCAAGCTGATTCAGTTTCTTGTTAACAACGTTGCGTTTCCTTGCTTGTCTGACAGCTTTGACAATCTTTGTCTTGGCACGTGATGCCCAAGTATCGGTTGGTTTCTTGACTGATTTAGAGGTTGATCTGGTGGTAGCTCCTCTGGATGGTGGTGGTGATGAATGAGATTATGAATCTGATGAAGATGATTCATGAGAAGGCTCAGGGTCTTTTGGTGGCTCAGAAGTTTCTTTCGGGTTGTGTTCAGGATTATCTTGAAAATAATCATCAGCTTCTTTTTTAGCTTTAGCCTCTTCTTCGGCCTTTATCCTAGCCTCTTCTTTAGCTCTTTCCCTGGCCTCTTCTTCAGCTCTTTCCCTAGCAGCTTCCTCAATATCTTCATCGGTAATCTTCTCATCCTTCTCTTGTTCTTCTTCTTCCTCAAAAGTAAATGGAACCTCATAAGTTTGTTGCTGCTGCTCTGTGGATTCTTTAGCGGTGGCACCATTTCTTCGGGTTGATTAACCGCATCACGAATTGGTATGGTTAGTGCACCAACACTGGAACCTCCAGGGCCTCTAGTTTGTTGAAGATTGAATTCAGAAGCAACATGCTTTAACCTTAGATCTTTGAGAGTTTTGTGGTACTCTCTATCTTCATCCTTAGGTTCATCATCCGAGCTTTCTTCTTCTTCTTCAGCCACTGGAGTCTTTCCCTTATCAGCTTTGGGACTTAGTGGTTTGTCAGCTATCTTTTGTGATGTTGAATCATCCATAACAGACTCTCAGTAGTGAACCTCCTCATCAGAATCAGTATACTCGGTGTCTTCGTCCTCTAATTTAGGTGCCGGTTGAGGATTAAGAATGGCACCCTTTGTTGGAACTTTTCTTTTGCGGGGAGGATTCCTCTTAGGAAACTTAAGGCCACTCATAGTGCTTGTTGCACTTCCAGCACTGCCTAATATTCTGGTCTTCGACCGGAATGGTCAAGACTTTTCATCCATAAACCGACTTTTGCCTGAAGCCACCGCTTCTTGTATCATGAATACGATGAAGACTTTTAATATCATCAGGAGTAGGCAGTCACATTACTACACCTTGTTGTCTTTGTTGACGAGTCTTTAAATGTGACAACATTTAATGTAGCCTAAAACAACGCAGAATGATGGTTGGGGTCATCAAGTCTCAAGGGAATGTCAAGATTATTTCCAGTAGCTTTCTGGATCAACAACTTCACGTGATTGATGAAAGGAACCTTTGTGCCAGGTTTCGAGGTGAGACATCATGTCTTCCCGTCAGACTTGCATAGTCGATGTGCATTTTGTTGACCATTCCCCAGAAGATTTGTAGGTGCATTAGATTAGGATGTTCGTGACCGCTATCTCTTCTGGAAACAGACTTGGCGATCATGATGTATAAAGTTCTCCACGGCTAAGGAATGTTCTTTAAATCGACTGAAGAATGCTTGGTAATGATTCCTGCAGCTTCATCATACCCAATATCGACCATGAATGCTGTAGCCTCTTCAATTGAGTTGGTATGTACTCAGCAGTCTGATATATGAAGGAAAATTGCTCGTAATCACAACAGTGACGGTGACTTGTTTATCGTTGAGAGTCACTGTGACAGTATCTTGACCATCAACTTTCTTCATTGTCCGTCCAACGATGAATATAAATCTCTGGTACAGTTGCCGATTGGTGAGCATGTTGTTGTAGGGATGAGACTTAAGAATATCCACAGCAATTCGGCAAGAAGACTCTGAGCACGTGAAGTTCTCAAAGTCAACCTTGAGGTTGTTCTTTCCAAGCTTCATACTATAACCAGTAGGGAATATGTCTTCCATTGTGAGCTCATTTGGTGCGTTAACATTTTCCATGGTGATTTCCATATCGTGATTTGAAAGATATTGAGACAAAAGTACCAACATATCGAAAGACATTATGTTAGTCAAAAGTTGATTTTATTGTCCAATTTATTGAATATGTTATGTTAATGAATGTTACGAGTCCAATGTCACTTGTTGTCCAATAGTCCAAAGTAATCGTGATAAGTTTCGTGAGTATATTAATTTTGAATGTTAAAGTCCAAATTTTCACTCATTCACACAACATTTTAACCATTATAGCTTATTAGTGACATTTTGGTCTTGTGACGTTATGAATGACCTATTACAAGTTTGTACGCGTAACATATCATAAAAAAAATTAAAATAATGGCTTAAGCGTAAGATTTTAAGCTTATGCGTAAACGTAGTAACCATAGCCGTAGAGCTAAGCTTATGCGTAGGAGTCCATCTTACGCGTAAGAAAGCTTATGCGTAGGAGTAGACTCTTGGCATAAAGCTTACGTGTAAGCGTAGGTTGGGACTTACGCGTAAGGTTTACTCGTAAGAGCAAGCCTTATGCGTAAGAAACCAAGTTTACGCATATCCTTCACATGATACGCGTAGTCCCTATGTAGACCCTTACGCGTAAGAGTTACGCGTAAGATTTCTATTACGTGTAACATCTACGCGTAAGGTATTCCTTAAGCATAGAATCCAATTTTAACCTTGATTCTGATTTTGTACGCGTAAAACCTGAAATAGATTAATCACAACATCTCCATTAACACTTTTATCCAACCACTTTCAAAAACACATGGCATCTTAAGTGAAATTTATTTACGTGTAGACTTGTTTTAAGCGAAAGGATAAACCCTAAAGATTCAAAATCTACGCTTAAACAATCTAACCATGCAAACACAACCAAATGATTTCTGGGATGTCTTAGAGGCCTTATGATGCTTACAAATAAAGTTTTTAACATCAAAACTCCTCAAGAATCAAAAATACCCAAATTAACTAATACTTAAACCGTGAATTCAAATTTCACAATTATGATGTTTCCGGTGAGATCTGGTTCCACCGTTAATTAATCATGTATCAAACATCTTACAAGCTTCTAATAGTTCTTAAACATTCACAATAAAGAATACCCAAAACTCACGCATAAACCCTAATTTTGAAAAGTGAGTAAAACTATTTATGGGTGAAATTTCTTGATGACAATGGTTTTAAAGCATGATTTATACATTGAAAACACTACCCATTACATCAAACTCAACCCAAAGTGGTTACTAGTTCAAACGCATACGCGTTAAAACTAAAATCACTTCTAGAGAGAAATCAAGCAGTTGGATTTGTATACCATTAAAACCAATCTTTAAAATTACTCAAAGAAGCTTAAAACACTTACAAAATTGAAGTTTATAAAACGGATTTGATGTTTGAATTTTGAGCGTGAATGAAGGTGGTTGGAGAATTAAATGTATGAAATAAATGTTAAGTGAAAGTAGGTGGAGTGGTTTTTTTAAATTAAGTTTGAACATTTGACAATTATGGCCCCTCCACCTCAACCATTTTCATCCACAACCCATAACTTCCATTTTGGTTAAGCAAGAAGTGAAAGTTTGGAAAGAAACTTGACGACACTCCCCCTCGACTTTAAAAATATACAAGTTTTACAAATTTGAGTCTGAGGAGTGTTAAGAAACAAGAAACGTATCCACCATTATCAAAGATACAACTAAAATTAGACATGCAAGTACAAGATTTTATGAAACAGAAAATATTTACTTTCTCCCCCTCAACACTTGACCATGAAAATATTGAATTGTTTGAATGAGTAAAGTGTTGAAGGAAGATTTGTACTTGCAACGTTGAAAGAATTTTAGATAGAAGAGTAGTTTTGTATTTTATGAAATTTTATATCTTTCTATTTTGTTTTTGAGAAACTATTTACAAAAGAAATTTTGGTGTTTGACTCGTTTTAAGAATGTATCAAAAGTTCGTCCAGTTCTTCTGGAGTCTAACACCTCATGCCAATCCAGTGGATCAACTCAGTAAACCTAGCAAGAGCTAAGGATTTGGTGAGAAGGTCTGCCAGTTGGTGTTCAGTACCCACAAAATATAATTCAATCCGCACTTTTCCACATGCTCCTTTATGAAATGATATCAAGATCGATGTGCCTTGACTTCAATATTGAACAGAAAGCACGAGATCGCAATAGCATTCTCGATTGTCGCAGCATTAATGCTGAGGACGACGATGTACACCGCTTCTTCGATTGCCATGACACCAGTTTATCACCAAGAAATTGTAGA
This sequence comes from Chrysanthemum makinoi, assembly GCA_910596185.1. NCBI lineage: Eukaryota > Viridiplantae > Streptophyta > Magnoliopsida > Asterales > Asteraceae > Chrysanthemum > Chrysanthemum makinoi. The sequence goes on from OU343220.1 coordinate 147,175,279, forward strand.
GCACATGAAGTATTTTTCCGGGAATCTAAGCAACCTCCGCGGATCGCAGGCTTGAAAAGCTATTAGTTCAAAACCACAACCTTCCTGATACCAGATCCCCAAATTAATGGTTCCATTGATGTATCTGAGGATTCTTTTAGCCTCGAGAGGTGAGTTTCAGTTGGTCTCGATCGATAATCCGAGCAAAGATAGACAACAAATACAATATCGTCTACTCGGGTTGTTAGATACATGAGAGACCCAATAATACTTTGGTATTTGGTAGGGTCAACCAATTTCCCATGCAAATCAGCATCCAATTTCTTGGTATGTGCCATTGGTGTGATTGATGAACTTCCAGTCCTAGAAAGAACGTAAGTTCACCCATCATGGACATTTCAAAATGTTTTTTCATAAGTTTTGAAAATTAGCTTGAGTTCTTTTTATGTGTTGACCCAAAAATGATGTCATCCACATAGATTTGAACGATTAAAATGTGAGCCTCGTGATATTGAATGAAAAGTGTTGGGTCGACCGATCCTTTAGTGAAATTATTGGCAATGAGAAAGGATGATAACTTATCATACCACCAGGGGCTTGTTTGAGACCGATATAGCCTTTTTTCAGTTTGAAGACGATTTGGGAACTCGGTCAACAAATCCTTCCTACTGACTAACATATATTGTTTCCTTCACACCATTCGTAAAAGCAATTTTGAGATCCATTTGATAGACCGTGATGTGCATGTGAGCCGCGAATGCCGAAAAATCCGCATACTCAAGTCGAGCAACCGTGCGAATGATTCCTCAAGTCAATCCCTCTTCTTGTCATAACCCTTAGCCACCAATCGCGGTTATTTCGATAACCATTCCTTCAAAGATCCAACTTGTTTTTTCCAAATCCATTAAAGACCAATAACATAGACCCTCGCTGGTTTTTCAACCATTCCCATACCTCAAGACGTTTAAACCGATAAGTTCTTCTTGCATGGATTCAATCCAGCTTGTCATAAGTCATTGCTTCTTTAATGTTTTCGTTGGGACAAGTAAACGGTAAGCGATCACCAAGGCTTTGTCTAGTTACGATCGGGTTTATTCGGGTTTCCAATGATGTTCACAAGAGGATGGTCTTTAGTCCAACGATGTGTGGAGGGTTGATGTTGATATACATTGTGCAGATTAGGAGGATTCAAATGGCTTGTGGATGATTCAAGAACATCGAATGGCAGTTTCATTAGCAAAAGGATTGAAGAATGCATTTGGATCATAATTGTGTGTGGGTACATCATGATTCAAAAGATCATCAGCTGGTTCAGCGTCATTGGATGCGGTTTGTTCGGCTGTCGTTGTAGAATCAATTGGAGATGCTTCTTCAACAATTGTTGTTTCAGGTGTATCAGGAATTGGAGTATTATCAGGTTGAGCAGCAGAAACATTTGATACATCCGAGCACGCTTGATCAATATCATCACAAAACGAGGAGCAAATAGTTGTTCCATTTGACGCCGAGTAAGCAGAGGCTTGGTTCATTGATGATGGGGTTCGGGGAAGTTTAGACGGTTATGTCCGGTTCCAAGTTGTTTGCCCGAAGCCATCTTAGTAAGCTCATCAAATTGGCATGAATCGTTTCCATAATTTCCTTTGTACGACGATTCCAGATCCGTATCCTTTAGAATTTTCACAAAGATCCAACGAAGACTCCTATGTCGCCTTTAGCCTTGAGCTTTCCAAAGTCGTCACGATCATTATTTGGGTAACAAAGAGAACTAAATACATGAAAGTGTTTGAGATTCGGTTTGCGGTTATGGATAAGCTCATAAGGTGTTTTGTTGTGGCATTTGGTAATCATTGAATGGTTCTGAGTGTAGCATGCAGTTGACATGGCTTCAGCCCACAAGTAGTCTGGAAGTTTTGCATTTATCAACATCGTTCTCGCAGCTTCCACTAGTGTACGGTTTCGTCTTTCAACAACTCCGTTTTATTCTGGTGTTCGTGCAATCGATGTTTGATGCTCAATTCCACTTTATCATAGTATGCACGAAGAGTTTGATTCACAAATTCAGTTCCTTTCTCTGTTCTGATCTGTCTGACTGTGTTCCGGAGCTGAACTTGAATTTTCATGAGAAAAGTCATGATCATCTGTGGAGCTTGATCTTTACTTCGAAGAAAATAAACCCAAGTCCATCTTGAGTAGTCATCGACAATTACCAAAATGTAGCATGCTATGAATCACGCATTACGCATCGAGCCACATAAATCCATATGAATAAGATGAAGCACATGCTTGGAGCTGTGTTCCACCTTTGAAGGAAAGTGAGCACGAGTGATTTTTCCCTTGTTCACAAGCCTAGATAGATGATCTTTAGAATAACGAAATCTTGGGAGACCTTCAACAAGTTTGTAACATGCAAGATTGGTTATGGTTTGAAAGTTTAAGTGTGAAAGACGACGGTGCCATAGCCAAGATTTTGTAGATGTTGCCTTAGAAAGTAGACAGATGGGAGATGAAGCAATCATGTCTTGCATTGAGATTGTGTAAAAACTTGATGTGTTTCCGACATAAGATCGCTTCCTTGTAGATCACGAATGAAACAAGTTTTCTCCCTAAAAGCAACTTCCAAATCTCCATCACAAAATTGACCGACCGAAAAGAAATTGTGACCGAGACCTTCCACATAATAAACTCTGCTAATTTCGATGTTCCCATTGATGTAATCTCCGTAGAGCCCATGATAGCCGCTGGTGATCTTTCCCGAATCTGACAGTGCCAATGAACTTTGAAACAAAGTTTGATAACAGTTTGAGATTGCCTGTCATGTGTCGGGAACATCCACTATCAACAATCTAGAGGATGATATATCACCGCATTACACACGATCGACACAGGAATAGAAGTAGAGGTGGAACCCAAGAGTTAGAGGGTTCCGCATAAGTTACATGAGACACACACAAGTTAATGATTTTAGGAATCCATTTAAATCCTGTTATGTTTTGTAACCATCTCTGCCAAGTCCAACTAGTCATTGCTTTGGTCTTAGTGAATGCACTAGGTGAGAATTTCTTCCTAGGAGGTGAAGAGGGTTCTACGGGTACATCAATGATATTTGCATAAACACTAGAAGGCGGTTTACCTAGCACAGACTTAGAAGCGTTAGTGGGCCTAGAGGTATTTCGCTTTCTATTGTTCTCGCATTTAGATAAGATAGCATTAGAAACACATTTATCATGACAACCAGAAAACATGCTTTTATGACAACCAACACAAGATGCTTCAAACATAACATTCAAAGTACTTAAAGGTTCAGAATTTGTTACATCACTTTTCTATTACATTTGTCTAACGCAATGTTTAAAGTGGGTGCAACTTGAGTTTTATTCAAAGTCCTAAGGTGTTCTTCTACTTCAGAGGTCTTTATTGTTCTTCTCTTACGCTGCAACTTCCTATTCTTCTTGTTTTGCTCGCGTGAAGTGCAAACGTTGGGAAAAGAGGCAACTATTCATGTTTCAGTGGAAGGAAGCACATTAGAATCTTGTGGTTTGTCAGTAGGTGTTCTAGAGTCAAGTTTAATCTTTTCAGGTGCAAGAACATTTGTGTTATTAATCTTAGTTTGCTCATACTTTCTTAGCTTTGCTTTTAACTCAACAATAGTGTGCAACAAATCTTGATTTTCAGAGCGAATGTTTGAATTAACATGTAAAACATCTTTAGTGTATGCAAGATGATTATCAAGTTCTTGTGATGCTTTTTCACGAGTCTGTTTGAGCAAATCAAATATGACACCATATTCAGTTTTGACTTTGGCAATTTCTTGTTCATATTTTGAAATTTGACACTTTAAAGACATGTTTTCATCATCCAGATGTTCTATTTTTGGATCAAAGATTTTGAACGCAACTGGTTGATTTTGTTTTGCAAAGCAAGTTCTCAGTTTTGACAATCCTTTTGACACCATAGAAGATGACATTTTTCATTTGAAAGTTCATTTAATAAATGCTCATTTTCAATTTTCAAAGATTTGATTTGCTGCACATTATCGATATTCTCAACATTTTCAACAGAGTCAACAGAATCAACAGCAATATAATCAAATGCATATGCAATAGAATGAAGTAACACAACATTTATGGTATCAAAGACGATAACATCTTTCAAGAGTCGGTCAACATGATTTCTTAACAATTTCTTTTTAAGTTTAGTATTTGAAATCGATGTTTCGTTTGTTCAAAACTTTTTCAAAAGACCATCTCCTTCTCGAGGATCCCTTCCCAATATATTGCACACATTTTAAGATTTTGGACATGTGGTAAAAGTCCTTTCTGAAAAATATCTCTTTGTTGTCGCGCAAATGGCGATTGAAAATTTTCAACTTTGATTTCAGAATTAAGTTCAATTGCATGTTCCAAAAGTTTGATGTCAGACATAAGAGTATTAAAATATTTTAGAACTTGACATTGTTCATCTAATGGCTTTATTTCACTAAATGAATGTAAAGGACCATTAATTTGTGCAACATTGGATAGGGAACCATCATTAGAAGAGGACTCTGGAGGTGGTGTGACAACCCAAGGTGTGTTAGAATGATCCTGTTGTGTGACGAAAGTTATGGCTTTTGAATAGTTAAATGGTTTGCAATAAACAACATTTTCCATTTTAACCGACTCGCCTTCTCTGATCTAATTCTTCCATACGATTATATTCAACAACACTCATGATTGAGTCATCAATTCTATGTTCTCGTGACTGTAAACTTGAGGATTTGGTTTGAATGCTCTATTAGAAAAAAGTGGTTTGTAATCAGCAAGAATTGGTCCATATCCATTTTGATTTGGTTTTAAAGAAAACTTTTGAATTGTTGTGATTGACTCACCATGTTTGTAAACAACATTTCAAAACTCTTTGATTTTGTTTTGTAGGTCGACAATTTCCTCAAGATAGTCATCTATTTCTTTCCTTGAATGCTTTTTGTACTCACAGAACTGTTTTTGACAAGTTAACAACTCAGACTTGGCTTTTTGAGTTTCCGAAGTGAGAGCGTTAAGTTGTTGTTTATGATCATATTTTAATTGTTCTATTTGAGACAACAAGGCATTCTTGGATGCAACTAGATCACAGATCTGTTTTTCCAAAGATTTTTCATTTTGGTAAGATTAAGCAAATGCGACTTCAAAACCTTTTTCATGTTTCTCTTTAGTTTGAAAAATGTTGAGTTGGAACTTATAGCATTCATTATCCTTAGTTAACAGTGCAATTTTATCTTGCAATTGCTTATTGATGTCATTGCACTTTTCAAATTGAGATTGGGTGGTCTGAAATAAGTTGGTCATGAGCTCAAGATCTGGATTAGACAAAGGTTCATCTTGTTCAACTTGAATCTCAACATGATCATTATTTAGATCCTCAAATATAACCACGGAGTCAACTTGATTATCAATATTAACCATAAGGTCATCTTGATCGTCAAATATAACTACGGGATCCATTTGATTATCATCGGAATGCAATGTAGACAATTCATGTTGAACACTCTGAGCCTCGTCGGATGCAGATGTTGGCGGGGATATCAGATCATTAATGATTAAGTTTTGATCTGGTACCTTAGACAAGCCGTCAGTGTCATACACTGGGCCTGTGTCACTCATGTGGAGCTCTTACATGTTTGCCATTAACATGACAGCTTCATTAGCCTGTAAGTCTTCCATGTCATCATCAGAATCTGCATTAGCCATGAAGCTCTGTTCTTTGTTGGTAAGAGTTACACCAGCTTCATCCTTGAGAGCCAAGAGTAAAGCCTCTTTGTGATAAGCGCTGCCTCTTGTCCTCGGCTTAGGGCATGCCTTAGCCAGATGACCCTTCTCATTACATTATAGAATCAGAGACCATTAACCCCAGTCTGAGCATTTCCCTGATCAACCACTTGAACCCGTTGTGGAGCACCCATGTTATTCCTTCTAGTAACATTAAACCCTTGACCACTACTCATCTGACGACCATTTCCACGATTCTGAACCTCAACCCTTCAATTGTTAACAACATCTTGATTCCTTGTATTTGACGAGGTGCGAATGCGGTTGTTAGATTTGTTAGCAAATCGTCCGAAGGCTCTTGCAAGCATAACAAATCCTTGATTCATTGCATCGAAGGCATCTGCATCCTCATTTGATTCTCTGTAGAGTGCCTGATCATTGTTGTTGTTGTATGGAACCAATTGAGTTTCTTGTGACTGTTGTTGTGAAGGATCATATGGTGTAATCTGAACAGTTGATTGTGGAGGGTTTGTGAAGGTTGTTGGTAAGGTCGGGAATTGAGGATAACATGCTTGAGCCCACAAAGCAAGTGTTTGATTATCCGGAAGTGAAGGCGAAGCAGGGACTCCATGAATGATTCTTTCTTTGTCGACTTCCTTTTGATGGTGCTTCAAATAGTCATACAACAATCCGTATGTAGCTTGATGAAGATTCTTCGCTTGACGGATAAAGATAACATACTTTTCCCAATCAGACCAAGATGCCAGAACTTTGTGTTGACAGCAATCCTTGGCATAATGATATTATGTTTTTCCAAGTCATTGATGATGTCTAAGAACCGATGATGATATGACTCTAATGTCTCCCCTGGTTCAATCATGAAGTGTTCATATGCTAAGTAGATTTTGGATTCCATGTCTTCTTGATTGAGTTATGTGCCTTCCATTAGAAGATGAATGTGCTCGCACATTGCTTTAGCAGTCGTCTGAGCATCAACACTACAAAGTATCTGATTGGGTAATCCCAAAAGGATATATTGCATTGCAAGTTCATCGGCTTCTAAGTGAAGAAGTTAGTCAGTAGTAAGTTGATCAAGACCGACAACGTTGGTAACATCATCTCTTGGTGGATTAGCATTCGGATCTCCGGGTACAATGATAGTAGGCATCTGAAAAGGACCTTCAAGGATGACCTTCTTCAAAAACTTACCATGTGGCTTCATCAGATCACAAAACCTAAAAAACCTTATCACCCATTGATCGTAGTTTTCGGGAGTGAGCATTGGAGGTCTGTCAAGGGATCCAGCTTCATGAATGGATTGTTGGCTACTTAAAGCTTCACACATCTTTGCAAACCAAGACGGTTCCTTTGGTGTTGTAACATTCATAGCATACTTGGTGGGATACTGATTTTGAAAGTATGTGTAATGTTGTACTTGTTGACGAGGGTTTGGTGGAACCATTTGTGGTGGAAGAGGGTTTGCTCCTTGAGGAAAGTGATGAAATTGTTGTTGAAATTGTTGCAATTGTTGTGGAGATGGTGGAGGATATTGTTGATAGAATTGTTGTTGTTGAGGATACTCATGAGGAAAGTAGCTAGAGTATGGTGGTTGAGACATCTTGAAACTTGTGTTGATGATGGATCTTTGTAGTCGAATGAAACTTAGAGTTTGTTGAGGAATTAACCTTATGCGTAGAAATTAGCTTAGGCATATAAAGTAACCTTACGCTTAACACCCAACTTATGCGTAAAAGAGAACTTACGCGTAGTGAAAGCTTACGCGTAAACTGGAGAAAAACTTAGCTTAGGCGTAAACCAAAGACTTAGGAGTAGAATGCTTATGCGTAATACTTCCTTAAGCGTAAGACAAGCTTATGAGTAGGAAAGGCTTAGGCAAAAGTATTCTACCCGTAAGAATTAGACTTAGGCGTTAAAACTAGGTTTTGCCCAAACAATCCTTTACACTTATACCAGTGTAAAAGATATCCAAAGTCGAAGTGTTTTCAGGTATATCCAAGCAAGAAAACACTGAGTAAACCAACAGCACTGAAGATCAAATGATGAGAAGCTTACGCGTAACAAACTGCTTAGGCGTAGACTTTAGAGCTTATGAGTAAAACTAGGGTTTTGTTACGAGTAGAAAGTACAAACTATCACCAAAACTGATTTTTATGCCTAAAAGTGTTTAGAAACCTGATTTTTATGATGAAAAAGCTTCAATATCACCAAAATAACCCAAAAGGTTGAAACATGATTATCTAACACCCTTTTTCACCTTACGCGTAGACAGAAGTACACGATCAAAACCAAGCTCAAAAACTATTTTACACACGTAAAGTTTCAAACTTGATGCTAGAAACTTAAACTTTAACACTAAATAAACCTTAAACCACAAATATCTTGAGTTTTTAAGTGTAAAATTTGAAGCTTTTAAGCGTTTGAAAGTTTAGATACCGAAACTCAAGCGTATAACAATAACTTTAAAAAAACTAATGTGTTTCACCCAACTAGATGGCGATTGATACCACTGTTAGGTCACCATATTGTAACACGAGCATCAATATGTGAGAAATGGATAAAGAAGTGATCGGTTGAACAAGAACAAACAATACACGAATGATACGAGAAAAGTTATGCGTGGATATTGAATGAAAGTGAACAACCAACCTTCAAATTAAGGTTTACATGACTATTTATAGGAGAAGGGACTAGGGCAACACAACAAGTCCTTTTCCTTCCTTATTGGATGTGGGTCAAGGCTTATGGGCTTTCTACATAAGCCTTGCCATTAAAACTAACATAAAAGCCTAATTAAGCAACCTATTACATATTGATTACAAACACTTGAAATATAATTTAGGAGTGATTCCAACACCCTTAATTCTAAAAACGCCCCGTTTACCTTTAATTAACATATAGATATTACGATTAAGCATATTATTATGAGTGGCGGTTTGTTGAACTTTCATGTCGATCAATAACTCCAACATTTTTCAAACGACATTTTAGGATCACGGAGTAGGAAACACAACTCAGCGAGGAGTGACCATACGGATAGAATACATCGTCCCTGATTTTTCACAAGTTCCCGAACTAAGCGTAAAATAGAAATCATTGTTAAATATGATTCTAGATGCTAACACTACCCATGGAAGTTACTTGTGTAATTACCTCTTGCTCTTATTTTCCTATTTTCCTCTATTTATTTTATTTTTGTTGAGAAATGAATTTCTTCAAGTTTCTCGTTTCGATATTTTTATTCCGATAAAGATATGAAGCTGGTATGTGCTAAAACACATACCTTTTCTATATCAAATTGGACCCAAAATAACCAAGAAAGAGCCGTTTATTGCTAATATTTGTGGTTTTCTTGAGTTTGTGCTTGTGCAGGTATGGATATGTAAAAACACGCAAAAAGGAGCCAAATCAGACGTAAATCCGAGCACGAGAGATTAAGAGAGCTTTAGCTGAGCCGGAAGGTCAGAATATTGCATTTATGAAGATTTCTAATCTCTGAGGATGATTTGTGAAGATTTGATCAAAGTTTGAAGAAATGTCAGAAATAGTCCCTGAACTTTCAGCAAATGACAGAAAACACCCTCAAGTTTCAAAAGTTGCAAATTCAGTCCCTGGTCTATTGAAGAATGGCAAAGATGGTCCTTGGAAGATATTTTCAGATTCACACCTTTGGTCCCTTGGAAATCTGAAATTACATCATTAGTCCCTATGGTTACTAGTCCATTATTATCCATGTCCATTATCACTTATACAAATCCATTGTCCAATCCAAAACATATAACTCAAGGCCCAAAAACTTCACACCCGGTCCAACATAGAAACCCGGCTACCCCTTTTATCCCACTGACCCGAATAAACCACTCAAACCCGAGTATTAACCCCAAGTCAACACATTTTACCCGGTCAACAATTTCAAACAATAATAAAATATCCAAACGCGCCCCAAGCAGTGTCCCCTTCCCTGTCTCTCCCAAACGCACCCAAGTACCCGTTTTCCACCATTTTACCACCACCCAAACACCAAACTTAGTACTAAGAATCTATCCTACCTTATCCTCAGCTGACATGTCAGAATAGAGTGCCACGTGGCCAAATGGCACTATCTCATTGGACGAAACACCTCAATGAAGGAAATGGAGCACTCTGATTGGATAAGGTGACAATGGATGATTTGTGTGGCTGTGAATAAGCCTTCTAGGCTCTTCCAAGGATCCAAGACCTCCTGTGGCTATAAAAAGGACCCTTTGGCTCACAAAGAAATTCGTGCAATCCTTAGTTTTCATTTTAGCTTATTGTTCTAAATTTTCAGTAGTTTATTACATGTTATCTTAAGCTTTCATTGTATTTTCAAGTTCTTGTAATCTCACTTCAGTTTTAATAAAAGTTCCAAGTTTTTTTTAAATTTCATCTTGCATTTCTGTTTTAAAAGTGATCAATAAGCTTCTTTGAATCAATGGAGTAGGCTCATTTCAGCTTTTTATAGCTTTTGTGAGCTTATCTTGCACCCTCACTATCCTTACATTCACTTACATTCACAAATATAATCGGTCAAAGAAAGTCAACTGTTTGGTGATCTTTGCTCATTTGATGGTTATGGTTTGATTTGATGATGGATCTGGGTTGAGTTTGATGTTTGATGGGTTAGATTAGTGGTCCTCTATCTGTTTTGCAAGCCATTGTGGCTGGACCCTTTGTAAGTGATATCTTGTTCTAATATTCTAGCTTAATAAACAGTAGTGGTAGAATATCTATTAGAACTGTTACAATACTGATATTTTCTGTCTCATTAGTTTTAATTTAGTGTATTGAATCTGTTTTAATGATTAGCATAAGCTGTTTTTGTGTTTGAGCTTGATTAGATTGCATTTTCTCATATAAAGTAGTGTTTGGATCAAGGTCTTAAACTGTTTTAGAGGTCATATTATTAGAGTAGATCAGTAGTTTGAGGGTTAATATAGTTTATTACTCTTATATTTGTCATTGTTTTGTGCTTATTTGCATCAAAAGTCAATCTCATTCTAAAACTGTTCTCAAGCTCAACACTGTTAAAATCAGTCACTCAAAACAAATCAAATGGGTTGAAAAGTTGATAAACTAGCTTGATAAACTTTCATTTCATCAAATTATATCCACATCAGTCCTTAAATTGCATTCAAATCTCAAGAAAGTCAAAGTTCCTAACTGTTTTCAAAGTCAAAACATGTCAAATACATGTTTGTGCAGACATGCAGCAGTTGCACAGGTTCAATAAAGCTTTTAGGTCTCATTTTTGGTCTATAAGCAGTCTGCTAGGTGGTCTTCATGACCACATATCTGTTTTTGGGTTAAGCTTTTCTGATAAGCTGGGGAATAAGCTCAAACATAGGACCTGTTCATTGTTTGCTGTCCAAATCAGTGAGCTCATGATCTTGTGAATCTGCTTATTTGAGGTTAAGAATAGCTAGAATTAGTTATAAATAGCTTATTGTAGTATAATTTAGTTTCTTTGAAAGTTTGGTGGCTTAATTTGCTTGTTTGCTTATTTCTTAGTGCTTATTTGCTCTCCATTTTCACTGCAGCTCTGATTTCTGTCACATAAGCACCTTATTTGATATTTTTCATAGAACCAGAATAAGATTTTAGCATTTTCCTGAATTTTTCATTAATTTTGGTCATTGTTTAGTATTTTTCTTAATTAAAATAGTTTTTAATCACTTTTAATTAGCTTTAATTGCAATTAATTAAGAAAAAGTTCAAAAATAATTTTTCATTTTTTCCAGTTTAAGAAAAATATAAAAAGCATAAAAAAGATTTTTCCTTATTTTCCCCTTTTATTTGGTATTTTTCACAATTTAAATTAGATTAAAATAGTTTTAAATTAATATAAAATAGAAAAATAATCAAAAAAAATATAAAAATAGTTTTGAAAAGTCTCTTATGATATTTTAGATTTTATAAAAATAGTTTCACATTTTTCCTTTTGATTTTTATAATTTTTAGAATTTTAATTTAGTTTAAATAGTTAAAAATTAGTTTTTAATTAGAATAAAATCTAGAAAATTCCAAAAAAATAGTTTTAATTCATAATTAGTTTTCTAATATCATTTTTAGCATAAAAGTAATTTTAGGCATTTTTAGGATCTAATTTAGACGTAGTTGCATTTTAATTACATTTTGTTAATTACGTTTTAGTTTAATTCGCACTTAGGATTTCCCGTAGAATAGATTTCCTTAATTACTTTCCCCATTCCCGTAGTTTAATAAACAAAATCAAACAAATCAAAACATCGAGCATTAAATTCCAAACCAAGAACGACGTTGGCAATTCACGCCTCGTTGGGAAAACGATTCGGGTTGTCTAATCCATATACACAATCACACACGGGATTTGATTTATTATTCTTTTTCCTAAAGGAATTTGAATCTATCTTCGTGATTATTTTTGATATCGATATTGAGGTTTTATCCATACACATAACCCCTAAGCCTTCATTATCAAAGAATCAGTGTCCGAGCCGTTTTAAGTTTCTTACGGTTAGTCATTCACAAGTGGCTAGCTTGTGTGAGTAAACTTGACGTGTTTGGAAATTGAGTAATCAAATTTTGGCGCCGCTGCCGGGGAGGTTGTGTCACGACAATATCGTTTGAGGTTTGACGATTAGTGACTCGAGATCCTTCATTCGTGAAGTTACTATTTTTCTATAAAATTAAAAAAAAGTAAAAAAATATTTTCCTTTTTCTTTTGTATATATATATCATATTAAAAATACAAAAAGATTTTCTCTTGTGGTTTTAATAATAAATAGAAGACACCAATTATATAACATTCTCAACGGAGGTGTTATCATTAATAAGTTCCCGAACTAAAGATCAAAAACTTGCCTTTGTGTCGCTTGTGGATTTATTTATTTCTATCGGATAGATAAACTGTGTGGTGGGTATAAGGACGGCCTGACATTAAATTGCGGCTGTAAAGAAGCGGGTTTTAATAAGCTTTGCGCTGACCTAAAAAGCTTCTCCGCTCGCTTGTGCGTTTGTCTTATAGAGGTGATTTATTCACTTGGGATTATTGGTTAAGTTCACTGTGTTTTCGAATACCGTTCGTTTAATTGCCCTGGTTTTTAAAGTGCATGCGCCTCGCTTCTAATATCTACGACCGATACGTGAAGCCACTACAATTCCGCGAAGGCGAAATAGACGTGCTCCCTTAGTCGAACCCGAGATTCGAACTAATCAAACCCGGCCCATCATCGAAATGGCGGAGGACAACCGATCTATGCTAGAGCAACTCCAAGCACCCACCGAGGGTTATGGAGAAGCCATCGTCGTCCCGGCAATCGTTGTCGATAACTTCGAGCTTAAACACGGATTGATAAATTTGGTTTCGTCAAGCCAATTTTACGGATTCGAGAGAAACGATCCTCACTCTCATATCCGACGATTCAACAAGCTCACGTCTACGATCAAGTACCGTAACGTTCCGGAAGAGGCTATCAAGCTACTCCTCTTTCCATTTTCACTCGAGGGGGCCGCCCGGATTTGGCTCAAAAACTACCCCCTCGATCGATAACCACATGGGAGAATTTAGTATCAAAATTCGTGAACGAATTCTTCCCACCATCTAAAACAACAAGCCTTAAAAATGAAATAACAAAATTCACACAAAGATTTGATGAATCATTTAGTGAGGCATGGGACCGATTCAAATATTTGCTTAGGCAATGTCCCCATCATGGTTTTTCTGAGTTGCACCAACTTGATACGTTTTATAACGGTTTGAATGAGACTGATCAAGACTCTCTCAATGCCGCCTCGGGTGGTAATTTGTTGACCCGATCAACGAGAGATGCCTTGACCATTATTGAGAACAAATCTAAAGTTCGTACATCACGTAGCAAATCGGTTGCTGCTCGAGTGAATGATACACCATCGTCTTCGTCTCACGGAAATAAGTCTAGCACCGATGCTAAGATTGATAAGCTTACGGATATGATCCAGGCTTTGGTTAAGAGTAATTCTTCTCCACCCGCTCAAGTCAAAGCGGTGGAAACGACTTGTACTACTTGTGGTGGCCCACATGCCTACTACAATTGTACCGCCACCGATGGACATCCTTTCAATGCTAATGCCGTAACCGGAGGTAACCAATACCGTTCTCAAGTTGAACCGAATCCTCGTGTTAGTAATCAAATGGGACCTCCGGGATTTTCTCCATCGAACAATCAGAATCGTTTTAATCAGAATCAAGTTCGTGGACCAAATGTTCAAAACCAATTCAAAGCTCCACCAAATCAATACCCAAATCAAGGAGTTAACTACAATCAAGTATATCAAAACCCAAGCTATCAAGCTTCACCTTTGCCTTCAAATGAATTCACAACTTACGTTCAAAACACCAATTCTACCATCCACACTATGCAAAATCAGATTACAAGTTTGAGAAACGAGTTTCAATCTTCGTTAACTAGACAAAGCAATGAGTTTAGGAATGAGATTCGACTTCAGAACAACAAATTGGAGACTTCACAGAATAAACTTGAAAATATGTTGCATGCTGTTTTGTGCCAAATAAGTCAACCCTCGAGTTCCGGTTCTCTCCCAAGTAACACCATTCCAAACCCGAAGGGAGAAATGAAATCCGTTTCCATTCGAAATGATGGGCCCTCGATGACTACTTCTTCTCCGGTGATGAATGTAGCACGAGAGACCGAGGTGACAAAGGACCCGGTAATTCCTCTTGATAAAGAAAAAGCCAAATACGTCCAACCTCTGGTTGCCCAAGTTCCTTCTATCTCCGTCATAACACCAAATTCTAATCTTGCACCGTGCAAATCGATTCAATCACGATTAGACAAAATGAAAGTTGTTTCTGGAACAAAGTTTAAACTTACGTCTGATATGATCAAAGCTGCTGACATGATTTATGAAAAGAAATTGGAACAAATTTCAGAGATTTCACTTGAGCCTACACCGTTTAATTCTTCCTCAAACCAAGCTCCCGAGAAGCTTGGTGATCCCGAGAAATTTCTCCTTCCTTGCTCTTTAAATGATACTGAGGAATGTAATGCCTTGACCGATTCAGGTGCAAGCATAAGTCTCATGCCTCTTGCGATATATCATAAGCTTGGATTGGAGACTCTTATACCGACTCGTATGACTATCGAATTAGCTAATCGAACAATTGCTCACACGGTTGGTGTAGTCAACGATGTTATGGTACGAGTGGATAAATTCCATTTTCCCGTGGATTTCGCCGTCATTGATATAGAGGTTGACGCCCGAGTCCCTCTCACTCTTGGAAGACCATTCTTGAGGACCGCAAAAGTCCTTGTGGATCATTACCAAGGAACGTTAACGATCAGAAAAGGAAATGATAAGATTGTGTTTTATGCCGAACAAACGTTAAAACCTCCACCCGATGATCATTCGATTCATAGCATCGGTGTGATTGATTTCTCTGAAGAAAGTGGCAATCCCACTGTACCGTCTAATCCGATTATGACCGACTCTTTCCCGTCTCTCACTACGGAAAGTGACCCTACTTGGGAAGAGATCGAGGCCTTTCTTAATGATGATTCAATTCCCGTTGACATTGATGATGCTACTTTTGACCCGGAGGGGGACATTCTTTTTCTTGAAAAATTGTTATATGACGAGCCATCTTCTACCCCTCCGGATGATCCAGATGATGTGAAGAAAGTTGAACCTATAGTGGTGGAAACTGCTAGCTCTAAGAGCACACCACTTGTCCCACCTCCAATATCTAAGAAAATCACCCTTCCTTTGAGTGGCAATCCTACTCCTTCTTCTGAAATCATGAAACCTTCTTTTGAGACATCTTTCAATCCAGAATCTTTTAAGACATTCACGAATCCCTTGTTTTAATTTGATTCTGAATATACTCAAAATTTTGAAAATCAACTCTTTGACGAAGAAAGTGAGGAGTTCACCGATGAACTTGCTCCTACCTACTCGATTTTCTCTGAGGATAAAGAAGAATACGATGATCCGTTTTTTCCAAAGAAAGATAAGGAAGTGAAGTTGTCGACAGATGAACTTATTGATCCCGAGGTCCAATATTATTTTTTAGCCGAGAGTGAATCCTCTCCTCGTGAGGATTTTCACATAGATGACACTTTGATCTCCTTCCTCTCCGAAGACAAGATTTTCAACCCCGGGATACACATTGATGAGTTTTATGTTAAAAATGTCATTCGAGATAAGGATCCTCCCTTGGATGCCTTCGTTGATGAGCCTTTGAGTAACACCTTTCTGTACCATGTACTCCCTTCTTCTATGGAGTATTCTTATTGTGATCCTTCATCCCTTCGTCCGCCCGCAAAACCGCCGGATGATGGATCGATCTTTCATATGCCTTATGTGAGTTTGGGAGGAGTCATTCTTGATGTGCTGATGCCCGACATTTTCTTTTCCTCCCAACCCACCCAGTCTCATTCTTTCGGGAATGAGGACACCGTTTTGACCCTGGTATCTCTACCATTTTCTTCCCCAAGGACAAATGAATTCGGGGATCGAGTCAAGCTAGCGACTCGTTTAAGAAAAACAGTAGCGCTTCGTGGGAGGCACCCCATGCTTATCCATCTATCTTCTTTCTATTTTCTAATAAGTGACGCGAAGGGGTCTGCCTCTTCGATTTCTCGTGTTTGGTTGTTTGTGATGTTGTGTTTAGGATGTTCCCGATATAAAGACTCTCGTGCTCGAAGTTTGTCATTTTCTCCACTCGAGTTTCATGATCGATGCTGATGGAAATCCGATATCCTAATCTTATCAACTAACGTTTATCTTCTAGCATACTTTATAAACGGCTTTTAGATTTTCGTTGATACCCTTGCTTTAAACATTGAGGACAATGTTTCGTTCTAGTCTGGGGTAGGGTAATCTTCGATTTGATTTGACCGCACTTGCTTATTTTTGTCGTGTACTCTCGCAACCCCGTTTTTCCTTAGAAAATAAAAAAAATTGTGCAAAAATGAGCAAAATTTAAAAAAATTTCAAGCTTTTGTTAAGTCTTTTTGATTGAAAAGTTTGCTAGTCTCTTAGACAAGAAGCTATAAAATGCGAATTCTAGCTCACAAGGCCAAGAATTTGCAAGTTTCCCTGAGTGATTTTAAATATGCATGACTTGATTTCATTAGACGAAGCATTTGCTAAGTTAATATATGTTTTGACACCTTGATTGACTTTCCGCTGGTGAGAGTAGGAATAGAATTCTGACTTGACCGGGCGTGTTGAGCCCTAGCTTGTTCCCTTAACCAAAGGTAATCTAAAAATTATCGGCTAAGCATCTGCGGATCTCATTATTTGGGATTTTAAATTTGCAGAGATCGAGAAATGATAGAGTTACTTATGAGTTTAGATACTAAGCGTGGAGTAGTTGGTTCTCTTTAGAGCCCATCGAAGGTACTTATGGCTTTTTGTTCCCACAAAATTGTTTCACCCCATATCTGTTTAATAAATAATTAGAGATGTTGAGTTTTTGGCGATAGTTAGTTCTTTATCTTCTTAAAAGAATCTTTGTTTTAAAAATTAGGTACACATCAAGGATCCGTAATAAATAAATGAGTAATCAGTGCTAAGTGATAAAGTAATAAGTAAAGTTATGAGCTGCGGTGTCGAGATCGGACCCTTGGATCTTTAGCCAGGATTGAGTGAGGTCTTAGCCTAGCCAGCCGGGATCCTCATTTCATGAAGCCTATAGTCTTGGAATTACCCCGTGAAGCTCCGTGGTTCATAGCTCATACACGTAAAAGTCTAAGTTCTAATTCATATATATATAAAAAAAAAAAAAAAAAAAAAAAAAATGTTGAAAAATGAAAATGAAAAAATCAAGTATAAGTGAATAAAAATTCCTTGATGTGGACCTCATTTTTACGACAATGGTTCTTGAGGGAAGGCGGATAACTAATTATCGACTTAGCTTTGTATCTTTATCGGAATAAAAGTTATCGAAACGAGAATTTGAAGAAATTCATTTCTCACAAAAATAAAAAAATCTAGAGGAAATAGGAAAATGGGAACGAAAGGTAATTACACAGGTAACTTCCATGGGTAGTGTTAGCATCTAGAGTCATATGTAACAATGATTTCGGTTTTACGCTTAGTTTGGGAACTTGTGAAAAATCAGGGACGATGTATTCTATCCGTATGGTCACTTTACGCTGTGTTGTGTTTTCTACTCCGTGATCCTAACGTGTCGTTCGAAAAATGTTGGAGTTATTGATCGACATGAAAGTTCAACAAACCGTCATTCATAATCGGAATGTGCTTAACCGTAATATCTATACATGATAATTGAAAGGTAAACGGGGCGTTTTTAGAATTAAGGCTTTCTTAATCTCTTTTGAGGAACCTTGACTACTTCTTCTCTAATTGGTTTGTCTGAACTGTTTGAAGTTACTTACGGTTAGTCATTCACAAGTGGCTAGCTTGTGTGAGATAACTTGACGGTTTGGACATATCAATGGTTTAGTAGAAAGAGATTGAAATCCTTGGTTTTAGAAGCGTGAGTTGATTGCATTGCGTGAGGACACGGCAATAGTCTCGTCTGGGGTATTTTGGTATGTGCTAAAACACATACCTTTTCTATATCAAATTGGACCCAAAATAACCAAGAAAGAGCCGTTTATTGCTAATATTTGTGGTTTTCTTGAGTTTGTGCTTGTGCAGGTATGGATATGTAAAAACACGCAAAAAGGAGCCAAATCAGACGTAAATCCGAGCACGAGAGATTAAGAGAGCTTTAGCTGAGCCGGAAGGTCAGAATATTGCATTTATGAAGATTTCTAATCTCTGAGGATGATTTGTGAAGATTTGATCAAAGTTTGAAGAAATGTCAGAAATAGTCCCTGAACTTTCAGCAAATGACAGAAAACACCCTCAAGTTTCAAAAGTTGCAAATTCAGTCCCTGGTCTATTGAAGAATGGCAAAGATGGTCCTTGGAAGATATTTTCAGATTCACACCTTTGGTCCCTTGGAAATCTGAAATTACATCATTAGTCCTTATGGTTACTAGTCCATTATTATCCATGTCCATTATCACTTATACAAATCCATTGTCCAATCCAAAACATATAACTCAAGGCCCAAAAACTTCACACCCGGTCCAACAAAGAAACCCGGCTACCCCTTTTATCCCACTGACCCGAATAAACCACTCAAACCCGAGTATTAACCCAAGTCAACACATTTTACCCGGTCAACAATTTCAAACAATAATAAAATATCCAAACGCGCCCCAAGCGGTGTCCCCTTCCCTGTCTCTCCCAAACGCACCCAAGTACCCGTTTTCCACCATTTTACCACCACCCAAACACCAAACTTAGTACTAAGAATCTATCCTACCTTATCCTCAGCTGACATGTCAGAATAGAGTGCCACGTGGCCAAATGGCACTATCTCATTGGACGAAACACCTCAATGAAGGAAATGGAGCACTCTGATTGGATAAGGTGACAATGGATGATTTGTGTGGCTGTGAATAAGCCTTCTAGGCTCTTCCAAGGATCCAAGACCTCCTCCTGTGGCTATAAAAGGAACCCTTTGGCTCACAAAGAAATTCGTGCAATCCTTAGTTTTCATTTTAGCTTATTGTTCTAAATTTTCAGTAGTTTATTACATGTTATCTTAAGCTTTCATTGTATTTTCAAGTTCTTGTAATCTCACTTCAGTTTTAATAAAAGTTCCAAGTTTTTTTTAAATTTCATCTTGCATTTCTGTTTTAAAAGTGATCAATAAGCTTCTTTGAATCAATGGAGTAGGCTCATTTCAGCTTTTTATAGCTTTTGTGAGCTTATCTTGCACCCTCACTATCCTTACATTCACTTACATTCACAAATATAATCGGTCAAAGAAAGTCAACTGTTTGGTGATCTTTGCTCATTTGATGGTTATGGTTTGATTTGATGATGGATCTGGGTTGAGTTTGATGTTTGATGGGTTAGATTAGTGGTCCTCTATCTGTTTTGCAAGCCATTGTGGCTGGACCCTTTGTAAGTGATATCTTGTTCTAATATTCTAGCTTAATAAACAGTAGTGGTAGAATATCTATTAGATCTGTTACAATATTGATATTTTCTGTCTCATTAGTTTTAATTTAGTGTATTGAATCTGTTTTAATGATTAGCATAAGCTGTTTTTGTGTTTGAGCTTGATTAGATTGCATTTTCTCATATAAAGTAGTGTTTGGATCAAGGTCTTAAACTGTTTTAGAGGTCATATTATTAGAGTAGATCAGTAGTTTGAGGGTTAATATAGTTTATTACTCTTATATCTGTCATTGTTTTGTGCTTATTTGCATCAAAAGTCAATCTCATTCTAAAACTGTTCTCAAGCTCAACACTGTTAAAATCAGTCACTCAAAACAAATCAAATGGGTTGAAAAGTTGATAAACTAGCTTGATAAACTTTCATTTCATCAAATTATATCCACATCAGTCCTTAAATTGCATTCAAATCTCAAGAAAGTCAAAGTTCCTAACTGTTTTCAAAGTCAAAAACATGTCAAATACCTGTTTTGTGCAGACATTGCAGCAGTTGCACAGGGTTCAATAAAGCTTTTTAGGGTCTCATTTTTTGTCTATAAGCAGCCTGCTAGGTGGTCTTCATGACCACATATCTGTTTTTGGGTTAAGCTTTTCTGATAAGCTGGGGAATAAGCTCAAACTTTGGGCCTGTTCATTGTTTGCTGTCCAAAATCAGTGAGCTCATGATCTTGTGAATCTGCTTATTTGAGGTTAAGAATAGCTAGAATTAGTTAGAAATAGCTTATTGTAGTATAATTTAGTTGCTTTGAAAGTTTGGTGGCTTAATTTGCTTGTCTGCTTATTTCTTAGTGCTTATTTGCTCTCCATTTTCACTACAGCTCTGATTTCTGTCACATAAGCACCTTATTTGACATTTTTCATAGAACCAGAATAAGATTTTAGCATTTTCCTGAATTTTTCATTAATTTTGGTCACTGTTTAGTATTTTTCTTAATTAAAAATAGTTTTTAATCACTTTTAATTAGCTTTAATTGCAATTAATTAAGAAAAAGTTCAAAAAATAATTTTTCAATTTTCCCAGTTTAAGAAAAATATAAAAAGCATAAAAAAGATTTTTCCTTATTTTTCCCCTTTTATTTGATATTTTTCACAATTTAAATTAGATTAAAATAGTTTTAAATTAATATAAAATAGAAAAATAATCAAAAAAATATAAAAATAGTTTTGAAAAGTCTCTTATGATATTTTAGATTTTATAAAAATAGTTTCACATTTTTCCTTTTGATTTTTATAATTTTTAGAATTTTAATTTAGTTTAAATAGTTAAAAATTAGTTTTTAATTAGAATAAAATCTAGAAAATTCCAAAAAAATAGTTTTAATTCATAATTAGTTTTCTAATATCATTTTTAGTATAAAAGTAATTTTAGGCATTTTTAGGATCTAATTTAGACGTAGTTGCATTTTAATTACGTTTTGTTAATTACGTTTTAGTTTAATTCGCACTTAGGATTTCCCGTAGAATAGATTTCCTTAATTACTTTCCCCATTCCCGTAGTTTAATAAACAAAATCAAACAAATCAAAACATCGAGCATTAAATTCTAAACCAAGAACGACGTTGGCAATTCACGCCTCGTTGGGAAAACGATTCGGGTTGTCTAATCCATATACACAATCACACACGGGATTTGATTTATTATTCTTTTTCCTAAAGGAATTTGAATCTATCTTCGTGATTATTTTTGATATCGATATTGAGGTTTTTATCCATACACATAACCCCTAAGCCTTCATTATCAAAGAATCAGTGTCCGAGCCGTTTTAAGTTTCTTACGGTTAGTCATTCACAAGTGGCTAGCTTGTGTGAGTAAACTTGACGTGTTTGGAAATTGAGTAATCAGAAGCTAAGTCGCTAATTAGGTTTCCATCTTCCCTCGAAAACCGTTGCACACAAGAATGAGGTCCACATCAAGGTCCTAATTTAACACGATTTTGGGAGATATCCTTTTTATGGCGACCGAAACAACTCATCTACGAGTCCAGAGACAGAGCCTTTATTTAGATATCTCCGGGATTCAAAGTTTGGCTTAACACTATTTCAGCACATTTGCATTTTTGCAATTTGGCCCTTGGTCTTTTCAACCACTAATTCAACGGGATTACCGTTTTATCAGAAGTCTTATTATGACTTTGGAATTTTCCTCCACCTTCTTGAAGTCCATGACAACGGGGGGTACCGTCAGACATAGAAAACTTTTATGGCTTTAGATTTTTCACTTTAATACATTTGGGCTTTATTTCATGTTAATTTTTGTGCCAAACTCCGAATCCTATGGTTTTTAAACCGCAACACTGACAGTACCTTGATGTGTACCCAACTCTCATAAACAAGTATTCTCTAAACAAAATAAAGAACTAACTATCGCCAAAACCTAACATCTATAATTATTTATTCACAAAGACAATTTTGTGGGAGCAAAAAGCCACAAGTACCTTCGATGAGCTCTAAAGAGAACCAACTACTCCACGCTTAGCATCTAAACTCATAAGTAACTCTATCATTCCTCGATCTCCGCAAAATTAAAATCTCAAATAATGAGATCCGCGGATGCTTAGCCGATAATTTTAATTATCTATGGTTAATGGAACAAGCTAGGGCTCAACACGCCCGGTCAACTCAGAATTCTATTCCTACTCTCACCAGCGGAAAGTCAACAAGGTGTCAAAATATATATAAACTTAGCAAATGCTTCGTAAAATAATCTCAAGTCTCGCATTTTTAAAGTCACTTATTATAAACTAGCAAATCTTTTAAAGCTTCGCATATTTAAAATCACTTAGGGAAGCTTGCAAATTCTTGGCCTTGTGAGCTAGAATCGCATTTTATAGCCTCTTGTCTAAGCAATTAGCAAAGACTTTTTCAAGAAAACGCATATTAAAAGTAACTTCTAAGAGACTCGCAAAGACTTTTCAATCATAAAACTAGCAAAAGCTTACAAAAATTTTAAATTTTTCACATTTTTGCACAATTTTTCATTTTCTAAGGAAAAACGGGGTTGCGAGAGTACACGACAAAGAATAAGCAAGTGCGGTCAAATCAAATCGAAGATTACCCACCCCAGACTAAAACGAAACATTGTCCTCAATGTTTAAAGGCAAGGGTATCAACGAAAATCTAAAAGCCGTTTATTAAGTCTGCTAGAAGATAAATGTTAGTCGATAAGATTAAGATATCGGATTTCCATCAACATCGATCATGAAACTCGAGTGGAGAAAAGACAAACTTCGAGCACGAGAGTCTTCATATCGGAAAAATCCTAGACAAAAACATCACAAACAACCAAACACAAGAAATCGAAGAGGCTAACCCCTTCACGTCACTTATTAGAAGAAAATAGAAAGAAGATAGAAACGCTTGTTTTGTTATCGAGTCGTTAGCTTGACCCGCCCTGAATTCATTTGTCCTTGGGGCAGCAAACGAGAAAGATACCCGGATCAAAGATGGTGTCCTCATTCCAGAAGGAATGAGACTGGGCGGGATGGGTGGAGAAGAAAGTGTCGGGCATCAGCACATAAGGCATATCAAGAAATAACGATCCATCATCCGGTGGTTTAGCGGGGCCGAAGGGATGATGGATGAAAATGAGAATACTCCAAAGAAGACGGGAGCTCATGGTAAAGTATAAGATGTGTAGGCTCAACAACGAAGGCATCCATCGGAGGATCCTTATCTCGAACAACGTTTTTAACAAAGAGCTCATCAATGAATATCCCGTGTTTAAAGATTTTGTCCTCACATGTGGGATCAACGGGATAAGTGAGGGTCGACTCAACAGAGGAAAGAGAATCATCATCAATCAACAACATATCTCCCTGGGGATCATTCACAATATCCTCAATACCCGGTGGTATCAAGTCATCAATAACATCCTCAAGATCGGGTCATTCGTCGGAATGTCAGAAATCTCGTTCAAAACTTTGCTCATATCCACATCAAAGTAGAATCGCTCAAGAATCGGAGGATAAACATCGGTCTTAGTGGGACTGCCACTAATCTCTTCACCAAATCGGTAAGTTTCAAGTTCGGATGAGAAATCACTATCTTTAACGGAGATAGGATGCGAACTTGAATTATCATTAAGGGCTTCAATCTTGGAAATGAGAAGATGAACATTCAACAATGTTTCACGTAATGCTTCATCCTTGATCTGAATATCATCGGGCTCAATCTCTTCATCTTCCGGCACAAAATCATATACTTCTTCTATGTGAACGGGCTCAAAAGGTAAATCGTAGACGAAATCGATGTCTCCATAAGAATCATTATCGGAATCGGAAAACATCTCAACATTATCGTTCAAAATATCAAGAGAAGGCTCATCACAAATATCATTAGAGATTATCTTGGACTCTCTTGGGCTTGGGACAAGGATCTCAGCATTAGACGATTCCGTTTTCGGAATGGTACTAAGATGCTCATCCCCCATTATGAGAGAGTCAACGGGTTCAACAATTATCGAAGAAATAGAATCATCGACCTCTTCCAAAAGGACGTCACTTCTCTCAACCGGTGTGAATGAAGGGGAAGAGTCGGAAATGAAAGGCTCAGAAACGGGAGTGGTTTCAGCCGACAAACTCTCATAATATTCTTTCATTTGAATGGAATCCTCATCATCATCGAAAATGAAAGTCTTGCGATATTGGGCTGTTGTAGCATTGTAGACGTCGTCATCGGTGGCTTGACAATCGTAAAAAAGATGGGGACCACCACAATAATCACATCTTTTGGAAACGGTATCAACGGGCTCTGGTTTTTGCTTCATGCATCGAATATCATTGCTAAGCTTGGCCATCTCAACCGGTTTATTTCTTGATGTCGGAACTTTTGATTTGTTCTCAATGATCGTCAATATATCCTTTGGGGTACGATACAAGATATTGCCACCGGTGGCTGTATTAAGTGAATCTTGATCGGTTTGCGTTAAAGCATTGTAAAACATATCGATCTGAAGTAATTCCGAAAAACCATGATGTGGGCATATTCGTAGGAGATCTTTGAATCTTTCCCATGCCTCACCAAAACTTTCATCAAAACGCTGCTGGAAGTTTGTAATTTCGTTCTTAAGATTTATCATTTTAGAATAAGGAAAGAAACGATTTACAAATTTTGAAACGAGATATTCCCAAGCAGTGATCGATCGAGGGGGTTCTTTATCGAGCCAATTCCGAGCTACCCCCTCGAGAGAAAATGAGAATAACATCAACTTAATTGTGTCATGAGGAACATCCTTATATTTTATAGTCGAAATTATATTATCAAACCATCGGATGTGAGCATAGGGATCGTCTCTCTCGAAACCATAGAATGGATTTTACATAATTAGTTGAATTAAACCAGTTTGTATCTCGAAATTTTCGGAAAGAATCTCCGGTACAACGATAGCATCTTTGTAACCCTCGGTGGGAACTTGGAGCAATTCTGACATCGTACGCGTGTCCGCCATTTGAATTAAACATATAGAGGGATAAGAGGAAAGAATTATCAGTTTAGAGGATAAAGAATATAGAATTAAACGGTTCAAGAGGGTAAAGAGATAAAGAATTGACGGTTTAGAGGATAAAGACGATTATTTTTTGGTTTTTATTAATAGAAAACATAAAAGGAAAACAAATTTTGAAAAGGAAAATCGTTCATTTTTGTAGTGTAGATATTTTCCGAAGAAATACAAAGGAATGTATTTCCCGGGTCGTTCTCCCAGCGAGGGATCAATAGAGTTTAACAACTCACGTCGCGTGATTCGGGATTCGAATGGGCAAAAAGGATTTTGGTTGATTTCTAAACTATTGTGCAAGGAAAAGTAATAAAAATCAATTAAAACTACTTGATCTATGATGCAAACAAGGAAATTAAACTAGATATGCAAATTATAACTAAAACGCGATTAACGTAATTATAAAAACATGAATAAAAAGTAAACTAATCTATTTTAAGTCCTAAAAGTGATCTAATATTTTTCTACAGCTAAAAATATGATTTAAAACTTATTTGAAATTTAAAAATAATTTTTATGATTTTTCTTGATTTATTTTGAATTAAAAACTAATTTTAGACATTTAAAATAGACTTAAAATGCTAAAAATTATGAAAACTTGCAAGAAAATTACAAAACTATTTTTCAAAAATATAATTTAACTAAAAAGAATTTTCAAAACTGAAATTACATTTTTATGACTTTTTCTCTAATTATTAGGAATTTAAAACTATTTAAAACCAATTAAATTCCTAGAAAATATTATTTAAACTATGAAAATTCTAGAAAAATATTTTTTCTGACTTTTTGAATATTCTAAGCCTAAGAAAATTGAAATTACATGTTTCTGAATTATTTGGATTAAAAGCTATTTAAAAAGGCTAGAAAATGAATTTAAATGCAGCAAAATAGCAAATGAGCTTGGAAAAATATGAAAAATTCCAGAAAAGTTCTAAAGACTACTGAGATGCCATGAAAAATCTCAAACACTACTTTTGAATGCAGAATATGCAAATGCGCTTGAAACTGTTATGAGAAAGCATTAGGAGAATAAGCAATAAGCTACTAAAAGGCAATATAAGCTACCACAGGCTAAAACTAATCTCAACTATCTTAAACTACCTTAATGCAACTGATATAGATCCTATAAGCACAAGCTGAAAGTAACTTAGCACAATATCAGGTTCTATACATGTTATACCAAACAGTCCTAAATGGCCTAGTTTAAGCACAAATCTAACTAACTGGGAAAATTCCTAAAAATGAACTAAAAATATCTTGCTAAAGGCAACCAACCAGAGATCTTATATCTAGAATCTCAGCTTAAGAGGACTTGAAATGAGGGAGTTAAAAATCTAAAACTAAAGCTACATGGGCACTAAGAGAACTGATGTAGAACAAGTATGGAATTGGATATGCAGCTTAAAATTAGACACCTAGATAAGCTAAATTATGCTTCTAAGGGAAATACATTTTAACCCTATACTACTTACTACCTATGGAAGCAATAAATCAGTAAACTAACCTATAAGATAAGCTGAAAATCAGCTTAGATCAGGCTGTTATGGAAAGCAAATACCTCTGATGTGCAGGGCAGAAAATAACCAGACACCCTCCTTTGAGCTACTAGAAAACTAATCAAAACATTTTATTGATTTTTTTTTCCTTTTAAGATTAGTTAAAACACTTATTGAAAACTGTATCTTTGATTTTTAATTATTTTTATGATAAAAATAAATGACTACAAGGCTAAAGGTAAACCGATGAAAAAACTGATATGGCACTAAAACAGTTTTGGATGTGAACCATGAAAATGCTTATAAGATTTGAAATCACCTGAAAACTAGATAGACTAAGTCTTTATATCAAAAATCTGCTAAATCAAATTTAACTCACCAAAACCTTTAAATCCTCAAAAATTCAAGAATACCAAACACTCCTTTATAGACTTGAAAATGCTATTCTACTTAAAATTTAAAATGAATTTCAATTGAAACTGATCTGAACTTATTTATAGAACAATAAACTCATCTTAAAATCAGAACTCAACCCAAAACTCAGTTGACCTTTCTTGTTGACCCATTTTGACTTATGTTGACTTTCTCAAAAACTTGCAATTAAGAACAGTGAAAGGAAGATTTAGCTCACATAAGCTTTGAATAAGCTTATATGAGGTTGATTAAACAGTAAAGTGAGCTTTCAAAACACTTGAAACAGAATTAAATGATAACAACTTTAACAATGAATTTAAATGACAAAATTAACTTGTATTGAAAGTGATATTACAAAATTCAAATTACACTGAATGTAAATGAAAACAAGTAAACTAAAGCAGGAAATTAAAATGGTTACAATATCTCTAAATGCAATGAGAAATTGGACAATTTCATCTTGTGGAGAAAGGGTCTTTAAATAGCCAAGCTGAGGGATGGGAGGAAGCACCTGGATCATCTAATCTCCACCTTTGATCAATCCTTCTTGTCATTCCTTCTATTCACAGCCGTTTGATCAAATAGAGGATGTGTCTCCTCCAATGAGGTGCTGCCCTTTGTCCACTGTGGCAATCCGTGTGTCATTCCCTCTGACACGTTGTCAGATGCATCTAGAAGGTACATTAAGTAAGGGTAAAAGTGGCTTGATACTTGGGGTAAAATGGGGAAGAAAGAAGCACAGTAATATTTGGGATTTTGGAGCGTTTGGGTGGATTTGGGATTCTTTTTATTATTTATTTGACTTGAGGTGAGGTCGTTTGACTGGGAGGGTTAAAAGGAGAGTTGGGGTAATATTGAGAGTTGACCAGTTTTATGTGTTTGTTGATTTGGGCTTGGTTGGTTGGTTGGTGGGCTTATGGGGTAAATTAAATGGTTTTGTTTTGGGCTTGGTGTATTTCTTGGATCCGAATAGAGATAATCAAGGACCATTTTACGCATATTTTGCAATTACCAAGGACCAAAGGTGTATTTTATGAATAGATGAGGGTGTAAATGGGAAATTGGTTATATGAGGGTTATAAGGGTATTTAGGTAATTATGGGAAATTTGAGGGGTGAAAAGTGTCAATGTGTGAAAGTTGAGGGTAAATTGTGAAATTTGGTGAAATGAAAGGTGAATATATGAAAACTCCCAAAACATGTTTCGAGATCCGTAATTTGACTTCTTGAGCATCCAAATCCCATAAAATAGCATCCCGGCATCGGCTTTTTCTTTCTTCTCTCTCTCGTGCTCGGTTTTCTTCGGTTTTGGCTTTCTTTTGTCTGTTTTGTCATATTCGTACCTGCACATACATAAAATCAAGAAACCAACAAATATTAGGCATAAACGGCTCTTTTCTTGGTATTTTGGGTCTATTTTGGTAAAGAAATGGTATGTGTTTTAGCACATACCAAATAGCATGCTTTTTCACTTCTAGTCTATTTTTTTCTTTTTCATTTTAGGAGTCGAGATAACCGCAACTCCAAATGGTTTGCATAGAGGCACACACTAGGCACAAATGTTTCCAGAAGGAAAATTTTGAGCTTCCTGAGTCACCAATACCACGAATCCCAGCATTAACGCTAGACGGTACCCTCAAAGGAAGGATCTATGGGAACCGTGAGACAGAAGCTGGAATTTCTCTTCTATTTTTCTCACTTTGGCTAAAAACTTTTATATCTTGATCATTTTATCCTTTTACTAATGAGTATGTTACTTAATGCTTGTGTTCTCATGATCACAAGCCTTAAATTCATATCTAATCATTATATTTTAATCCATATTTTTGGTCAAGCATTCATTACAATGCATTATTTTCTCTATAAATAAGGTTCCCAAAATGCTTGCATCTTCATCACTCTTAACCTCACAAACAACCATCATCATGTCATCCAAAAGATCTTCCAACATTGATGAATCACCTAGTGCAAACAATCCTCTTCAAGAAATCCAAAACTTTATCCTACCACCTTCCGTAGTGCCACCACCCAAATCTAGAAAAACCGCACGGATTAGCATCCGGCCTTGTTGTTTAGACAAAACATTGTCAAATAGTTCATCACCAACTACTCATCCACCACCAAATGGTTCCATAGTAGCACCTCCCTCATCTCCAACAAGCACACCACCATCATTACCTATCAAGTCTCCACCTAAAATCACTCTATCGGAACTCCTTAAGACTCCGAAAACACTCCAACAAATCAACCAAAAAGAACTAGTCTTTTTAACACCTCCCACATCTCCAAACACAATTTACAAAGACCTTGTAACTTCACCCCCTTTAGCTCCCATTCTCTTACAAGAACATCTAGGTTCTTTTCCACCAGCACTTCCAAACATTCCGGACTTTGATCCATATTTTCCAACTTTTCCACCACATCTTCCGCATCCCACAAATCAAACTAACCCGGAAACCTTTCACACACATTACCCACATCATTTACATTGTGAACATTGCCAATCCACTAGGGAACTTGCAATGGAAATTAAGGAAGAAATGCGATTCATACTTAACCACATCCTTGATCGCATCAACATCATCACTCACCAAAACCTTCATCAATAACCTTATGCAAGCATGGAAGGAATGATATTACTATTTTCTCTAGTTTTTCTTTTGAGTCATTTTAAAGAACAAACCTTGTTCTTAGTTTTACATGTTTGTATGTGGCATATATACCACTACACTTTGTTATTTTATTACAAGGCTTTGTTTACATACATTGGCTCTCCATCTTGTTTCTCGTCAATCACAAGATTATATTGCATGTTACTACTAACCTTTTCTTTGTAGGTTTTATATTTTCTCACTTGGCGCCATTTTCTAAGGGGAGCTACCGTCAAGGGGGAGTTAGTGATTCGTGGATTCTATTATTTTTCCACACTTTATTTCTTCGTTAGGGTCACTTTTTGTTTCGACAAAAAGGGGGAGAAGAAGAAAAACTTATGCTTTCAAAACATACATTTAATCTTAATTTTTACTCATCACAACATTTAGCGATCTCTTTATGTCATCAACAAAAAGGGGTAGATTGTTAATACAAATAAATCGTAAAAACGTTTATTAATATTTAGCGATCTTTTTGTGTTTTATTGATAACAAATATAAAGTTATCATAAGTAAAACTACAAGGATACATGTTATTTTTGTAAAGCATGTATATAGTCATTTAATATAAATTGATGTAATGATTCATTTATTGTAATAGTTTATTAGGATGGGTAAAAACCATAACCCATGACCCATACCCATGGAGTTAACCCATAACCCATTGACTAGATGCACTGCATCTTCTAGATACATTGTATCTACTAGGATACCCATGGTCCAAAGTCTAGGACCCATGACCCATAACCCATGGATAATGAGGAGCGTCTCACGGATCCCTCGGTTTACACTAGACGGATCCCTCATGCCAGGGATCCGTGGGATCCGTGCAACAGTAGCAAGATTTTTCCTATAAATAGAGAGCCATTTCTTCATTGTAACTCACCCCTCTTCTTACAAACTCTCTCATATATTCTTACATTATTCTAATCTCAGATCTCTTGATCTAAATAGTAGTTCTTCTTTCTTTTGTTGTGATTCTCATATAGGTCCTTCTCTAAGACGAGATCACGAGCTTCTACAAAGTCATCCAAGCAAGGGATCCTGGATTGATTTGTTCCTCCACAAGATTTCTGTAGCAAAGATCTTGTATTTCACATTTCACATACTTGTTGTGTTATAATAGTGTTGGTTTGCTCCTCCGTGTTAAGGACTCGGTATTTAGCTTTGTATCGGAAAAAGTGTAAGCGACGTTGTGAATGCTTCTCCACCGAGTTGAAGGAGTTTGTTGACATAGTGCTTGAACTCTCGAGTAGGTGACTCGGGGAGTGGAGTAGGGCAAGGAAGGTGTCCTTGTAACCGAACCACTATAAATCGGTTGTGTCATTTCTATCCTTTACTTTACTTTTTTTCTTTACTTGCTTTACTTATAGATATATACTTTCTCTCTATTTACATACCTATTTGTGGTTTATTTCCTAATAACAGTTTATGTTTATTTTTATGACTTTTAACCATTCATGTGAAAGTATTTGTGGTCAAAGTGGTCAGATTATGTGGTCAATCGGTCAAAAATGAAGCTTTTTAAGAAATTTTCTGGGTTTGCTCAAGCTGAACGGAATCTTGGTCGGAAAATGTCGCCGGAGCAGAAAGTCAAAGGGTCAAAACCCTTTTCTTACAAATAAGGGATTTCTTACGAATTTCTTGGAAAGAAATTCGTAAACCCTTATGTTACGAATTAGTTTTACGACTAAGACTTTTGTTTACGACCAAGTTGGTTTACGAACAAGATGGGTTACGAATAAGCATGTTTACGACTAAGCAGGTTTACGACCAAGCTAGTTTACGAACAAGCATGTTTACAAACTAGAAAGTTTACGAACAAGAAGGTTTACGAGCAAGATGGTTTACGAACAAGATTTTTTATCAAATCTGGGTCTTACGAATAAGAAAATGAAAATGACTTATTCGTAAACCATGACCAAGACCACATTACAAATACCAAACCAGACTCTACCTTAGGTTCTACCCATTATCAGTCCAAGTTCACTGATATCAAATTGACTCGAAAAAAAACGAAGAAGAGCATATCCTCATCCTCATACAAAACCAATTAACATCACAATCAAATACCAAATCTATCATACCCAATCCTCCACACATAACAACTACAACATCTGAAATTAATTCCATCAAACCATATGACACGACACAAAAGAAACTGAAAAACAACTAGATCTCAAATTCATTCAACGTTTTCACATATCTTTTAAAGATGTTTTTTTTTCTCGTTAAACCTATCATCACAAATCCATGTAGAAGCTACGCTTCATGTTCATATCCGAACGCATCAAAAGAATGACTAAGACTTCAGTCTCAATCGTTCCTCTCATTCGTTTATACTTCAACACATAAACAAAACAAATCATTAACCTACCCGTGACCAATGATACGGTACCTAGTGTATTTGGGATTTTTAACTTATACGGCTTATTCGAATTTGAGTGGTGTGATCTGAGATAATGATGAGACAAGATATGATGTTGTGCTATGATCGATTAAGAAGATTTGATTGAGATAGAGATGTGTTTGATCGATGGCAGTTAAAAGATGGAGGAGGGGGCGGAGAAACCAATCTAAATGATTTAGTTTAATCCGTTAATCAATATCAGTTCCTAGCTAAGCTTCATTGTTAATATACCAAATTCCACTAGCTAACGTTTGCAACTTGATGAAGAAAATTGTTAATGTGATTAAGATTAAGAAAGATTTGGTTTTGAGAGTAAGTTATAATGATTGATGAAGTGATTAACTATAGTATATACATGAGTCACACCCTCAAAATATCGCAGAAGATGAGTAACCGGGGGTATGACGTTCATAGCACAAAGACACACGATATAAGAACGGCCTCTACATAAGTCATTTAAAAGTACATGTTAGATTCATTGAAATAATGTTTTACAAGACATAGCCAAGATTTTCACAAAATATAATGAAGTTTTTATTTTGTAGTCGAAAGTTGATTAATGAAACAAATCGTCGTTATAATGAAATCTGAAAATGTGACTCTATGCTATGCTCCATGCAGTCCAAGCTAATAAAATCAAGGTCCTGAGAAACACATGCTAAAATGTCAATGCAAAGTTCGTTAGTTCATAGGTTTAAGTAAAAGTAGTGTGGACCACAAGATTTCATGTAAACATTGTAACAACTGCTAAATCCGGTAATATTTTAGTGAATATTATAACAAATACAGTATCATGAAAAGCTTTACTATCGCACTAAACTAATTAAATTTAAGCCTTAGCATATTCTATAAGTATGTTGCTCCGGTAGGTGTTTCATACCAGAAATCCTCAAATGAAATACGTCCGTTTGACCCCCAGTAATTCGAGTCAGGACCCCTAGTAATTCGAGTCAGCTAAACGCGACTTAGCCAGACAGGGATGTCAACCTAATAGACCTATTCAAAACATTTGTGCTTACTATGTAATTAATGATCCATGATAGTGGGGACTTCATGGTAAACGTGGTAATTTAGGTAATCTGTAAAATTTAAGTACTTGTGTCCATAAGTAAAATGAGTGATGTGTTTGAGTAAACAAGCATGTATCCTCACCCCAAAGTAATTCAAAACGAGTATTAAATAAGTAAAATTCGGGCTATGAAACTCACCTTAACAAAGTAATACAATCAGGAAATATAACGTAAGTTCAATGAACACAAATCCTAACCGCGACCTAAATAATTAAGGCGTATTAGGAAATATACGATATGTGTTATATGCATATGAGTTTTACAAAGTTTTATCACTCTTATAGACTTGTAGTGCTTTTTTTATCAAGTTTCGTAAGTCAAATCATTTAGAAAAAACAAGTAAAACGGGTTTTCGATCTCAAAAACCCTTAAATAAAGTTGTTGAGTTTCAATAAGTAACGACTTCAAATGGGCATAACTTCTAAGTTTATTGTCTGATTGTTGTCATTCAAAGCCCTAAACATAGGAAAAAATATCTAATTTCAAGAAATCAAGGCATTGGTGTGTGAAATTAGGTTTTAGTTGTCCATTTATACTCAATTAGGGGCTGACCTGCTGTAAAAGTTTCATTCAATAATTTTACTCACCTTCCCGAGGCCATAACTTTTTCGTTACTTAACTTATTTGAGTGATTCAAGCTGTTGTGGTTAGTTTTAGGTCTTGTCTAAAAAAGCTAAAACTACCATGGTTCTTGGTTTTGAGCCTAAAGTGCTCAAACAAGTGCATGAAGATTCGAACTCAGATTTGTGACTTTTCTGACAACCAGTTTCTTGTAAAAAATTAAAAATACTTAGAAAATTCTGAAAATTATAAATTTTTTCTAGGATGTACCTAAGATATAGTAGAACATAGTGGAGCAAAATTTTGGGCTATAAGTTTCTTGTAAAGTGGTGAAAACAAGCTCCAAAGTCGTCTAAGAAATCCGGGCAGTTTCAAGTTTTGATAACCTAAGGTTAAACAACTTTCAACACAACAAATCTATAGAGATGATATAAAATAATGCATGATAAGTTAAATATGAATGAAATAGAGTGTGAAATGAGTTATATGAAATTCTTATAAAGATTGGTGATGTTTGATGCATAAGAACTCCAAAAAAACCCTAACTTAAATACCAACCCCTAGCTTCTTGATTACTAACCCTTAACCAAATCTTCACCCAACTTGAAACCCTTGTTTCTATGAGTGTTTTCTGTCGTGTAATGGTAGAGAGGAAAAGAGAGAGGCTTGTGTGTTTGAATGGGAATACAGGGAGCTAATATGGATCTTATTTATAGGAGTAATTACGGTAAGAGGTTGAATGGTCTTCCCTAGAGTCACAAGAGAGTGTAAGGTTAAAGAGGGAAGGTGGCTTTGAGGGTTGTGGTATGCTCCTTGGGGTGTCCAAGCTGAAAAGGAAAGGAGGGAGTTGTGGTGTTAATGTGGGTAAATTTCTAGGTTACCAAAGTTAAGAATACATTGTGTTTAGGAACTCAAAAGCAAGTATTGGCTATACTCCTAGTGTGGCCGGTTTTTCAAGGCTTAGGAGGGGGGAGATTTTTAAAATTTTGAAATATAATAATGTGTATATGTGTATATAATTCAAGGGTTGTGAATTGGTTAAGTATTACATGCATGCATGAGACTTAATGCAAGTCATAAGTGATTTACGTAAAACTTATGAAACCAAATGCAAGTGACTTATTAAACATGCTTATGAGAGTTTTAAAATACTTGTTAGACGTAGACTGAACTCAGCTAGTGTCGGTATATGTTCAAAGTTGTTTTCCATTTTACGCGGGTTAACCTAATGGTTATACGTCAAAACAAGAAATCACATGTTACAAAGTAAAATGTTTTAAGTTTATGATTAAGTATTAACCTGAAAAATGTGAGTTGTCACAACATATGATTTGGTCATGTAAAATTACATTGTGAGTACCTAGAGTCCGACCAAAACCAAATAAACAGGTAACACCAAGTTAGTCGTCATAGTAATGGCATTCCCAGTTGGGAAACTTACAAACCGGCCAGAAAATTTGGTTCAACCCTATCACTTAATAGTAAACATATTAATAGCTATTAGTTCAATTGCATGCTACTAATATTTGTCTACTACTATTCTTTCTTTTTATTTTCTTTATATAAAGGCTTCTGGCATATTTTTTTTATGGGTAAAAATAAAATTAAGGAATCCGATTAACCTGAATCACATGACCCGACAATAACCCGAACCCAGTAACCCGATTATTTATCAGGTCGGGTTGCGAGTCACTTTTTCAAAATCAAAAACCCGATTCAACCGGAACCAATAAACTTGATAACCCGACCCGATAACACCCTGGTGCCCGGCGCATGTTAATGTTTAGATCGTCGCACCGCATACATGGATAATTCCATATTTACCCAATCTAAACATGAAAATGCCATACATACCTAAAATACAAGTTTTGAATTCATGATGTACAATGCAGTTAAAACATGTTTTGGATAAATATGACATTATCATGTTTAAGTTTGGCAAATATAAAATTGCTCCGATATAAATTATATGATGCCCACAGATATCTAATGCACAATGAAATTTATTGGAAATCGAAAGATGTGCGTCAATAACATTGATACACAACTACATGAGTATTTACTAGTAATTAGTTATAATACCCGTGCACGCACAGGATTTTAACAAAAAAAATTATTTTGTATTATTGTGTCTTTAAAGGTAATTACATATAATATATATAGTTATAAGTTTCGTGCACGCACGAAGTTTACACATACATCAAATTTATTTTAACATTTTAGTTCAGTATATACACATATAAGAATTTGCCTATGAAAATTGTGATATAAGTACAACTAATACTTATGCATGAGTTTTTCATTATGTATTAATATCCATTATAATTTGATAAAATATTTGTAAAAATTTCTGTTAGGTAACTCAAGATTTAATTTTATTTAGCTGACAAAGATGTTGATGTTGTTATTTAAATTTCACTACTGATATTATGTTGTACACATGATGCAAGTTTAATAGCACATAATGAGCGTTGATAAAGTTAAAGTATACTTATTTTATAATGAGCGTTGATATTATGTTGATGTTTTATAAAAATATTTTTCTAAATAGCTTTATATAAATAAATAATAATTACATGAATCATTGTTATAAGTACAATCGCGTATATTTATTTTTATATTAAAGTAAACCGTGCTTACAATTTGATAGTACGTTTTCAGTAATTTAGCCGTATTTTAAATGTAAACTCGTGTCCACGTAGGTTATTTTAAAAATGAAATAAATTAGTCCTTATTGAACGTAAAAAAATTGATACTTATAATCTTATGTAAATTTATATGTTGTTATTTTAAAACAACATATACATTGTATTTTTTAAGATATAAAGTTTAAAGGTATAAAGTATAAGGGGGTATTTATTTATAATCCAAAGTTATTAAAAAACATGTAAGTTTATAATATTTCACTTAACTCTATATAAATTTTAAAAAATCAACCACTAAAGTTTTATTAATTACCTCCTCTTTTTTTAAGTTTATGTTTTCACAAATTTGACACCTATATTTTTATGTGTTTTTTTTATCAACCAAATTTCTCCACCAAGTTTATTAAAGTTTGACCAAAATCAATTTAATTTTGACTTTTATTAACCATTCACATCACATGATTTTGCTTACGTGCCCAAATCGAGCTCTCCTATTGGCCCAATTTTTTTTCAATGAGAAGGATTTTCCAAAAACACTCCAAAATGATGTAATTCTTTTATTATATAAAAGATATATATATATACATATATATATATATATAAATATATATATATATATATATATATATATATATATATATATATATATATATAAATATATATCAGTTCGTCACATGCACTTCAATTTTCGGGTAAGCATAATTTGTCATGAGTTGAGATCAATATAGATCTCATATTTACCATAGATCTAATGAACCAATCTTAGCCATCCCTTTTTAATCAAATTTAATAAAAAACTATTTTCCACCTTTTTTTTAAAACAACATATTTTACAAACGGTAAATCTTCAAACTATAAAAAAATACACCATCGCGACGAAAATTAAATTATCTTTCTATTAATATGCACTTTTCTATATTTTCGACAATTTTTTTTCCCAAAAATTCCGCCCTGAAAAATCATATATGATTTTCAAAAATCATATCTGATTTTTAAAAATCGAATTATATATGATTTTCACAAATCATATATGATTTTTACAAATCATATATGATTTGTAAATATCGAATCATATATGATTTTTCTGGGCCGAATATTTGAAAAAAAAAACGTTAAAAATATATAGTATTGCATATCTATAAAAAGATAATTTAATTCTCGTCGCGATGGTATGATTTTTATCGCGTAACAATTAACGGTTTGCGAGATATTTAATTTTTAAAAAAATGGTAAAAGTTTATTTTTTTTTTTAAATGAATGGCTATTATTGTTTAATTGGATCTATTACAAATTTGAGATATATATTGAACTTTTGCCAATTTGTCATTAAAACCGTGATGCGACCGAGCTAATAAAATGAAATACACTAGCCACTCGATACATTTAACCAAAGAAATTAAAAAGATGAAAAACACTTCAATTAACTTACAAATTGGTGTGATTTCTCGATCTTTAGGGATCACTCTTGTTATTTAGAGGAAGTGACGAATACGTATCAAACACGGTCGAAGAAGAAGTCATTCAAGAGAATTTTTGAATCATGCATGTACTTTTGGTTAAGTTGTCAACAGCCATCATTCGGTCCAAATTTAATGCTTTGAACTAGTCAAGATACAAGAAATAGTTAGTGGTGAGTGCGAATACTTTATTGTATTCTACATAACATGTTACAAGTTTCAAAACTGATACTACCTCCGTCTCAAAATTATAGTCCCCGTTTGACTTTTTTGGTCTTTCTCTTTCAATTTTGACCATAAATATTTTCGTTTATGTTATACAATAGTTGATGAAAATTATACCAAATGAAAATACATTAAAAACTCAATCCATTCATATATTTTGCATCAAATATTATATAACACAAAAAAAAATACTTAAGGTCAAAGTGGTAAAAGAAAGACCAAAAAAATAGAAAGGAGACTATAATTTTGGGACGGATGGAGTATAATTTTATATATTTGGATGGTTTAGTTTATCATGATACATACAAACAGATTCTGTTTAAAAGCATTAGTTGAAGAATTATCATGAGAGTGAACAGTTGCCAAATACTTGGTCAAAAAAAAGAAACATCGTATGACTATAAATACATCATGTTTCATATATCAATTCTTATCCCAATCTATCATATTAACAAACCATGAATCACTTTCTAGTCGTAACAATTCTTTTTCTTGTAGCAACCGTCTCAGCTCAAGACTGCGGGAGACAAGGTGGTAACAAACCATGTTCGAACGGAAATTGTTGTAGCCAATATGGTTTTTGTGGAAACACTCCGGCTCACTGTTCTCCTGCAAATAATTGTCAGAGTCAGTGTAGCGGGAGTAGTGGTACCACACCATCACCAAGCCCAGGCACCGGTGCTGGTATTGCTTCCATTGTTACTTCATCCGTGTTTGATCAAATGCTCAAGTATCGAAACGACCCAAGATGTCATGCAAACGGATTTTACATTTACAGTGCTTTTATTAATGCTGCAAGTGCTTATAACGGATTTGGCACAACTGGAAGTGTTGATGACCGAAAAAGAGAGCTCGCGGCTTTCTTTGCTCAAACTTCCCATGAAACAACAGGTATTCATTTGTTTTTATTCAATTCATATTTAATTTAATGGCGGGAACTGCATAAAACATGTTCATGTCAAAGTGACAACGTGTACGTACGTGGAACATATTGTTGACTTAGTATATAAGTTATTTAACTATCGATTTGCATGGTTAGGTGGGTGGTCAACTGCACCGGATGGTAAATTTGCATGGGGATATTGCTTCGTTAGAGAACAAAATCCAACAAGTAGATATTGTGACTCTGAAGACTGGCCATGTCCCCAAAGCTACTTTGGAAGAGGACCTATCCAACTCTCTCAGTAAGTTCCTGCCTTTTTTAATTGTTTTACGATTGTAGCTCTAAGGAAATTCATTCATAATGACGAACCTGTGATCCAAAGGGTTGCACAACAAGTTATAATGTGCCGTGTATTGTTTTTGCAGGTTATATAGATAAGATCATATTCCAGCACATTTTCTAAAAATTTAGTAGTTCTAATAATTATACGTTTTTTTATATGATAAGGACATTAAGTACTTTCTGTTTGAGTGCACCTTGGTGACTTTTAGCCACACTTTTAGCTAAACTTTTAGTATTACCAGCAAAGAAATCTATCAAACTTAAAGTAAATAAGTTGAACTTGCAGACATTCCCACTTTGTTAGCATCGAGATATATTTAGTATTATATATTTATATGACATTAACCAGCACGGCCTTAGCAGTCGTGGATATGACGCCCAGAATTAAGAAGACCAATAAGAATTAAAAAAAAAAATATGTATACACTTATATATACTCCTTAATCTTTATCAGATTCTAATACTGATGTAACATTTGAATAATAAACAGCAACTACAACTATGGACTCTTTGGAAGGACAATTAATAGGGATTTAATCAACAATCCTGATCTCCTAGCCACCGACGCAACAATATCATTTCGGTCAGCCATATGGTTCTGGATGACTCCACAAAGTAACAAGCCATCAAGTCATGACGTGATTACTGGAAGATGGAGTCCATCAGCTGCAGACAGGTCAGCTGGTAGGGTTTCGGGTTATGGAGTTATCACAAACATCATCAATGGTGGTTTGGAATGTGGGAAAGGCCAAAACGATAAGGTAGAGGATAGAATTGGATTTTACAGAAGGTATTGCAGCATTTTAGGAGTTAGTCCTGGGAACAATCTTGATTGCTATAATCAAAGGCCTTTCGCTTAAAATTCACTCCCTAATGGTCTTGTTAGTACTTACAATAAAGAACAAAGTATGGCTTACATGCTTTAGTTATTAATAAATAAGAATAACTTGTTGTCAAAGCTAATATAAGCTCTGAATATATTGATTGAAAGCAATCTAGTTGAAAGTTGAATATGGAATGTGGAGTAACAATGGTTATAGTGATCTCATATCATAATTCAATTAGACTACCAACATTTCAAAGTCTAATTAACACTACAAGATAAGGCTGGAAGGCAAGGTAAGCCTCCATTCATCTTACACTTCAGCGCCACGTCAGCTTTCTCTCTCCTCTCACTTCCATTCACTCTCACTCACTTTTTTGTGGACAATGTCACCTTACCATCACTTTTCATTAAAATACCAACTTTATTAAAATATACCCCACTAAATACCCCACATACACTCACAAACTAAATAAATAATTAAGTGGGCCTGTCTTTTTACGCAAATCAACAAAGTGAGTAACTCACCTTAATATGTATTGAGGTGTGTGAGTCACTCGTGACTTTGTTCTTTGGGCATTGGACTCACTCGTGAGTGGGATGCAAGGTGAGCCTCTCACCTTACTCTTGCCATCCAGTCTAAATGGCTTTTACTGACAAGATTTAATTGTCAGTAAAACCATCGCTGTAGCCTGTAGTTCTAACCCTAAGGTAAAATTCAGTCAGCCAAAGTTTAAAAGCTTTATGGACTGAACTCTTTCGTCAGGAAAGGTTAAAAAGTTGGAATGTTAAGACTACGTTTCAATAACTAAAACTTTAGTCAGTAAAAGTCACCAAAAAGAATACAAAACAGGATACTGGTACATTTGGCTCTATTTTTATTTATTATACATAAATCCAAACAAATATAAACTAATCAACATAAAGGAATTAATAATTTAATTGTTGAAAACACAGGTATATAATTATCCTTTGATATAATTGGTATGGTCTGGAACCTAGTTTATAGCATTACAAGTCAAAAGCACAACGAAAAAAAAAAGTCTCATGAGAAGCTGATAAGATAAGTTTAACTAAAAGGGTGTTGCCAAAAACTAGCCAGATGTGAATTCTAGCCATGCCAGTGACCTCTAACACGATCTGAAAGATCGGTCAGGTGTACCACACAAAAGACCAACCAAGCGATTTTCTTTGTGCCAAAACTCACGCTCACAGCCTTTACACGAAGCCTACAAATCAACTCTTGGAACCACCTTGATCACAGCCACCCCTGAGCTCACGAATCTTCCTTTTTGGACCACCCTTTGCCGACAAAAATGGAGGTTAAAAATAGCCGTCACTTTGGGATATTAGTATTTTAGGGTTATGTTTGAAATTAAATGTGATATTATTGGTTATAAGAGAGGTTTGGGCTGTGATTGACCGAATATTAAGGGAATACTTGCTCTACTCAATCCTTTCCAACTTGGTGAAATCTTATCATTACTCATTTGGTTGCAATTTTTATAATTAAGTGAATCTGGTACTAGACGTGTGATACATTTAAAATTTATGTCAGATCCCAATGTGATATCATAGTATTTAATGGGACGTGTGAGATATTGATAAGTATGAGTGTGTCTTATTTTTATTTGACATAAGGTAAGTCGGTTTTAAATGACTAAGAAAAAATGAAGGAACTGAGGAGAAACAACATATACCGATTATCATCGCTAGGTTTAGGTTATATAGACACATGATACTTTGAACGTGTTACATACGAATGACATATAATTGTATCGTTAATTTTTTTCGCTTAAGAACATAGATTAAAACTTCAAATTAGATGTAAAATGCGAAACCAGAAATTTAGGGTTTTACAATATCCCGCCGTTCAAAAAAAAAAAAAAATGGTATGGTCCGGACGTCGTTTCGGGGGTAAAAAACATAATTCCAAAACCCTATGCTATGCGACGAGTTGTGAGAATTATCCTATATTTTTACTCAGTTATTTTATATATCAACCTTTATTTATCAAATATTTTACATATATTCATCCATTCTTTTAAAAAAATATATGTTGATGAAAAAATCTTCAAATTATGAACCAAATGAACTCAATATGCAATACTTCTAACTTATGCACGATTTTATAAAAAGAAAAAATTAAAATTTAATATTTGTTTTTCTTAAATAAAATAAAATTCAAAACACACCGTTAGACTATCTAACAAATTTACAAAAACTACCTTTTACTCTATTTTAAAAAATTGTAACACCCCAAGGATTTTTTATGAGTTACGAAAATTACCATGTATTATTAGCTATTTACGGTTTTTTATATACAAACTTTATATACCAAATATCTAGCGATTTTCTTATAAAAATATATCGATGAAAATGTCTTAAATTGCGAACAAAATGAGCAGCATATTGCAATACTTTTGACTAACATATGATTTTATAAAAAATATTTAAGTTTACTATATGTTTTTTTTTTTTTTTTCAAAATAAAATAAAATTCAAAACACACCCTTAAACTATCTAGCAATTTACAAAAGCTACCCTTAACTTTGTATATATATCTTTACCTTAAACTGTTCCTATTTTCGATTTTTAATATAACAAACTTTATTTATTATCGTATAAATGTTTAGCAGTTTAACGTCTTTAAATAGTGATTAAATTTTTTAAATCAGTTTCTTATTTTTTGACCATAAATTTTGACTAACATTAGCCCGACATTGTAATGTTTTTGATTACTTAATATTTTATAAAGATATTACTTATTTTTCTGCAGTAGGTCAAAATGATTACAAATTCGAAGATACAGACGATAATAAATAAATAATATGAATT
The DNA here is from genome assembly GCA_910596185.1 of Chrysanthemum makinoi. Classification (NCBI taxonomy): domain Eukaryota; kingdom Viridiplantae; phylum Streptophyta; class Magnoliopsida; order Asterales; family Asteraceae; genus Chrysanthemum; species Chrysanthemum makinoi. The sequence goes on from OU343220.1 coordinate 147,218,370, forward strand.
GCATTATACAGTTTAGTCATATCTTCACCTTACAACTAAGATCATCCAATTTTTGAAGAGACAATAGATTCTTTTCCAAGCCCTTTACATGTCATACATCTCGAGTAGTACAAACTATACCATCATGCATCTTCACCATGATACTTTCAATTTCAATAATCTTTAATTCATGATCGTTGCAACTGTACATATATTCGCCACCTGAGATTTCTTTATATTCATGATACCATTTTCGTCTAGCGGTCATATGAAAAGTAGTTCCTTTACCAAACTCCCATACATCCGTAAATATCTTTGTACCTTCATTTATAGTTGTTGATTCACAATACAAGGTTTTTCATCTTCGGAAGTGATAGCGACATTTCTTTGAGGATTAGAGGTCATATTCCAAAACTTATTGTTACATTATAAATATTATTTCCAATCAAAAACATTTACCATTGACCTTCGGAATACCACTTTCCAATTTAACGGGTTTTATACCAAAACCTTTTTTACCCGATTACATTACATTCAACTTATACCACATTCATATTACTTCAAACCTTCTAGAAATCATTAACTTAACGTAATGAATCGTATTCATTATCATTAACCCGTTTACAACCCAAAATGGGTATAAATAGACATTGTACCAACGCCTATTTAAACAAGACTACGAATATTTAAACCATACTTTGACGCACCATTGACGACTCAATTACATTCAACGACTATGACATTCACTTTGACACTTGACAACACGTTTACAAAACCATTTAGACTCTCGGGGGTACAACATTGACTTGAGCTCGGTATCTACCTAAGCTCCTACTTTCTTACCAATCTTCTAACTTCCTTCTAGCTTTTCATAAGCATTAATCCGATACTTACCATCGCCATCACGTGTGGACCTACAAAGCATTGCCATCGTAAACCGTAAACACGAGTCTTAGTAAGTAAAACGATCATAACATAATATAATAATCATCCATATATTAAGCACTATACCCATTGTCCATTACAAGATTAATCATAAAACATACCTTAAGCCATTCTTAAGCTTTACCATTTACTTCCTAGTTAAAACCCTCCTATTCTAACATACAATTGCTAGTTATGCCAAACTAGCTTTACTATCTACTTTCACATAAACACATACAATTAAGCCATTCCATAACTTATACATAAACAACACATAACACATAATGTAATGAATCCATAGAACATTAACTTATAATCGTTTTACTTACTTTGATTCCAAGCTAATGAAACCAAGCACATCATCATCTCCACTCTTGACCTATAAACCAAACATTGTGGGAATCATGGATACTAACTTCCATCATGATATAGAACATTAATCCTCTTCCAATTTGATCATAGATCATCTTTTCCTTTTCCCTCTCTTATGCACAAACCGACATCACCACTTCTCCGCCATTTTATGAAAACTTACACAATTATGATAATTATCCACCCTAACATATGTGGCAAGTTTTCTCAATTGCCATACTTAGTACCTCAAGTCCCATTCTTCATATTCTGGCCACTAAACACTTTATAACTTAAAAACTTAGGCCCCTCTATTTTCCATAACTATTACACAACAATTGTCGTCCTACAATATACTATTAGATTGACCGTCGAGTTTACTAGTCAATCACGCTAAACTCTCGTCAATCCATTTAAAGTGGGGCCTCCTTGTAATCTGGGATATGGGTCTAACAAATTGCAAATGGAAAGAAAAAAGCCTGCACTAATTTGATATAACCTGGATTGGACAAATGTTTTACATACAAAAGTCAAACAATGTCAATTAGTAATAGTTCAATACAACCTGGGATACTTCATAACAACTTGCTACATGGCAGCTCCCACATAGTCAATATTTGATACTACACAAATCCATCCAAAAATCCGTTTGAAAACCTAAAGTTATGTAGATAGATTGCATTAGCCACAAATTCAAATAAACAATATTTACAACTAGACTACATAAACCATCATATCAACTTACATCAAACTTACAAAACATTTTCTATGGACAAACCCATATGGTTTATCCTACATTAGATACTTACAAAACATTGGCTACGGATAAACCCATATGGTTTATCCTACATCAGATACTTACAAAACATAGTCAATGGCCAAACCCATACGGTTTATCCAAATCAGATAGTTACAAAACATTGTCTAATCATTCGTCAAGTTTGTCCGTGCCCACCATACATACAGGCTACTATGGACAAACCCATATAGTTTATCCTACATCAGATACTAAAAAAGCTGTTTATACAAGACCATTCATCCAACTTATAAACAGTTTCAAATAATGTGTATTTGTTTCATCACCACACATCTTAAATAATCATCAGCAAACATCAAACCTTAAAACTCTTTGTGACCTGTTTGTTTCATCAGTTAGAAAGAAGCGGACCCTTGTACCTAGACCAAACCAAGCTTCCTCCCTCAACTCCCTAAAACCAGCTGATGAAACAATTGCCACTTTCCTTTTCACCTTTCCTTGACCAACTACCACCACTGTTCTCTCACGTACTTCGAACATTTTCTATACCTTTTAATGATTCACAACAGCGACAGAAAACCCATACAAGTTGTACTTCTGCACAATTTTTGATGGTATAGTCTGTTACAAAATGTACAAAACTTAGCTTCCCAAACACACAATATCTTAGAAAAATGACAGTTATATATCTGATTAAGCAACTCTGTTACTACTGCTTCCTAAACAAGGCAAATACACAGAACAAAATACAGGGCCACATCAACCATGCATAAAGGAATTATAGCAGCTAAAGATCCAGCTCAAGCTCAGGCTAATGACAAGAGAAGAGTTGGAACAGAGGAAGCAGAGCATGAAGTCAACCATATCAAGTCTGTGTCGAAGCTACAACAACCTCACAAGCAATAGCATGATAGTTGTTTATGTTAGGTCACCATAATGTAACACAAGCATCAATGTAAGAAATAGATAAGAAGTAATCGGATGAACACAAACAAACACACACGATATAGAGAGAAACAAAGGTTATGTGTAGGTGTGATATTGAAAGTGAACAACCAACCTTCAAATGAAGGTTTACAAAGGTATTTATAGGGGAAGGTACTAGGGCAACACTACAAGTCCCCTTCCTTCCTTACTGGACATGGGCCAAGGCTTATGGGCTTTCTACATAAGCCTTGCCATTAATACAAACATAAAAGCCTAATTAAGCAACCTATTACATATTGATTACTAACACTTAAAATATAGTTTGGGAGTGATTCCAACAATCTCCCCCTAAGTGTTGGTAATTAATGACTTTAGTAATATTGAAAAGTTGTTGGTGCGGATGTAATAGTTGCTTTGACGTCTTCTGACATTCTTCTTTCTTGTGAGAAGAAGTGTCTTGATTCCAAAAATCTCCCCAGTGTGAGGATCTTGTTTTTCTTTGAATTTTTCAGCTTTGACGTCTTTATTTATCTTTGTTCTTTGTTCTGGTGTGGATATGGTGATGTTATGTTGTTGTAATCTGCAACAGGTCTACTTCGTTGCTCAGGTGTCTCTACGTCCTTCTCCAACATGCTCACACGCTCTTTGACATTGGATTTCAGGATTGATGTAGTTCTCTTTAGTCTTTAAACTTTGTAGATTCTTTGGCTTTGACTAATAATCATTCTGACTTTTGTGTTTCCTTTCGAGAGAACTTATATTTTTGTTGTTGTTGGTTTGAGCATGTGGAGAATCTGCACGATCATCTCCCAGGAGCATCCATAAGAAGAAAACATAAGAATGGGGTAGTGATTAACACCAATCGATCATTGTGGACGTTTCTTAGAGAATTGACCACTACGATTGTTCTTCTGATGAATGCCTTGGTTCCATTCACCTTGGTCGGGCGAATCAGCCGTCCGAATCCCATAAGGGATAGTTGGCATTACATTGAACAAGTTCAAGTAATAACCCACATCTTCAGGACTCGATTCTTGAAAGGAATCTCATTAGCGGGATTTCCAGTCTTTACAAGTTCAAAATTTGAGCGTGTTAACAGCATAGTGTGAAAACACATCTCTAATACTCGCAAAGGCTGTTCCTGAACTGGAGTCCCTCAAGTAGGATAACACGATGTACCAAAGTATACCTACAGTTCAGGTGAGTCGCTGAGGTATACCGAAGCATCACCTCACGACTGTAGACCATTTGAGACAACACTAAGCGTAACCCATAAGGAGTTACCGAAGTAACCTGCTGTCGGGGCTATTTGATGTTGACCCTGGCAGGAGTTTACATTCAATCATTGAGGATCACAACTGTGAACCTCTCATAAATGTTCTCGACAGATTGCTAAGATCTGTGAAGGACTTGATAATGTTATCACTTGCGTCCTTAATGTTGAACGACAAGTGATGAAATGTCAAGTGTTCCTAAGAGATCTTTTGATGAATCTCGTAGCTCTAGACTCAATAGTGCGCTTTGGTTTTCCTGAGCGGAGACTAGGGAGAGGGTCTCCTTCTTCAATACCAGCAATCTCTAAGAGAAAGCCGATAGTTTACGTAGGGTTCCCTATGAGAATGAAACAAGCTTCTGTTGAGAGAAACTTGAGTGGCTAAGAAGGTTTAGTGCATGCGTCACTGGGTCCATGACGACTTTAATCTTCAATACCGGTGTCATCAAGTGACAACCAGTAGCATATGAATTGAACCCGGTGTCTGCCCTGAGTTGAATAATTTGGAGGGCTATTTCTTCACCCTTTTCTTTACTTTTCTTTTTAATTCTTAAGTTGAATAAGGACTTCTAAATTCTAACTATTTTTGGTGTCCTTGGGTAGATCCCTTCGGCTCTGGCGGATCATACGACGGTTATTCCTCACCTTAGTCACCTTATAACTCCATGACTATCCTAAGTTTCCATAAAGCCATTTTCTCAAAAATCTCTCAAAGTGTTTATGAGTGAAAACATTTTGTAATACTTAGAGAGTTTTGTATTTTTCAGAAATACTCCCCCTCCACATGTGCTCAAGTGTTTTGACAGAAATCTGCACAGTGAGGGTAGAGCTCGCACTTTTGAATTGATCGACTCAAGATAAACAATTCCCCGCGAGACACGGTTACGTTGCATAGTTAAAGAGTTACATTGTCAGCTTTTAGGTGACAACTAGCTCTAATAACTACCTTGAAGGTGTGGACAAACCTCGAAAGGTTGTCAAACCCGTCAAAGTTCATTTCTATCAAGAGCTTCTCGAATAGGTACAATCTACTCAGATAAGTCTTGGAAGACAAATCTTTTCGATGTATGACAGTTCAGATCTCATCAACTCATGGGTTAAGTCTTAGCACGAAGATTCAATCACATTTTCCAACATATTTGTATCACACAATTTTTCTCCCCTTCAAAAATGGCATATAAATTTTATTTTTGACGAAATTTTGATATCGAATATGACCATTTTGAGTTTTGTGGGAAGTTTTCACGAAGATCAATTTGTGAACAAAGATTTTTTAGCAAATACTCCCCCTCAACAAGTAATATTAACTTTTGAGGTTTTGAAAACATAAGGGGAAGTACTTGTTCTTTTGAGCAAAACTTTGAAAAATGGAAGTTTTGATAAGTTTTACTCAAAAGTAAGAAGCTTTCGCTCCTTTTATAGGATTGTGGCACTGAAGCATACAACAGGGTCCTTTCATTACAAGTACGGGTTGTACACTGTTATGTGTGCACAAGCCATAGTCAAATATACAGATCATAATATCCAAATATCAATCAAAGAAACAAATTAAGGAGCACCAGGCAATCAGTCAATAACACCGGGAGTTCTCTCTTGACGTTGATAGCCCATAAGAGTGAAGCTTTCCCTTCCACCCACAAAGCTCTCTAGCCTCCGCATTTGATCCCGATGAAACAGCCGTTCATCTATCCTCTTGATAAACTTCTTAACATCCCTCTTATCTTTAGAATTCCACCGCTTCTTCGACCCAATGCCTTCATGAATCTCCTTTAAGCGATACGCTAACCCATCTCGAACCTTCTTCAGAGCGTGATCACAAAAATTGTGAAGCTCATTGTACGCCATAAAACAGTTATGGTGAAGTTCAATGCGGTAAACAACTCCAAACGTTGGTTTCTTCATAATGGTGTACTGAGAGAGTCGGTTGATGTCGGGAAAGTGTAGCAGCGGTTTGGTGAGATTGACTTTCTTTTGGTAAGATTCAACCGCTAGTTGAAGGTCTTCAACACGTTCCTGGATCACTTTACTTCTGATGAATATCAACAAGGCTGTGATATACTGGAGCTGGATATGGGTACAGAAGTGTCGCATTCATCCTTGTACCTTAGCAAGATACATGTCTTCAATGTCATTGAGTGACAATCTCGGAAAATCAGCTTCGGTAAAATCATATTCCTATTCGTCATGGCGTTTAACTTTGATTTCCTAGAGGAATGAGTAATCTCACTTTGTTTCCAGTCTGACATTCATTATTGCAACGATCCGTTTGTCACTGAACACCTCTTTGTTGGATTTCTAAACTTGGCAGCTTCTGTAGTAGAGTCGTCTTATTTCAGGCCAATGATGTATGCCATACTGTGCATCGAGATTATACTTTACCACATTTTCAACAAAAATTCTTGTGGCTTCTTCTTCGATGGCGACATTGTTGGAGAATACTGTTGCTGGAATGTTAAAGGTGAGTGACGTAGCATACTTCTTGCTGACTTTGCTACCGTGTTGAAGAAATTCAAGGTCATTGTTGAAGAAGAATTGGTAGGGAATTCTAGATTGATCCGGTCGACCAATGGTTGGCAGTGGCTTTGTCCAATCATTGAAGTATGGAGTCTTATCTTGTCTTGTGAAGTCAATGTTTGATTCAGGGTTGACACAATCGATGTTGTTGGACATGGCCCTTGCGATGTTGTTAAGGTGATATTCGACTTCAATGGCACTACCAGAGCTGTCCTTTAGAAGTTGAAATGCATCATTCTTGATTCGGCATAACTCCTTTTTCGTCATCTTCTTCACCTTGAACTTATCTTGAATGATCTTAACTTGCTCCATAGTACGGCCATCTATCGGTTCTTGGCCTTCCGGTAATTGAGGAGTGGCATCAACAAGCTTAGAAAACCATTCATATTCTTCAGTTTCATCTTCATCTAGCCATGATATAACTGATGTTGACCTTTTCTGCTTAGGCTTGGAGGATGATTCTTTAGGCTGCTTGGTTGATGTCGGAGAGGGGGCTGTTGTTGAGGCTCAAGAATCTCTTCGTCGTCAACACCAGTGTATTGGAAATGATCACCGGGTTTCTTTGATGGTGGTGAAGACTCAGAGTCCCGAGGTTTATCAGAAGCAGGAGGACGTTGAGCAGTTCTTGTGGTGGTGGTGGTCTTTTGGGGTGGTGGAGGCATGGAAGAGGATTCGCCTGTTTTCTTTTGATGTTTAGGCTCGGAATCCTTGTCTGCATTGTCATCATCTCTTGGTCGCTTAACCTAACCAGCTGACTCTTTACAAGATGTCTTGAGTTGATATTCCAGTAATGCCTCAAAAAGTTTTTGCTTCGTCAGAAGTGAAAGTTGCATATCATTGAGACATTTGCATAACCAGCTTAGAGATCAATTCTGCATTAGTGACAACAGGAGACGGAACTGGTTTGATTTCCATGACCGCAGGGGTATTTAACAGTGACTGCTTGACCAATGACATGAGATATGGATAGAGTTGTCTGGCGAACATCTCTTTTGTGACTCCAGGGACGGTGTCGATAAGAAACTTATGAGTATAGTCTCTAATCGTCTTGTCCATTTCACCCTGTATATCTCGGTTGAGAAATTGCTGGATCTGGTCTCTTTCCTCCGAGAAATCGTTTATCACATTTTGAAGTAAAGTAACTCTGTCGGCAAGCTGATTCAATTTCTTGTTGACCACATTTCGCTTCCTTGCTTGCCTGACAGCCTTGACAATTTTGGTCTTGGCACGTGATGCCCAAGTGTCAGTGGGTTTCTTGACTGATTGGGATGATGATTTGGTGGTAGTATCTTTGGATGGTGGTGGTGATGTATGAGATAATGAATCAAATGAGGATGAGTCATGAGATGGCTCTGGGTCTTTTGGTGGCTCAGAATTTTCTTTAGGGTTGTGTTCAGGATTATTTTGAAGATAATTATCCGCTTCTTCTTGAGCTTTAGCTTCTTCTTCTTCAGCCTTTTCCCTAGCCTCTTCTTCAGCCTTTTCCCTGGCTGCTTGCTCAACATCTTCATCAGTGATCTTTTCATTCTTTTCTTGTTCCTCTTCTTCTTCAAAACTAAATGGAACTTCATAATTTAGCTGATGTTGCTCTGTAGATTCCTTAGCAGTGGCACCAGTTCGCTTATCGGGTTGATTAACCGCATCACGAACTGGTATGGTTAGTGCACCACCACTGGAATCTCCAGGGCCTCTGGTTTATTGACGATGAAATTCAGTAGCAGCATGCTTTAACCTTAGCTGCTTGAGAGTCTTGTGGTACTCTCTTTCTTCATCCTTAGGTTCATCATCAGAGCTTTTGATGCAGGTTTTACTAACCAGGTCTTAATATTTATAGTGTCTCGCTATACCTATGGTCTACCCTAATGCACTAACGGGCAGTGTACCCGGTCGTGTGTAGTGTAGTAAATGGTAAAGCCGAGGTCGTCCCAAGAGCTATGTGTGTTGGATTATTACTAAGTCTAATTGTCACAGAATAATAATGGTTTCGATAGGGATTTAATTAATTAAACTACTGATGCAGAATAAAATAAAAGCAGATAAATGTGCGAAGAGAAATCGATAGAGGAATAGTGGTGCTAACCTAGTTAATCCTCCTAGCTAGTTATGTCTACGTCTACCTACTTCCAATTACTTCAGGTGGGGTCAAATTCGAGAGGACATCATTTGGTCAATTCGCCCTAACCTATTAGCAAAGATGCCACCACAGGAGAAATCAGGCGCACCGTCATAAGTCCTGTTGTTACTGGTCCCCTAAGCCGAGTCATTAAGTACCGCTACATGCTAGATTCTAAATAGTGAGTGCCCGGCCGTTAGGAACTTAGACACTACACCCCCCAATTCTTAAGTTCATCCAAACGATAGGTGATCAGTTGGTCAAATCGCACAAGTAGAAAGGGTCGTCAGTTGGTCATATCTCCTAGGCAATTGGCCTCTATCGCCATTCAAAACTACCGAACCAAGGGTGACTACCAAAGAACTACGCATGCATACACTTAGAAATAATTGTACGGAAGTAAAGGTAAGCGCAAACAAAACAATTAAGGAATCATAACTAGGCTAGCACCAAAGGTGCTTAGCCGCTCATATTAATCATGCAAATCAATTCAATATTCAAAGGTACGAAATACATGAATTGAAAGTAAAAGAAATATAAAACGCTAAAGCGTATCGTAATGGTGTGACTTCTCCCTTGGAAACAGCTCCGTATGCTCCCCTAGACCTGCCTTGAGCTTTTTCCCACATTCTCAGATTGTTGTGTGTGGAATGGGATGCTTTGAAATGCTGGAATTCGTGGGGTATTTATAGGCCAGGTCTGGGTTACGTCGTAACCAATAGAGTTACGCCGTAACCTTCTATTTCTTCGTAAATGCACTAGATCTACTAGTTACGGCGTAACCTTATAAGTGGTTACGCCGTAGTCTTCAATAAACTCGGTTACGTCGTAAGTGACGCAGTAGTTAAGGCGTAAGTATCAGCGGCGTGGAACCTCTTTTGACCTAATGGAGTTACGTCGTAACCTTTGGGAAGAGTTACGCCGTAACCTCTTGATAAGTTGGACTTCTGGGTCACGCAATAGTTACGGCGTAATGTGAGGGACGAGTTACGCCGTAACTTCTTCAAAATAGGCATACTGTGATAAATCTTTAGTAATGTTTCCATTTCCGCGTCTCTTTTGCTCCAATGCTCGTAATTTACCTGAAAGTGGAAAACAATGGAAAACAAGCGTAAATCCATATAAATGATATAAATAACGAGCATTATCTGGGGAAATTGACACTTAATATTCAGGACTATTTGATGTTATCAAATATCCCCCCACTTAAACTCTACTTGCCCTCAAGTAGACCTTGTTAGATAGATTCCTAAAAAGATATCTCCCAAAACCTAGAAAATATGAGTTTACAAATCCCTTATGCTAGAATAAAACAAAGCCGAACACCTCACGAAAGGGGAACAAACACTCAAATCTCTCAACTACTCTAAGTGTCAATTTTGGGGTGATCACTCAATCGCACAGTCATAGCATGTATTCTATCATAAGCTTGGCGGTTATACAAATCTCCACCACTATAGTTAAGGGCTAAACAATTCTCGAAGGCAATATGGGTAGACACGACAAAGGTTAAGGGGTGACTCGTCATTACTAACATGTCACGGCGAAGTGGACAAAATCAATGATACATGACCAAATCCATGGCCAAGACACCAAAGATTGCTCGCTGCATCACCTAGACATGCTTCATGACTAAAGGGTAGGATAAGACATGGGATATATAATTGGTGTAAAATGAAAAACAAGCAGGTAGTCTAAATCTATGACCAAGTCATCACCACTTACCGTCCGCCCAAAGTTCAAGCTTAGAAGTCTAGAGACCGGATCATGAAATGCAAGGTAGATGCGTCATTAGAGGACGTCGTGATGGGCATACTACCTTTTCTTCTTATGTTGGCAAAACCACCAACTTCAATCTTCAAATGTGACCGAGGTGGCCTCCTCGATACTAATCAATAAAGCTTCATACTATAGTGCTTATAACATCGCACTTTAAAATATCATAACTCAATCAAAAAAAAAATTCAACATAACATAATAACATAATATCCCCCCACTTGAGATGAACAATGGGAATTCGGGGGGTCTTCAATGATCTTCATAAATGTTGTCGATGAAAGCGTGATTTCCAAACCTTTCCACTCAAACCTTGAACTTAGGCAAATGATGACTTCACAATCACAAATAAAGACTACAAGGTAGGCTAAGGTGTATAGGTGTAACAAAACAATATATTGGGTTGACAAAATGAAAGGAATGGGTCAAAAGGGTGTATCTAGGGGTATCTTGCACTAAAGGGGAGTGCAACAAAAGGGTTTCACATGGGGGTCGAAAATTCGAGGTGACTAATCGATAGACTCACAATGGTAGGCTGTTTGGGTGGTAATCCTATAATATTGCCTTCTAAAACTGAAAAGTCCAAATACATCGAGCTAACTCAACATACCTCGTCTATGGTCTCGAAATGATGCAAAGGCCAAGTTCTAAAGTTTACAAGCTACATGCACACTCATAATTTGGTGGATTTGGGGTAAAATATTGGAAACGGATAAGGCTAATCTCACCATATAATGTCAAGGGTTGTATGTGCTCGGCTAAGGTCTAATCTAGTTAGGTTCAGAAAAACATGTCAAAATTTACAAAATGGCATAATTTTTCAAAATAAACTAGAAAAATGAGGGCGAAATAAAGTTTAAGAGATAATTCTACTCCCGTCCCCCCACTTGAATTGTACAAAGTCCCTTTTGTACTAGGCATTAAAATAAAGGTGAAGAGAAAGGTAGAATTAGAGCGAGAACTTCCTTGAAATTTGCTCCAAAAAGAAGAAGGCCCACGAGAAAGAACCGTGCCTTCGTTTAAGCGTCATGAACAAACTTCAATCCCTGAAATCACAATACCGACAAGCATAATTATAAAAAGAAAAAAAATGAAAAACAAACCAAACTCACTTTCGTAGGAATCACGGTTGCATTTAGCGAATGCAACAAGACTTTTAAACCACTTGGTGTCCCAAGTGGACGAGTGAAGTCTCGTGAGGGTTTACAGGGAACATACCCACAAAGTTCATTTAAAAACTAATACAAGGTTATTGTGTTTTAAAATGAAAGAATTAAAGCAAATGAGAGTTACGTTGTAACTCCTATGAGGGAGTTACGCCGTACCTGGAAAAACATGGTATGAGCTGTGAAGCGAATAGTTACGGCGTAACCACTGAGATGGAATTATGCCGTAATTGGTAATGCGTCAAGAATTCCGCTGCTAAAATGTTAGTTACGGCGTAATCACCAAGATGAGTTACGCCGTAACTCTGTTCAGATCAGCAACTGCAGCAGTAATTACTTCTTTGTCTCCTACAAAAATGGTTAGAAAACACAAAACCCAACAAAAAGGAAATAGAAACAAAAGAAAGGGATAATTCGGGTTGTCTCCCGAAAGAGCACTTTTCTTTATTAACGAGTCTTTAAGTTAGACTCGGAGCCGCGGGGCTCCTATGGGGGCCTTTGAACATCCCCGACTTCATCCACGTCTTTCATTAAGTTGCGCCTAACCCATCCGACATTTGTTGCAGTGCGCAGATATTCTTTGGTTTCAATTTTCCGTATCTTGCAAAAAATTTCTTCAGGACCCAAATGGTATCGCGTAAACTCAAATTTTTCGTCTATAATAGGAGGTGGCCTCTTAAATGGGATGCCAAGAAGTTTGCATCTTCGTTTCTCGTGTATTTCATCATCTGGGTCAATGAAACCGTCTTCGCCTTGCAACTCGAGATAATCGAAATCATTGTCGGAATCGGTATCTTCAAGTTGGTTGAGAATTTGTTTGCATTCTTCATTGTTTACTTTAGACGAGCCTTTGGTGTCATCTTCAGGTTTTTCATTAGGAGCTTCGTTGTTAGGTTGATTTTTACTCATACGCCCTTCCCAGATTTTCTTTTTAGTCAACGCGTCAATTTTTCCGTATTTGATTTTGATCCAATCGTCGAATCCGAGATCATTTGGCCAAGGCAGTTCTGTTCTTTCGGAATCATTAGTCGAAGTCCAAAGGAATTCGTCTTCCCCAGCTCTCTCAATGCTGCTTCCTCCATCACATTCATACTCAAAAGGGTTGCAGGAGGCCCAAACTTTTCCGTCGCTTGTTTTAATTTGTTCGCACCAATGATTCCGAACTCGTTCGTCATAGTCATCTTCAGAAGGATTTTTTATTTTATTTTTTTTTGGGTAAAGGGGAATACCCCGGCAAATATATTAAAACACAAAACTATACAAAGAGAACTAACTATGGACAAGCCCATAGTAGTTGTAGGTCCATGACATTCCCAAAACATGCTTCGGGAATCTTGCAAGGAAAGATACCAATCTATAACCTCTATCAAAATAACATGACAAATTACCACTACTAAATAAAATACACCAAAACATGACATAATTCTTCATCTTCAGATCAGGACCCATCTCAATAGATAACAAATTGGAGCATTTCACTAAATAAGATTGTCTCCTTAAAAAACCTTCCCGAGTAAAACCCAATGGGAAAAACCACAGGTAAGGAAAAAGAGTACAACTCTTATTTAGGACTCCAACCAATATAGCAATATTGGCCTTCAACTCATGATCACAAAGAAGGAAGTAAAGTAGCAGCCACAAGGCATTCAAGTACCACCATCTTAGCCAATCATACTGTCTCTTCAGGATACCATTACTGAACTTAAAAAGACAAATACCCAACCTACCCACAATATCCCACTGGGTATAAAACCCAACTTGAATAACCATGTGAAAGTGCCAGAACACCATACCACTCTCCAAATGACAACTATGAATCAAAAGCCCAAAAGACACCAGAAATAACCATTCCTTATCACTCCAACAATACCATAACCAAATCAAAATTCTCCTATAACCATCCCTTAAAGGCCAAATCCAAACCCAAATTATCTACACACCATCTGTGCTAGGCACACACCATGTCAGATAATCCATATAAGAAACAGCCTCTAAAGGGAAAGCACTTAGCACATAAAACAAACTTTTCCATATGTCATCTAAGCTAGGCTTACACCACATAAGAAAAATCTGCTCAAGAAAGTAGCTAAGGCTGAAAGTATAAGAGCAAACCTCTTCAGAAGGAATATCATCGAGGGGCTTAATGGTTTTCCCCCGAAGAATGTGTTTCTCATATTTGAGTTCCAGATTTCTGAACAGAGTTGAATTAATTATAGCATCCCCGAATCTTATTGAATACCAATCACTGAATGATAGATTTCCAAAATCAACGTCGTGTCTCCCAGATTCGTGCGGGCATATCCAAACTTCATTCTTCATATTACCTCCTCCGTTGCAATAATCACGAAAAGGATTGCACGTTGGCCAAGCGTGAGTAATCTCATCTTCCATGATGAGTAATGGTTTGCAGAAATGCTTAATGGGCGGCCCTTCCACTTCGTTAATTGAGAACTTGGCTAACCTTTCTTCGTCGTTTAGTGTGGTCCACTTGTATCTGTCATCTTTTATACTTTCTTTATCGACACCACCATCGCAGGTTTTCTGAGGATCACATGATGCCCACAAGCTGTAGCATTCTCCATCGTCAATTGCAATGGCCTTACACCAATGACTTCTTCTTTTAGGGTTTTCTTCCTTGGTGCCCGTGTCTTTGCTTGAATCTGCGCCGTAACTCTAGAGTGTTATTACGGCGTAACTCACTTTCGCCATCAGTATCTGACTCATCAGAGTACTTGTTGTTATCAGAGAACACAGCCTTACATATAGTGGAATTTCTCTTTTGTTCTTCGTTTCTCCTTTGAACCTCGTCGCCAAGCTTTACAATTAGATTTTCCAAGTTTTTAAGTGATAGGTCATGGGATGCAAGGCTTTTGTTAGTATTATCTTGGAAACTTTTAAGCCACTCCTCTTGCTCCTTTTGCCTCTTGGTAGTGTCCACAAGGTACTTGTTAATAATTTCCTCTAGGTTAGCTCTTCTCTCATTACGCTCATAATACGGTGGGGGTCCTCCACGAAACCCACTACGATTATCCCCGTAGAAGGGCATACTCTCTCCATACTTAGCTTCATCAATATCCTCTTCGTCCATATGAGGACAATTCTTCGTAAGATGTCCTCCTCCACAGCTTTCACAACCCACTAGGATGGCATGAACGTTTTCTCTGACCTTCAAAGATATCTCGACTGAGATTTTCAATTTTACTAGCGATTGCTGCAATTCCGTCGAAACTTCCGCCTTGGTTTCTTTTACTTCCACCGTCGTGCCATTTTTGAGAATGGTCTGCCATTTTTTGAATGGTTTCAATTGCAGTAGTAGGAGTCATGTTCGGGATAAGTCCTTGATAGTCCAGCATTTGCCTAGTAGTTATGTTTATTCCCTTGCAGAAAATATTAACCTTCTGCTGGTTATTCAGATCAATGGTAGGACACTTATAAAGAAGATCATTGTATCTGTCCCAAGCTTGATACAGAGTTTCGTCGTCTTCTTGTTTGAAATTATGGATCTCCAAGAGCTGATTAGAAATCTTTGATGGTGGGCAATATCTTTGGATAAAGTATTTCTTTAGTAGCGCCCAGTTGTTAACGCCCGTGGCAATCTTCGATCCATCTTCCGGCTGCTCCAAGTGAGAGTCATAGGGAAGACCCTAAGCATAACAAAGATCATGAGACACGCCCAGAATGTTGAAAAGGCTAGCAATGTATACGACATTTTCAACGTGCTCATATGCGTCTTCGTCCCTCGCTTTCTAAAAAGGGTTAGCACGAAGCTCCCTCATAAATTGGTCTTTAATTTCGAAACGAACATCTGCTCCAATTGCCGGTCTTACGAGTACCGGCCCTTGTTCCGCTCTTGTCAACGCTAAGTATTCCTCAAGAGTGAGGTCATCGATGTTAACAACTTCCATGGTACCTGAAAACTTGAAATATGATCGTGAGAAAAGTTTAAAAATGAAATGAAAAACTTAATAATAATCCTAATATAACTCCCGGCAAAAAACTTGATGCATGATTTACTGACCAGGTCTTAATATTTATAGTGTCTCGCTATACCTATGGTCTACCCTAATGCACTAACGGGCAGTGTACCCAGTCGTGTGTAGTGTAGTAAATGGTAAAGCCGAGGTCGTCCCAAGAGCTATGTCTGTTGGATTATTACTAAGTCTAATTGTCACAGAATAATAATGGTTTCGATAGGGATTTAATTAATTAAACTACTGATGCATAATAAAATAAAAGAAGATAAATGTGTGAAGAGAAATCAATAGAGGAATAGTGGTGCTAACCTAGTTAATCCTCCTAGCTAGTTATGTCTACGTCTACCTACTTCCAATTACTTCAGGTGTGGTCAAATTTGAGAGGACAACATTTGGTCAATTCGCCCTAACCTATCAGCAAAGATGCCACCACAGGAGAAATCAGCCGCACCGTCATAAGTCCTGTTGTTCCTGGTCCCCTAAGCCAAGTCATTAAGAACCGCTACATGCTAGATTCTAAATAGTGAGTGCCCGGCCGTTAGGAACTTAGACACTACACCCCCCCAATTCTTAAGTTCATCCAAATGATAGATGATCAGTTGGTCAAATTGCACAAGTAGAAAGGGTCGTCAGTTGGTCATATCTTACCCTTCCCATCTCAGTTCGCTCACCTAGGGTCAGTTGGTCATATCTTCTAGGCAATTGGCCTCTATCGCCATTCAAAACTACCGAACCAATGGTGACTACCAAAGAACTATGCATGCATACACTTAGAAATAATTGTACGGAAGTAAAGGTAAAAGCAAACAAAACAATTAAGGAATCATAACTAGGCTAGCACCAAAGGGTGCTTAGCCGCTCATATTAATCATGCAAATCAATTCAATATTCAAAGGTACGAAATACATGAATTGAAAGTAAAAGAAATATAAAACGCTAAAGCTTATCGTAATGGTGTGACTTCTCCCTTGGAAACAGCTCTGTATGATCCCCTAGACCTGCCTTGAGCTTTTTCCCACGTTCTCAGAGTGTTGTGTGTGGAATGGGATGCTTTGAAATGCTGGAATTCGTGGGGTATTTATAGGCCAGGTCTAGGTTATGGCGTAACCAATAGAGGAGTTACGCCGTAACCTTCTATTTCTTCGTAAATGCACTAGATTGCTAGTTACGGTAACCTTATAAGTGGTTATGCCATAGTCTTCAATAAACTCGTTACGCCGTAGTGATGCAAGAGTTACGTAAGTATCACGGCGTGGAATCTCTTTTGACCTAATGGAGTTACGTCGTAACCTTTGGGAAGAGTTACGCCGTAACCTCTTGATAAGTTGGACTTCGGGTCACGCAATAGTTACTGTAATGTGAGAGACGAGTTACGTCGTAACTTCTTCAAAATAGGCATACTGTGATAAATCTTTAGTAATGTTTCCATTTCCGCGTCTCTTTAGCTCCAATACTCGTAATTTACCTGAAAGTGGAAAACAATGGAAAACAAGCGTAAATCCATATAAATGATATAAATAACGAGCATTATCGGGGGAAACTGACGCTTAATATTCAGGACTATTTGATGTTATCAGCTTTCTTCTTCTGCCTCTGCAACTGGAGTCTTTCCCTTGTCTGATTTGGGACTGAGTGGTTGGTCATCGTACCTCAACGAGGTCGTTTCATCTGTAGCAGTTTCGGAATAACGAACCACCTCTTCAGACACAGTATCCTCAGAGTCTTCATCTTCTAGTTTAAGTGCCCGTTTAGGATTAGGAATGACACCCTTAGATGGGACTTTTCTTTTGCGAGCAGGATTCCTCTTAGGATACTTGAGGGCACTCCCACTGCTTTCTACACTTCCAGCACTACCAGACCTTCGTGTCTTCCTGGTAGGAGTAGCAGAGGTCTTTTCATCCATAAACCCTACTTTGCCTTTGCTCACAGCTTCAACGTATCGACGATACGATGGTAGACTTTTGATATCATCGGTGAGAAGACAATCCAATAGCACTGCACCTTGTTTCTTTGTTGTTGAGTCCTTGAATCTGACAATGTTTAACATGGGCTCATACAACAAAGAATGACTGTTAGGGTCGTTAAGTCTCAAGGGAATGTCCAGATTTTTCCTGTTAGGATCTTATATTTATTGTGTTTAATGATTCGGGTGGTCTTGGATGATGGAAATACATGTTAGTCATTTTAGAAAGAGAAAGATAAGAGAGGGTGTTTTCTTGGTAGAGACTTGCTTCACAAATGTAAGGTTAGATTATGAGAAAACCACCACCCCTTCCAAGGATGGAAGGGGTATTTATACTTACAGACTACACGACCTCCTATCGGCCTGTGGATCAGGTATACATTGGGTAAAGACCCGTCCTTCCTCCACGGTGTTACACTAAACTATTCTACGCTACAAACTAACTAATAAACTACTAAATAACGTAAATAACTACACGTCTACGAGCTAACATATGCTAGACCATAATTGGGGTGACCGACACTTTAACATCGAATTTCCAATTCCTAACAATATCCCCCTAAGGGAGGTCACCCCATGAAATACATTTTGCATCCTAGCATTCTATCTTTGTCATTTGTTCTGAGCTCGTAGACTACAATTCTTCAGGTTCCGCAATCTTTGTGCTTTTGTAGCGATTCTTCAAAGTCCGCATATTTTTGTACTTTAAGTGGAGGCCTTTAACTGATCCACACCTTTGATGATCTTCGAGCTTTCATTGAGATCATCAACCACATTAAATCTCTGGATCACCCTTTGTTGTGTTGCCTTCATGTGATGTTGTGACTTTCGGACCGACAAGCTCACACTTTTGGATCATGACATCTTTCCATCAGAGTAGCGAAAGCTTTACTGGCTCATGACATTTGCAGCAGCGTAGCAGAAACATAGTATAAAAATATCAGAGCCAGGTTCTGTAGATATGCACAAGTCATGATTTCTTCAATTAAGTATGGATGCTGTGAGCATGCGGCTTTGGATTGACTTCTCAATTCTCGATCACGCAACCATCCAAATGTTCCTACAAACAACAGTTAGCAATAAAACACACGAAAGTGTCTTTGATCACTTTCGCTGAATTGAGGTACACGACCCACGGTTCCCCGTTGATCAGTACAAGTACTGTCTGTGATCAGGAATAATCCCGAAGAATCTCCTTGACAGGGTTTCGCAGCTGTTCTAGCTGTTCTCAAACCGGAACGTCTCAAAGAAGACAACACGGAGTGAGTGAACCAGCAAATTGAGATTCACTGATTGACGAAAAATTGATTTGAAAACAATCGCGTATTGCTTGAAGAAAGAGTTTTGCAATATAACGAAGGTTTTATAAGAAATATCAATTTTCAATCAAAAATACTTTTTGAATTTGAAAAGAGTACACATTCGATGTGCTAGAGAAAAGAAGAAATTTGCACATCGAATGGTTTTTCCAAAAGCATTTTTTCAATCAGAGATACTTTTTGAGTTTGAAATATGAATACACATTCGACGCGCTAGAGAAAAGAAGGTTTGCACATCGAACGGTTTTTCCAAAAGTATTCGTCAATTCCAATCCTTGACCAAGGTTGATTCACGAGTGAATTGCCCCGTTGTTACTATCCAGTTGTCACAAGCTTGATCTTTTGCAAGATCTCACATGTCACCCACCAAGAGCTTATTTGATGTTGGCTCTAGAAGGATTTCCATCTTCATTGTGACTATGTTACATATCACTCGGATGTTCTGGCAATACCACAAGGATAATGCGTAGGACTCTTAATATATTCTTACTTTCCACATTGTGTGAAACAGCAAGTCTTCATTAATTTTTGTGTCCTAAAGAGATATTGTGGATGATCTCTTAGCTCTATACTCAATAGTGCACATTTGGTTCCTATGCCGGAGACTAGGGAGAGGGTCTCCTTCTTCAATATCAACAATCTCTAAGAGAAAGTCGATAGATTATGTAGGTTCCCCGTGAGAATGAAACAAGCCCTTTTAAGAGGAACTTGAGTAGCTTGGGAAGTTTAGTGCAGTGCGTCACTGGGTCCTTGACGTCTTGTCTTCAATACCAGTGTTACCTTGGTAACAACCAGTAGCATATGTATTGAACCCGGTTTCTGCCCTAAGGTTGAATTATTGGAGGGCTATTTCTTTTCACCCTTTTTCACATTCAATTATTTTTCATTCTTCAACCCCTTCAGTGCTTACCAAGACTTCATAACTAGAACCTTGTTGGGTTTATTCCAGTACTAGCTCAGTCTCAGTCCGTACTCTTCCCATATTCTCAATTTTCTCCTTTTTTCATCATACTTAAGGACTTCTACACTATCTAGTGGATTGTCCCTGGGTAGATCCCTCCGGCTCTGGAGGGATCGTGGGAACGAATACCTAACCTAACCATCCTTATAACACCATGCATAAAGTAAATTGGTCGGTCTTTTGGTTTTATTCTTTCCTTCTCGAAACCAATTGAAAAATCATTTGGAAAATTCAATCAAGGTACTTGTGATATAAAATCAAAGCATTTTGTACCTTAAGTGTTTTTGATCTTTTAGAAATGCTCCCCCTCAACATGTGCATATGATTTTGAAATTGTTTCGCACATGGAGGCAAGAGTTCTTTGAAATATATTCTTGATCACAATTTCCATGGAAAAAGCCATTTGATTTTCTTAGTAAATTCTCCCCCTCAATATGTGCATAGGATATTTGAAATCATTTTATCACATAGAGGAAAGAGTTCTTTTGAAGCACAACCACGATCACAAAAGCCATTAAGAAACCATTCGCTCCCCCTCAATATGTGCATCGATATACGAAAGAGTTTGGCACATATTAGAGAGAACTTGCACTTTGAATCAAAACGATCATCTTAATCAAATTTCATATTAAATCACAAATTCTCCCCCGATCAAAAATATCAAACCCTTTGAGATTTTGGATCCCAAGTGATTTAATAAGGTTTGTAAAACATGGGAGAATATGTGGCCTTGTTTAAATACTCTTCTGGTTTTAGGTTAAATGCTCCTCCACAATCACGTGCATTATGTATTTCAAAACCGTTTGGCACATGAAGGAAGGAGTGCTTTAGAAACAATTACCCTTTAAAACCGATTTGAGATTTAAATTACGATCTCTCCCCCGATCAAAATTTCAAACCAATTGAGATTTTTAATCCCAATTGATTTAAATCATTTAGAAAATTTTAGGGGAAAGACGTGGCAAGATTTAATTTTGAAAAATGATGGATAAAGATCAATTTAAGACATTAAAGATAGTTAGTGTCAGGTATGATAGTTTTTAAGAGATCTTTAAGAAAAAATAAAACAATTTCACAATCAAACAATAACAGAAAAAATTTCATTTTGTAAGATCTTTAAGTTTTAAAGAAAATCATACCATGACATAACATTAAATCTTTAGATCACCACTTTGTTTTTGTACAAACCGGACTTTTATGAAGAAATATCGTATGAAAATATTTTATTTTAAATCACTCTCCCCCTCAATCGATGACCGTAGTCGATGATTGAGTGACTTAAGTTTTGATAAAGTAAAGTCCAGTGATTTTCAAAATTTAGTCCAGTTTATTTTCAAAACCAATATTTTTCCATTTTTCAAAAACAATATTATTTGAAAATTGTTTAAAAAAATGGTATAAAATTTCCTGCACAAAGATACGTTAGGTGGTTGAGCTGCTTTTGTTGTTGTTGCTGTAGGTCTGGAAGAAAACCGTCTGCTGATGTAGTGAAACTTCTTACGTTGCATTTTAATGCCAACTGAGGTCAAATTAAGCTCCGTTTCTTCATTTGCTGATGAAGAAAACCATCTGCTGATGCAGTGAGACCTCTTACGTTGCATTTTTCCATGCCAACTCTCCATAGAGTTTCAATTAAGCTCCGTTTCTTCATTTTTCAACCCAAGATATAGTTACCCTTTCCTTTCGGCATCCAATCAACTTCATTTGTGGGATCCGGATCGGGAACATTCTTTTATACCAATATGTTGGGATATGAAAGTGCTGAAGATTGACAAAGTACTGAAGATTGATAAAGTACTGTAAAACTACAAAGTACTGCTAAAGATAAAGTCAAAGTACTGCACATGAAAGTCAAAGTACCGCAAGAACAAAGAATCATTATATTCGCTTATAGAAAGTTTTGTAACTCTAGAATATTCCGTATTAGATTACTTGTCGTACAAGGATACAAATTGTAAACCGACTAGGGTTATCCTTGAGCCTATAAAAGGACCCCTAGATTGGCATTAGATGTACGAGTTCATAAATCATTATTTAGAGTTTTAGTGAAGTACGATATTCTTAGAATTGTTAAAGTATCTGCATAATAAGTAGATTTAGAGTTAATAATAAAAGTTATTCTTCTTAGCTTTGTTAAGTAAATTCCGCATACTTAATAGAGATTGTTCAGTGTTTCTTTGTTAATAACTTAGGATTTATCTGAGGTTGTTAAACCTTAAACAAGCTATTTAAGTTAGTTTGATTAGAGTATATCGATCCAACAAGTGGTATCAGAGCTTGTGTGGAAACTCTGACTAGGAAGAAACCCTACTACAACAAAATCTAAAGATGTCGACTGATTCTGCTCCACAACCTTCCATCACCTCAATGAGAATTCCAGTCATCAAGAAAGGCGAATATGATCTATGGTGTATGAAGATGAGGCAATACATTGCCATTACAGACCAAGCTCTATGGAATGTAATTGTCAATGGTAATGAAGAAGTTCCAGAACCTATTGATGTTCCTGGACAACCCAAAGCACCTAAGGCGTCTTACCAAGCAGAAACCTTAAGGAATCAAGAGAAGGCTCTCAACATTCTCTTGTCTGCCATTCCATATGGTCATCTTCTCAAATTTCATGATGCTAAAGATGCTAAGCAGCTCTGGGCTGCTCTCAAGACCGGATTTGGAGGGAATGAAGCTTCTAAGAAGATGCACGTAAATCACAAGCAACAATTTGAAACTTTTACAGTTGGAGAAAGAAAGTCTTGATGATGCATATGATAGGTTTCAAAATCTCCTCAACATGTTGGAGTTATACAAGGCAGAAGTATCAGTTGAGGATGCTAATTTGAAGTTTCTAAGGAGTTTGCCATCTACATGGCATGTGATCAGAGGACAACCAGGTTTGGATGTCATGGACTTTGATGATCTCTACCATCAACTGAAGGTGTATGAGCATGAGATGAATGGTCAAACCAGTTCTAAATCACACAATATTGCTTTTCTGTCATTCGAAAAGAAGGCAAGACTTCAACCAAAAGTACTGCTTCTTCTCAAAGTACTGTTTCTCAAAGTACTGCTGTCTACACCCCCCCCCACCTATGTTGAGCAAGCCCCATCAACTACTACTTTGCACTCAGATGAAGTTGTATGCTCCTTCTTTGCACAGCAAGCTAGTTTACCTGTCACTTGTGAAGAAGATCTAGCACAAATTGAAGAAGATGCACTTGAAGAAATTGATATCAGGTGGCAAGTTGCTATGATCACTGCTAGGATTAAGAAGTATATGAAGAAGACAGGAAAAAGCATTGATTTCAAACCAAAACAGGGCATAACTTTTGAAGGGAGTGCAGGTTTGCTAAGTATCAAGCAAACAGGACATCTGAGAAACCAAAGTTAGAGCTCAAAGAAATTCCACCATCAAACAAAGGCTTTGGTTGCTCAAGAGAAGTTATCGCAAGTTGACCGAGTGAAGAGTTTGATGATGAACCGGTGACTTATCTGATGGTAGCATGGAAGAAGTAGCTGAAGAGTCAGTGGAAGAATTGGACCGAGCACCGCTTTTGATGATGAACTGTACATGCCGATTTGGAATCCAGAGATTGTCTAGGAGAATTTGATTGGAGCATGGAAAGTGAAGATGATCCCGTTCAACTTGCAATGGTGGCTACTTCACCAAGTTCACCCCTATCTCTGAGGTATGCTCAAATTGTCATGATTTTTATCACAAATTACTTGGCAGTTATGTGATTGAAAGAGATAATTGTGTTAGGGCTAGGTCTGAGGTAGCTGGTTACCAAATAACCTTAGAATCTATGAAAGCTAAAATCTTAACACATGAAAATAATGAAGTAGTTTAGGCTGAAAAATATGCACAACAAGATTATCAGTTAAAACTAAGTGAATGGAAATTAAACTGTAAAATTTTTGAAATAGAGAAACTGACTAAGGAAAGAGATGATTTGTTAGCTAAGTTTCTGCTTGGGGTGAGTCCAGTGTCACATGTTACTTATGTTCAAAAACATAGAAGAGCTTAAATTAAAACTGGCTTAGGTTTTGGAATGGACTTTGATAACATACAAGAGAATCAAGCTGATGATGACCTAGAGGATATAACCAATAGTGATGATGAACTCATTAATTATGTAGACACATCTAGTAATGAGGATTCAATTAGTGAACCACCTCCTGAGTATAAGAAAGATAATGGTTATCATGCAGTTCCTCATCCCACTGGAAGTCATCAACCCCCTAGGCCTGATGTTTCTCGTTTTGGAGTTGACAGTCTAGAGTTTAGGAAAAAGCTACTTGGTCAATCTAGGTCTGAAACCCCCAAAGAAACTGTTGAAAATAGTGTTCAAAGTCAAGCAGTACCTTCAACTCAAAGTATTGCTCCACAAGCAGTACCTTCAGGAAAACCTTTTCAAAACAGTACTGCTAAACCTTTTTGGGATAACTTTGGTCAAAACAAGTTTAATCATTCACCTAGAAGGTATAATAGTTTTGGTCATAGACATAGAAGAAATCACTTTGGAAGTATGGGTCAAAAACTTTGTTTTGTATGTTTTAGTCCTACTCATTTAATCAAGGATTGTGAACATCACTCAAAATACCTTAGCAAATTTCCAAAGAACAGGTCTGCCAACCAAAAACCTAGAGAGCAAAAACCAGTTTGGAATAACTCAAATAGGGTTAATCACAGACATTTCTCACCAGATCATAGATACCCACTGATGAGTGTCTAAATACTCATCATTTTTGTACCATTTAAACTGCAAAAGCATCTGAAAACACTCAGAAATGCATCAAAATGATAAAAATATCACAAATAAGTGTTTTATGTGTTTTAAATGCAAAAATACCAAAATCAGATGAAAAACGTATCAAGTTTGCATAAATTGCGCTTTTAGTCCCCAAGTTTCAAAAGTTGTCAAAAATAGTCCCTGGTAAATCAAAATAAAGAAAAATATCATTTAAGGTCCATGGGATTCAAAATTTGTCAAAACAAACCCTTCAAAGTTTTAAAATTGCAAAATTACAACTTTGGTCCCTCAACTTTGAAAAATGTCAAAAATAGTCTTCGGATATTTAAAAATGGAAAATAATCAAATGTGGGCCTTGTACTATTCATATATGGCATTATTGGTCCTTTTGATAAGTTTGGAAAAGTTTCAGGTTCAGTCCCTATACTTTTAGAAATTACAACAATGGTCCTTGTGATACTACTACTAAACCAAACGGACCCGTTGTATTATTAAACCCAAAACACAAACACATACCCAACCCAGCTGGCCCAATCCAAGCCCAAGTGACTTGACCCTTGACCCTTGATCCCTGAGCCAGTCCATTATCCCATTTTGAACCCCACGTTATTAATAATACCGGGTCAAATAAAGTCAAACGCGCCAAAACCGCCTGCACTGTTCATCGTTCTCTCCCAATCCTGCAAACCAAAACCAGGGTAGTTTTTTCCACCTTTCCACCTTTCCACCTTACCTTAACAGCTGTATACCCACTCCCTAACACCTCCACATCCACCAAAATTCATTAATAACAAAAACCTGCTCAAAGAATTATTTGGCGCCAAAAATGCCAAATGTACAGTTGTGATGAATTCAATGGATTCAATGGTCAAGAGGAAGTGGGAAAGTCTCAGAGGTCGACAAAGACTCAAAAAGATCTTTAAAAAGGAAGCTTGGAGCAATATGAAGAGTAATCTAGTGTAATTTTAGTTAATGTATGTCGATTATCTTAATTTTCAATTTCCAGTGTATCAATTAGCTTTCAAACTTTGTATTTCATGTTCTTAGTGTATGATAAAGCTTTTGTAACCCTCAATTTCATTGTTAAGTTTCATTTCAAGTTTATGCAAATTTTCAAGTTCAAAATCTCATTTAAGCTTAATGTTGTTTGTAGTGGATGTTAAGGACTGAATAAGCTCACTTAAGCTCCTAAAAAGCTTTTTAAATCCTTTAGTAACTATAAAACTCAGTTTAGTATAAAAAAGCAAAAATTATCAAAAATCAAGAAAAATAGTTGGAAAATCAAAAAATCAATGGAAATGAAGATCACAGCTGGAGCAGGGTGAATACTGGATTGCCTTGGGTTTAGAAGCTTCTTGGGAAGCTATAGGAAGTGTTTTCAGGCCTTGGTTCTCAGTTTTCACTTGGATTCCATCTTGTAAGCTTTTTACTCAATTTTACCATTTTACTGTTAAAGTCATTTGTTAGCTTAAATCTTTGAGTTTTTATGTTTCTTAGTTATAGTTAAGTAGAATTAAATATTAAAAACAGGTTGCTTGTTCTTTACAATTTGTAGTTACTAAAAATTTTAGTTTAACAGTCATATTAGCATAAGTTTCATTAATAAGTTCTATGCTGTTATTGTTATTATTTAATGCTTCATTAGTCTCATTATATGATAATGTAAGGTTTTTAATCATTTTCATGGTCTAAATTTAAGAAATCCTTTGGAAATCACAAGTTCACAGTTTTTAAGGGTTGTTTGGATTCACTGGTTTAACTGTGTTATAGAGTGTTTATGCCATTGTTCTTGTTTGATCTGTGTCACATTAGGTCATAATAACTCATTGCAAGCATAAAAACCAGTCCTCACTTGTTAAAAAGTCAAAATCATCTTTAATATCACCTTAATAGTTAACTGTTAGGATTTTGGAGTACAAATTTCATCAAAGTTGCTTATAACTTGGTAATATAGCTTAGATTCATCTTATTTTAGCTTAATTCAACATAATCAATAAGTAGAATAGATCACAAGTTCATATTAGTCAACTTGATAGTGTAATTTAAAAAGTCAAAATTTCAGTTTAGTGGTTTTTGAATAAAATAGATAATTTTATATAGGATTTAATTTTGAGTTTCAAGATTTGAGCTTTTGGGATATTAATATTCAACTGCTCATATTTATCATAATATTTTTTATAATTTCTAGTTTGCTAGTTAGACTGCTTATTTCTTAGCTTATTTTGAACATTTTTTCAAAAAGGTGCCCTGTGCACAGTTAAGCTAGCCTATTTCACAAGCTCATCAAGAGCTCATTAGTTAGCCTTAGCTTGTGAATCTTGGTTCTTTGGAAAGCTAACCTAGCTGTCTTAAAGATCCAATCTTATTTTTTCACTTTCTAGCTTATTTGATAGGGCTGCTTATTGCTTTTTGTTTTGTCCATTTTATTGAGTACACTGATTAATCAGTGTTTACAAGCTTTTTCAAAAGCTTGTCACAAGCTCATTAGTGGATTCCAATCT
The DNA here is from genome assembly GCA_910596185.1 of Chrysanthemum makinoi. Taxonomy (NCBI): domain Eukaryota; kingdom Viridiplantae; phylum Streptophyta; class Magnoliopsida; order Asterales; family Asteraceae; genus Chrysanthemum; species Chrysanthemum makinoi. The sequence continues at coordinate 147,245,616 of OU343220.1, forward strand.
TTTAAATTTAGCTTTTTGGAAAGTTCAGTTGGTAAACTTGTGAGTTCCAGTGTTAATTTGTAAGATATTAACTTTCACATACACATCATAACATTAACACAATGAGCACATAGATGGTTTTAGAGAGAGAAAGAGTGGGACATTCTAGTGAGAGAAACTTGTGGAATATTAGATTACCAAAGAACATCCAACCCTCTACCTATGCAAGGTAGAGGGTATTTATAGGTAACAAACTAAACGACCTCCCTGACGCCTGGATCGGGATACAATGGGTAAAGACCCGTCCTTCCTCCACGGAGTTGCACTAAACTAAACTACGCTACAAACTAACAAATAAACTACTTAATAACGTAACAAACGATAAGTCTACGAGCTAACATATGCTAGACTTCTAATTGGGGTGACCGACACTTTAACATATAATTTTCTAATTCCTAACAATCTCCCCCTAAGGGAGGTCACCCCATGATTTACATGACAGACCATAACATTTCTTGACTTGGTTCTTGAGCTCGCAGACTTTCATACATCAACATCGTAAACTTGGTGCATAAGTGGTGCAACGTCAAAGTCGAAAAGATTTGTACTTTAAATTGGAGGTCCATTTCGATTCACGGATAGTAAATATGAGCCAGCTTTTGAGATCATCAGCTAGTAGAAAGTCTCTGATACATCCATTGTGGTGTTGGTATTATGTGATGTTATGACATTCGGACCGACATGCTCACATTCTAGATCATGATATCTTCTCATCAGAGTAGCGGAAGCATTTGTTGAATCATGATATTGGCAGCAGCCAGAAGCGTAAGCATGGAGTGAAATATCAGAGTCATTGATGCACTAATCATGATTTCTTTTGAGATGAATGTGTTAAGTGAGCATGCGGCTATGGATTGACCGCTTCATTCGAACAGCGCAAACGCGGGCGCACTGCATACAACAGCTTAGCAATAAATCGCAAGAAAGTGTCTTTGATCACTTTCGTTGAATTGAGGTACACGGCCCACGGTTCCCGTTGATCGTACAAGCACGCACTGTGGATCGGGTATAATTCAAGAATTTCCTTGACAGGGTTTCGCAATGCCTAGCCGTTCTCAAACCGAACATCTCAAAGAAGACAACACGGAGTGAGTGAACCAAATAATTTGAGTCCAATCGATTGATGAAAAGATATTTGAGAAGCAATCGAGTATTGCTCAATAGAAATTGTTTTGCAATACAGCGAAGGTTTTAATGAAAATCAATTATCAATCATAAAACACCTTTTGATTTGAAAATTAGTACACGGTCGACGTGCTAATGAAAATAGTTTTTAGAGCACAAAGACCGGTTTTTCAAAGGTATCCGTCAATCCATAACTCGAACCGGATTGATTCAAAAGAATGAATCGCCCCATTGTTTCCGTTCAGTTGTCACATGGTTGATCTGTATAATAGATCTCACATGCCACCTACCAGGAGCTTGTTAGATGTTGGCTCCGGAAGGCTTTCCATCTTCACAGTGAATATGTAAACACATCACTCAGATGTTCCGGCAATACCACAAGGATAATGCGTAGGACTCAAGATATAATCTCTCTTTCCACATTGTGTGAAACAGAGAGTCTTCATTGAAAGTGTCCTAATGAGATTTATTGATGATCTCGTGGCTCTAGACTCAATTTGTGCATATTTGGATCCTCGTGTCGAGACTAGGGAGAGGGCCTCATTCTTCAATATCAACAATCTCTAAGAGAAAGTCGATAGATAATGTCGGTTCCCTGTGAGAATGAAACAAGTCCTTTTAAGAGGAACTTGAGTGGTTTGGGAAGTTGAAGTGCAGCGTCCATGGGTCCATGACGCCTTGTCTTCAATACCGATGTTACCATCAGTAGTATATGAATTGAACCCGGTTTCTGCCCTAAGGTTGAATAAATGGAGGGCTATTTGTTTTCACCCTTTTCTCATTCAATTCTTTTAATTCTTCAACCCCTTCAGTGCTTACCGAGACTTCATAGCTAGAACCTTGTTGGGTTTATTCCAAGACTAGCTCGCCTCAGTCTGCACTCTTCCCATTCCTCATTTTTCTCCTTTTATTATCATACCAAAGAACTCTACACTAACTAGTGGATAGTTCCTGGTAGATCCCTCCGGTTATGGCGGATCATGGGAACCAATACCTAACCTTAACATCCTTATATCATCGTACATAAAGTAAAGTTGGTCGGTCTATTTGGTATTGTTCATCAGCCATTGGAACCAATTGAAAACCATTTGAAAATCAATCCGGATACTTGTGATATATTATCAAAACATTTTGTACCTGAATTGTTTTTGATATTTTTAGAATAAGTGCTCCCCTCAACATGTGCATCAAATGTTTGAAATTGTTTTGCACACGGAGGCAAGAGGAAGAATTAACTTCTTTGATTACCATTTTCTAAAAGATATCAACATCACTTCCCAAATCGAATCAAGTAGATAAAGCATTTTGGGGAAGGATGAGGTTTTCATGATTTTGCTCCCCCTCAATATGTGCCTCGAGATTTGAAAAGAGTTTTGCACATACTAGAGGGAACCTTTTATTATCCAAGGATTAAAATCCATGTGATCAAGGTACTTTTTAAAATAATTTAAAGTGTAGTGTACCCTGATGACATGAATTTGCAAAGAGAGTTCTCCCCCTTAATATATGCTTCGAGATTCGAAAAATTGTTTAGCACATATAAGAGAGAAGTTTCCACAAAAATTGGTCATCTTATCTTTTACCATCTTTCATATTTATATCACATTTTCTCCCCGATCAAAAATCTTAAATCCTTTGAGATTTTGGATCTCAAGTGATTTAAATACGTATGAGGTAAAATATTTGAAGGAGAAAAATGTGTCCGATTTTATATGTTAAAGAAAATGGACAACACAGATGTTTCCCCTTTTCAACAGGGGAAACCATAGTACAAATCCTAGCACTATTACATGTATTACAGTTGTTCATACTTATTACACCACATATTACACAGAGTGAAGAAAGAAAAAGAAAAAAACATAAACGGTATCCTGAAGAGGTCTTCATTCAGTTCTCTGAAGAAGTTTGTAGTGACCATCACGGAGTCTTCCACCAACAAAACTTTCAAGGCTGCGGAAGATCCTTCGGTCTTGAGTCTTCGCCCCGATTGCAAAGCAATGAAATGTTCACATCTCTTCACATCATCCTCAGTCCAGAAAATGGTTTTAATCCAAGATTTCATATCAAGTTTGGCTTCTTTCACTCTGGAGTCAAGCTCTTCTTCGATCATTTTGAGCGTACCATCACTAAACTTGTAGAGTTCACATAGACGCATAAGCATACGCGATCCATATCTGTCGGTGAAGATGACGGCTCTAGGGGTGTCAAGAACTTTGTATTCACGATGATATTCATGCCCGGCTGCATTCCATTGAGGACTTGTGAGGTTGACCACGGTTTGGTAGCTTTCAATGCCAAGCTGAAAGTCCTCAACTCGTTTTCGAATGACTAGGCCCCTGATCCAAAGAGTGACAATTGCATGAGAGAGGGCCTTTTTCTCACGACGGGTAAGTGCTCCAGTGTCCTTGAAGATTTAAGAGATAGAGATCTTCAAATCATTTGGCGTAAGATGTTTGAAGTCGTTCTTTTCAATGGTATACACTTTGAGGTCAGCTCTTTTAAGGACAATCTTCTTCAAGTACTCATATCCATAGATCGGGAAGATCTCTACACTAACAACGCTTAAGATTTGCAGCTTTGATCGACATTATTGGCGTCTTGTATCACACCATGTCTTTCTATGTATAACTTCTTCTTTTTGAACCACCAGTGGGAAATACCATAAGAAGCTTCAATATTATACTTTTGTTCTTCATTTGCCCGAATTGATCAGAACCATCCGCTCAAGCCCCCGATCGAGTAGGTTGCGCCTTCATTTTTGATATTGATAGAGCGTGTCTTCTTTCCTCGGAGCGAGCACAGAAAGTCCAAGTCGTGATTGAAGAAAAATTCTGCCTGAATAGTCTTCGACCGTGGTTCACCACCAAGAGGAAGAGATTTGTTGACATTGAGGCGACGATTTGATCACCGACTTGGTCAGTTAGCATCTTATGGCATTCCTCCATTTGATATTGAAGATGATTTGCATCAGAGTGGAAGACTTTGACAATTTCGTAAGCTTGACCTTCAAGATCTCTTGGTGTTATGGATGAGATGCTCTTTCATTCACAAAACCATCTAATGAAACTTCCCATATCACCAGTGTAGTGTAGAAGTGATTCTTCACTGAGTTACGTAATTATTGGTGATAACCGATGCCCAATTGTTGTCGGGAATTACAGAGTCGACTGGGATGGTCCATATGGGTTCGGAGAAGGAGGTCTATCTTTCACAATGCACTTTGAATTGTGTCTTTTGAAGGAGTGACTCGAAGTGGTAGTGCGATTCCCAGCCATGTAAGAATCAAACCAGTCTTCTGAAGGCTTAGGAATATGCTTTGTTGATGCATCATCTTCATCCGGTTCGAGTCAGCCATGACTTGAGACTCTTCGTGAACCACTTGATCATCATGAATAGAAGTGGATGTGGAGGTGAACCTTGAATCAATCGTCGTCCAGCAAGCAGATTTCTTCCGAGTACTCGCTTTGTTTGTAGAGTCTGATTGATTGGACGGTTTTGGAGGAGATGATGGTGGCTGTGATGGAGGTGAATTGGTTGTTGAAGAAGGATTACCAGCTCCAGATGTTCCAGCGCCTCCCGTTGGTGGAGGATCTTCGCGATCTTTGCAATCCTTCATCAATGCTTCCATCACAACTGTCCTCCTTTTCTTTTTAGCTTCCTTTTCCCCGATGTCAACCTTAAACTGCTCATAATTATCGAACTTAATTGATTCTTCAAGAGCTTCAAAGAGTTTACTGTGTACCCCATGTTTGTCCTCTTCAGCCTCATACATCCTTTCACACAGAGCTGCTCTCATATCGGAGATGGGGAGGTCCTTGAAACGTTTAAGAAGTGGAGCCTCCATAGCCCATTCCACAGCATCCTTGACTTCTCCTTCAATAGCGGCAGAAGCTTCATTGAAGTTGAGATGCTCCAATCTATAGACTCGATCCACCAGAGATTCAACAGATTTAGGAAGTTGCCTTTCCAGAGCTTCTATCCTTTTAATGGCTTTATCCAGTAGTTGATCAGAGTTGAGAATCTGTGGATTTGAAGTTGGTGGAGCATCCACATCAGCAACCATAATGACATGATCAGAATTGGCGGCGATGTTGGTGGTGTCTGCATTGATGATTGAGTTGGTACGGGAGGTGGAAGTGTAGTTGCTAGTGAAGATGCTGTCATTGGAGGAATGGTCGAAGTGTCTTGCTGGATGCTGACAGTGTACATGGATTGAGCAGAATCTAAGGTTTTGTCATTAATGAATTGATCGCCAAAAGAGAAATCTTCATCAAGATTCTTAAGTGAAGATAGAGAGTTAGTTGACAGATTTGGTTCATCCATCTTCAAGGTCTCATCAGATCTTGTCTCAAGGTTCTCCTGCGAGTCCTTTTGTAACAGAGAGTCCACCTTTAGTCCAGATTGAGTCTCTCCAAGTGTAAGAGATTCCTTAAACGTTTCAGGAACCTTGACCACTCCAGATAGTTCCTTAGCATGTGATGATTCTGTTCTTCTCTTCAGCTCATAATGATTTGTGGTGCTTGATGGAGATGATGAGATAGTTAAGAGCATGTGAGCAGCTTGTTCAGTTTCAACACTTGCCACCCCTTTACCCTTGTCATGTGTTATTGGGGTTGATTGTCGAGGTAGTTGAGCGGGTTCTCTTAACACAACTCCACCTACTGGAGCTTTAGTATTATGACTTTCTAGACTTTCTTGAATTCCAAGTTGCAGATTAGCATCGTCTTCATCAGTTAGCCTGATAACACTCCTTGGAATCTTAGTTTTCTCACCAATCTCCTTTTCCACATTCTTTCTCTTTACTTTCGCTTTTGGATACGGGTCGACTGTGGAGACCTTTCAAGTCTCTTTTTAGGAAGAGAGGCATAGGATGCTTGTGAGGTGACTTGGTCACGGGAGCATTTGGTTGTACAGAGAGGGTGTGACATCGAGAGAGTTTGGTTGCACTTTTCATGTATTGCTTGAAGTAGTCCTTCTTCTTGATATCTTCTGTGAGAAGACGATCATGAATTGGCAATCCAAATACTTCTTTATCCGAACCTCTAGGAACATATTTCAGGTTTCCTAAAACAAATTCATCTTCTGCTTTGTGTAAAGTTGATTCAGACCTAGGAGTGAATTTATGAGTTTGTTGTAAGTACTGGATAACAAGCTTAGAGAATCGATGTGGGAATTACAAGCTTGTTTTGTTTCTTTCGGCCTTGAGCATTGTTCAGGAAAAAGGTTCTATCAGATATGAATGTGTTCATTGATAATGAGAATTCTTCCCAAATACGATCAGAGACATTCACATCAACCCTATTAACGATTCCCCATAGGATTTGCAAGATAGGTATTCTCACTTTATCGAACCCTCAAGTTTTCCCGATAAGCATAAGTTCAGAATGGTTGTAATAGCTCTCCAAGGTTGATACATGTGACCGGTGACAATGTCAGATGCTCTTGAAATACTCTTCTGATAACCCAACCCAATCGAAATACAATCGGATCGTCACACCGGTGGAGATTCAGAAAGAACATCGGGGTTACATGGTGTGATTCCAAGAGCCTTGCTCGTAATATCGTAATCAATTGTGAACTCCCTATTATCCAGTTTGCAAGAGTATTGTCTTTGTGATTTTGTTCCATTGAACGGTGTTCCGTAATTGTTGTATGTAGATGGTAGGAATTGACCATTGCTTGGTGATAGCTCCGAAGAAGTTAGTGTTTTTGAGGATGTCAATTGAAACTTTGAGTATCGGATTTTGTTGGAGCCTTTGTAGGTCCACATAACAGCTTGCTTTACCAATAGCAGCCCATTGACTTCGGGAAGGATTTCTTCGTCTGAGAGAACTCGGATGATCCCGACGGGTAGCATACTTTTCGATTGAACTTGCCATTGATGTTCGGTAATCATACAATCAACAGTGATGGATGGTGACAGGTTAGATGATAACTGGTAAGTGAGATAACATTAACATGGAGATAGTAACTCAGAAGGAGTCCCCAAACCACATACAGAGAAGGATAGAGTGGCATAGATAACAAATATATGACAACTTTCAAGTATATGATAACATTCATAATTGAGATATATCAATGAGGCACATACATATAAATAAATGATTACATGACGAGCTTCTAGGGGACTTAAAGGGCAAAAGAGTGCATTACAGAGTGATCATGACATGAACCAAGATACACATGAAAAAGTGATATAACACATATGTATGAGGCAAAAAGTAACATTTGGCAGTCGTGAGAGAACCCAAGTACCTTTTGCCTAGACAGAGATGTCATAACAGTTTACATAGAGTAAGTTGATTCAACAAGTCGAATTAGGAGATCCTAAGTGTAGAGAGAGTGAAATCATCTTAAGCACAAAAAAAACTTTGAACATTTTAATAAACCTTGACCCTAAGACTAATTCTCAACATGAAAGTGAACACTGTTATAAACTTGTAAAAACAAGTCGTCATCTAGAGCCACGGACAAGTCGCAAAAGGATTAGCACTCTAAGTCGCTAAGCTAATTCGCTAGCATATAAGACCAAGTTGCCATGAATAGAACCTAAACCAAGTCGCTACAAAGCAGTCAACTAAGTCGCTAGGTAACAAATTCGCTAACTTGTAAATACAAGTCGCTATCTGCTAACTCGCTAACCAAGTCGCTAGGATAATTCGCTAGCTCGTAAAGTCAAGTCGCCATGTACAGTAACTAAGCCAAGTCGCTACAAAGTAGTTAACTAAGTCGCTAGGTTATTAATTCGCTAACTTGTAAATACAAGTCGCTAGTTACTAACTCGCTAACTAAGTCGCTGGAATTTAGTGAACTAATTCGCTACGGAGACGTATTCGCTAAGTAGAGCACTAACTCGCCATGAAGAACATTCATACTAAGTCGCTACCAAGAACAATATAACTCGCCACCAAGAACACTTCTAACCCCAACACATCAGACCAAACCACTTAATCATACATCAATGTATCCACCCAACATAATCCAAACAATATATACCAAACAATTTAAACTCGTTCAATCATTTTATAAGTAACACACACACACGAGATCATAAAAATCCGAACCTAAGCGAGAGAGTCAACTAATCACACCTCACGAGCACGAACGGATCTGGATATAATGATAAGTTAGAGACTGGAAACTGAAGCATAAGATAGTAACGATAAGAGTGAATCGAAGCAAACCTTATGCTAAGTCGCTAGTACGACTAAAATGACGAAGAGAGGTAGAAGAAAGGAACGAGAGAGAGAGAAAAAATTTCTTGGAGGGTAAAGTGGTAACTCGCTAATGGGTAACTCGCTAGGGGTATACAACCTAACTTAGGCAATATGACACAATTGGTCCTTGTGTTTATAAACTAAGGTGGTAATTCGCTAATGTAACATAACTTACACTATATGACAAGTTTGGTCCCTATGGTATTAATGAATGAGTGGTAATAATATGCTAACACGGATAAGATAACGTCTCTAGCATTGATTATTACACTGATCATCATGAATCAATTCAACATTTCAACACATAGGCAGTTACAACGAAGGCACACACTGAAAGTCTCATGAGCAAGATACAATCACAGCCTATAACAGGGAGAAACCCATTCCCAGATATTTCAAAAGTATAACCAGTTAGTCACACAAGCAGGAAATCACCACATCATACAAATAAACAGTTAGTCACACAAGCAGGAAATCACCACATCATACAAATAAACAAGCATCATAACCAGCACAGAAGCCAATGGTGTATAAACTAATCTCCCCCTCAATCAATGTCATCAAAGAACATTGATTGATATTACCCAATACCATTAAACCACCAAGAATATATCTTTTGTTCGAACTTCATCTATGATCCCGTGCCATTATTGAATGACATTTCTAGGACCGTAGATGTTATCGATAACAAGGAGTATATTCATTATTAGATTGAGAAAAAGTGATAAAATTTTGAAAGGAGTATATATATATATATATTTTTAAGATTGAACAACATCTAAAGTCCCGTGTCATTCTTTGAATGACATCACAAAGACCGTAGATATAATCGAACCGAGAAAAACATGACAAAATGACAATATTTTTTTTTGAAGATTTTTCGAATTTTTCAAATTTTTATGGATTTTGAAGGTTTTATATTTTTCTATTTGATTTTTGAATAAATATTTACAAAATGACAAATTTTGAAAGCTTGATTTATACAAAGACATGGAAGGATGAGTCCAGATTCGAAATGAATAGGAGTCAAAGTAAGAAGTACATCAACTCTGGCAAGCTATAGCTCCTGAATGAGCCATGTTCATATCCGAGGGAACCAAGTCATGATGTTCCTGATTGAGTTGAGCATTGTACCTGAAAAAGACTGAGAGCACATTGTACTTGAAGCACATGTAGACTTGTACATAGAAGAGTTAGTGACATGTTTAGTCTCACATTTAGATGCAACACAGTATAATTCAGACGTATCATCAATGGGGATCCTAATAGGTTCTTCATTCTTGAAAAGTTTACCTGTGGGAATCCACTTGAGGCATGATTTAGGAATGTAAGTTCGTTTAAGTCCTGTATATTTAAATAATCTGCCAGTGGGAATCCATTTGAAGCCACAGTGAGACGAACTAAATGAGTGCACACCCTTGTTTTGACTATTTGTCTTTTTGTGATCAGAGAATTTCTTAGGGGATTGATCAGTCAGACTATGTTTTGCATGATACCTAGTTAAGCTTATAGCATTTTTGATTTGTGGGTGATGTTCATTAGTCCTATGCTTGGGATTCATGATATCTGAACTAGGCAATGAAGTGACTGGTTTTGACAAAACAGACTTGTTATCAACTTGGGATGTAAGCTTAGATTTCAATGGTTTAGCTCTTTCAGACCTAAAGGCATTAGGTTGTTTAATAACTGTTCGTTTCAAGTGGTTCTGAACCGTTGACTTTCCCAAAGTTGAAGGTTTTGCAAACTTAGTGTTCATCCTATTTCCAGCATACTTCCTGAGCTCATTTTTTAGGGCAACAATATTGAAGCTCTTGTCCTGAATTTGTGCTTTGAGGTCATCAATATCTTTCATCAAGAGATTAGATTGATTGACTAATTTAGAGTTTGTTTCCTCAAGGTTCTTTCTTAAATGCTCATTTTCTCTTAGAAGGTTGGACACACATAGAGCTAGTTCAGAATTCCTAGATTCTAGTGTATCACTTATCTCATGACAGTCATAATTCTGGGCTTCTGAAAGAAGAGATTTCAGACTTCTTATGGTAGAATCTTTGTCCTGAATCTGGGATTTTAACTGATTAATTTCAAAAAATTCTCTAAATTCTGGAAGTTCCAGATTACTACACTGTTTTTTTGCATAAAGCATTTCATCCTTAAGTTGTATTTCAATTTGCAAAGAGATACAGTGTTTTTCAAGAATTGAAAATTTGTTTGAAAGCTCATCATATACCCTTTTTTCAATCATGTTACTTGCATTAGATTCAGACACAACAGAGATTGATTCCACATTGTTATGTTCAGGGTAAGGGTCATGTATCTTTTTGTGAGAAATAGTGTGATCAGATAAGAGTACCTTGTTGATTGATACCTTTTCTGACTCTGAGAATTTGAGATCAGTGTTGTTTTCTTCATCCTTTTCCAACACACCTGAGACTCTGCAGTCAGTGTCTTCTGCTGGTTCAACTGGAATGAAGCATGACACGTCATCATTGTTCCATGGACACTCTTGACACTCATTCAATTCTTTCAGTTTGTTATTTTCATTTGCAGCTTCCTCGATGTATGTTTCCATATTACTCATATGTTGAATAAATGAGTTTCTGAACTCATGAATTTCCATTCCCGTGTGCTTCTTGAAAGACATTCCAGTCATGGTATTATCAAAATCTGAGGAGTATTCTTCCCGGGTAAGTGGCTGAAATTGGTTGAAGATGGTTTGGAGAACAGCATGAGAATCATCAGTTGAGAGCTTTTCTTTGGTAATTTGAAACCTCAGTCGTTCTAGGTTAAGCAAAACATCTCTTGTTAAAGTGGGAAAGTCCTGACGAAGGATGGCACAACTTGTTCGATCCATGGTTGTTGATAAGAGTAATTTGAGAAGCTGACTGAGATGTTGAAACGGCTCACTGGTGCATTCCACATTCTTAGTATCATCTGAAGATATTAAGTGTGACTTATTTGAGTTGTTCTGATTGATCGATACTGAGTCATTTAGTGTGAGGCCTTCAGATGAGCATTCTGTTTCACTATTCTGTGTTGTGTCATAGAGAGCAAGTACTTTGGTGATTAAGGAATCCGTGATGACTGACATTGTGTTATTATGAATTACTCCCCAAGTCTCTAGAGAATTTAGAATCAATTCGCCACCAACTAAATAGTACTAATCCCAAGTCGCTAGAAAGTACTACACCAAGTCGCCAACACTAATTCGCCACCACGCTAAGTCGCTAGCTTTCCAATTCGCTAGCCAGTTGTAAGTCGCTAGGTGGTAACTCGCTAACGCTCAAGTCGCTAGCAAAAATTCAGCAGTAATTCGCTACTCAAGTCGCCAACAATGCAAGTCGCTAAAGAGCAACTCGCTACAGGCCAAGTAGCTACCACAAGTCGCTATCCGTAGTGGAGAGTCCACTACTTGTACTTTAACTCGCTAGATCTAACTCGCTAGCTTTAACACTGTAAGTCGCTACAAAACTGTGAAGCAAGTCGCTACCAAGAAACTATTCCGAGAGCTAAGTCGCTAGCTTGAAAAACCAAATAAACTTCACTTTTCAATCCAAAAACAACCCAACCAAGATGATTCAAGCTTACCAAATGAAAACCTAAACACTTTTGATGATTCTAAACATAAAAGTACCAACAAAATTCAAACTTTAACACAAGAAATCAACCAAATGGTGCAAAAACCACTAAACTTTTTCAAACTCAAAAACCACCTAAAAACCACTATAAATCCAAAGATGTGCAAGATATGATCTAACCTTGGCTCTTGATACCAATTGTAAGATATTAACTTTCACATACACATCATAACATTAACACAATGAGCACATAGATGGTTTTAGAGAGAGAAAGAGTGGGACATTCTAGTGAGAGAAACTTGTGGAATATTAGATTACCAAAGAACATCCAACCCTCTACCTATGCAAGGTAGAGGGTATTTATAGGTAACAAACTAAACGACCTCCTGACGGCCTGTGGATCAGGGATACAGTGGGTAAAGACCCGTCCTTCCTCCACGGAGTTGCACTAAACTAAACTACGCTACAAACTAACAAATAAACTACTTAATAACGTAACAAACGATAAGTCTACGAGCTAACATATGCTAGACTTCTAATTGGGGTGACCGACACTTTAACATATAATTTTCTAATTCCTAACATAATTTTCATTTCCAAGCTTATTTAAGTGCTTAAATATAAGCTTAATAGTACCTAGAAACCCAAAAAGTACCCTGTGTATCAGTTAAGCTTGTGCTTATTTGGAAATGGTTTAGTGCTTATTTCTAAGTCATTGTGCTTTTTCAGTTGTCATATTAGCTTATTATCAGTTGTTTAGCTTATTTTCAGTTTACTTTTGCTTATTTATTAGCTTATTAGCCACTTGGCTAATCCTTGGGCTTATTCCATTTTTTTGCCCACTAATCAGTAATCATAAGCTCATTCTGAGCTTATTAGTGGTTTTATAAAAGTTCTAGTTTTATAATTTGCTTATTTCATTATGCTTAATCAGTTTCAAAAAGGAAAATCCAAAAAGAAAATAAAAATAAAAAGTCCATTCTTGATTCGAACCACGGCCACCCACTCACCACACAACACACTCACCAACCGCCTTGGGACTTTTACTGGTTATACTTTGCAATATTTAATACTTAACTCTTGTTGTCCATTTAGCTTATACGAATACTTTAGCTTATTTTCAGCTTATTAAAATAAGTTGTCACATCTTTTGTATTTTTCTTAGCTTTGTATTATCATAAAGTATTTTAGAAAAAAGTTTCAGAATTTTCTTAATAGTTTTAGTATTTTTAATCATTTAATTAATTTAAAATAGTAATTAATTAATAATAAATAGATAAAAAGCATAAAAAATATATTTTCAATTTTAAAATAAGTTTTATAATATTTTAGATTTTTCTAAGTCATAATTTCACTTTTCTAGCTTTATTTCATATTTTCTTATATTTTAGGGTATTATTAAATAGTTAGAAATAGTTTTTAATTAATAATAATTAAATAAATAGTTATAAAAATAATTTTAATTTTCCAATAATTTTATTTTATTATTAGGTTTATAAAATATCATTTTCATATCCATAGGTGTTTTATTCTCATAAATTTATGTTTTATTTTGTACGTTTACGTATAATTTAGTAAACATACGCATTTACGTTTGTTTAATCTGATTGTTGTGCTTTACAATTCTGTATCCAAATACCATTCCAATCAATCAGTAGTGTAATTACCAATCAAAATCCTTACTGATCATTATCCTTAGTGATCATTCTACATCTGAACGTTTTTAAGCACCATTAATCCTCCGTGGGACTTAACGACCCGGGAATCCACTATATTCCAAGGGAAATTGCATTGGTTTTAGACTGTTTGAATTTTATTACGGTTGACCATTCACAAGTGGTTGACTTGTGTAATAAACTTGACAGTTTGAAGCGAATCAAATTTTGGCGCCGCTGCCGGGGAGGCTTTAGCGTGTTCTAAGCATTTTCAGACCCGTAATTGTACATATACCACCTTTTGTAAACAGTTTTTTTTGTAAAGTTATCCAAATCAAAAAGTTCATTAACACTTTTCCTAAAGTGTTAACAACACCAAAAAAATATATAAAACAACAAAACAATCGTAACGTTTTCTATCTTGTATTTTCTTTAAGGTGATTCTTAAAGAGGTACGATTTGGTTAAACGAGACGATACCAAAAATATTGTCCAAAAGTTTTTAAACCCTTAGCACAAATCCATACCTACGTCTTTTTAGTGGTACTTAATAAGTACATAAAAATTAACCACCGCAAACCAAGGCAGAACACCTACCAACTGGGGGTGTGAACATTAATAAGTTCCCAATCTTACAGATCAAAACTTGCCTTTGTGTCCTTGTGATTTGGTGTACCTTTTTCAAAGAAGCCATTTCATTTGTGATTATTGGTTTAAGTTCACTTGTCGTTTTGCCTCGCATTTGTTTTTGAAAACTGATTTTTAAACTTAGTGCATGCGCACTCGTTCTTCCAGCTCCACCAGTCCACTTTCAGAGCTTGCAAGTATTCCACGTAAACGTAGAGGACGTTCTGCTCCTTCAGCCGTGACTGAGGAACGTCTAGCACCACCACCCCCTGTCATAATGGCAGGAGATAAACCGATGAATGAGCTTCTCCAAGCACCCATCGAGGGTTACGGAGATGCCATTATTGTCCCAAACCATCGTGGTGATACCTTCGAGCTCAAAACCGGGTTGCTTAATCTTGTAACCCAAAGCCAATTTTATGGTTTTGAGCGGGATGATCCTCATGCACATATTCGATGGTTCAACAAGATTGCATCTACCATCAAATACAAGAATGTCCTACATGAAGCAATTAAGCTTCTTCTGTTCCCATTCTCTCTAGAGGGACAAGCCCGGATTTGGCTTGAGAAACAACCCCTCGTTCCATTGAGACATGGGAGGATTTAGTCACTAAGTTTGTTAACAAATTCTATCCTCCATCCCGAACTACAAGTCTTAAGAATGAGATAATGAAATTCACTCAAAGATTTGAGGAATCATTCGGAGAGGCATGGGATCGTTACAAAGAGTTGCTCCGAAAGTGTCCGCATCATGGTTTTCCCGAGTTAATGCAAATGGATACTTTCTACAATGGTCCGAGCCAAGCTGACCAAGACTCTTTAAATGCCTCCGTGAGGTAATTTCTGAGCAAGACCACAAAAGAAGCCTTGCAAATCATTGAAAACAAGTCCCAGGTCCGCCCTGTACGAACAAAGACATATCAGTCTCAGTCTAATGCAGGACCTTCTACTTCATCTCACATGAGTACATCTAGCACCGATGCTAAGATTGACAAACTCACAGATATTGTTCAAGCTTTGGTTCTTGCTAACCAAAAGAAAGTCACTTTCACACAGACACCATCACATGGTGAAGTGAAGAAAGTCGAGGTCGTGTTACTTGTAGTGGCCCTCATGCATACTACAACCTATCGCCACCGATGGTAGTCCTTTTGAAGCCAATGCTATAGTCGGTACTTCACATCAGGGAGGTAATCAATACCGTCCTCAAAATGAACCAAACTACCGTGCTAATACTTATCGGGAACCACCCGGTTTTAACCAGAATCCTAACATACAAAACCGGAATCAGAACCAACCTAGAATGAACCAAGGTTATCAAAACCAAGGTAATTTCTATCCCGGACCAAATCAAGGTTTCCAACATCAAGGAAACTTTAATCAAAACAATTTCAATCGAGGGAATCAATTTCATAGGAATATGAATCCTAACCAAGGAAATTTTCAAAATCAAGGCCCTAATCCGAACAATAGAGGCCAGAATTTTCCTAATCAAACTCAAGCCATTGTTCCAACTGGACCATCATCTGATGAGTTATTGAAGCAATTCATGAAATCCCAAGATGAAATGAACAGGTTGTTGGTCATCGTCGATCGCCGATCTAAAGAAGTCTTTAAATGATCAACCCTCGGGCTCAGGAAAACTTCCGAGCAACACGATCGCTAACCCGAGGGCGATGCAAAGGCGATCACAACCAGAAGTGGTGTTTCATACAATGGACCCGCTATTCCTATTACCTCTTCTTCTTCTCTCCCGAAGATAGTGGAAAGTGAACCTGAGGCGACAAAGGATAAGGAACTTCCTACTAATAACGGAGGTACCAATGATGTCCATCCTCAAGTTGTCCCGAAACCCAAATTCAATCCAGGAGTTGTTTTTGAAAATCCTGTAGCTCCCGTTGAAAACCCCAAATCCAAATCTTCTATTCCTTACCCATCACGTTTGAATGAGCAGAAGCTCCGCGAAAAAGCCAGTCATCAAATGGACAAATTTTTTCAAATTTTCCAAGAACTACATTTTGACATAAGCTTTGCGGATGCTATCATGCTGATGCCCAAGTTTGCATCAACTCTCAAACACATGTTAAGCAACAAGGAAAAGCTGTTTGAAATGGCTAAAACTCCTCTGAACGAGAACTGCTCTGCAGTTATCTTGAAGAAGCTTCCCGAGAAGCTTGGAGATCCTGGAAAATTTCTCTTACCTTGTGTATTTCCAGGAATGGTTGAATGCTTTGCCTTAGCAGATCTTGGTGCAAGCATCAATCGATGCCTTATTCATATGGAAGAAACTTTATCTTCCGGATCTTACTCCTACATGCATGACTCTCGAGCTTGCAGATCGTACAATATCCCGTCCACTTGGCATTGCCGAGGCTGTATTTGTGAAAGTAGGAAAGTTCCATTTTCCAGCTGACTTTGTGGTTGTTGACTTCGATGCCGATCATAGGGTTCCTCTCATTGTTGGACGAGGATTCCTGAGAACGGCCGTGCTCTCATTGATGTATTTGAGCAAGAAATCACATTACGTGTGGGTAATGAAGTTGTCACCTTTAACCTTGATCAAACTTCGAGGTACTCCGCAAACTATGATTCGGAATCGGTTAACCGAATAGATATCATTGATGTTGCTTCTGAAGAGTACTCTCAAGAAGTTCTCGGTTATGTTCATAATTCTTCGAGTGATAATCTCACTCATTCATCTCAACCCATCATTGCCAATTCTACTCCTTCTCTCACTCCGTTTGAGGAAAGTGACTTCATCTTAGAAGAGATTGAAGCATACTTGTCTAGTGATTCAGTTTCATGGGAAATTGATCACGCTCCAATTGACATCGAGGGAGATATTCTTCTCATTGATAAGTTGCTTAATGATGACCCATCATCGCTCCCTCCCGTTGAACTTCATAACAAGGAAGTCAAGTCAGTTGAGAAAACTGAAGAATTTCCTGAGGTAGAACTTAAGGACTTACCACCTCATCTCGAGTATGCATTTCTTGAGGGTGATGATAAATTACCCGTCATTATTGCTCAAGATTTGAGTAAAGATGAAAAGACTGCTCTCATAAAGGTCTTAAAGTCACACAAGCAAGCAATTGCTTGGAAACTCTCCGACATTAAGGGTATCAACCCTGAGTTTTGTACTCACAAAATCTTGATGGAGGATGACTTCAAACCAGCAGTTCAACATCAGAGAAGGGTGAATCCTAAGATTCATGAGGTTATTAAACAAGAGGCTCTCAAACTTCTTGATGCCGGTTTAATTTACCCGATCTCTGATAGTCCTTGGGTTAGCCTAATTCACTGTGTTCCTAAAAAGGGTGGCATAACTGTTGTCACAAATGAAGAAAACGAGTTAATTCCAACTCGGTTGGTTACGGGATGGCGTGTTTGCATTGACTATCGTAAGTTGAATGACGCTACCCGTAAAGACCATTTTCCTCTACCCTTCATGGACCAAATGCTTGAGAGATTAGCAGGGAACGAGTACTATTGTTTCCTTGATGGTTTCTCAGGTTATTTTCAGATCCCCATTGATCCACAGGATCAAGAAAAGACCACATTCACTGCCCATACGGAACTTTTGCCTACAGACGTATGCCTTTTGGCCTATGTAATGCTCCTTGCACGTTCCAACGATGTATGATGGCCATTTTCCACGACATGATCGGGGAAACAATGGAGGTGTTTATGGATGATTTCTCGGTCATTGGGGACTCGTTTCAAACATGTCTCTCCCATTTAGAAAAAATGCTCAAACGGTGTAAAGACACCAATCTTTGTCTAAATTGGGAGAAGAGCCACTTTATGGTCAAAGAAGGCATAGTCCTTGGCCATAAGATTTCAAAAAATGGGATTGAGGTAGATAGAGCAAAAGTCGATGTTATTGCCTCATCCTACTACCGTCAAAGGTATTAGGAGTTTTTTAGGTCATGCCGGTTTTATCGCAGATTCATACAAGATTTTTCTAAGATCGCCCGACCTATGACCCATCTTCTTGAAAAAGATGCTCCTTTTATTTTCTCACTGATTGCATCAAAGTTTTGAAACATTAAAGAAAAAGCTTCTGAAGCACCCATGCTCTTTGCTCTGGTGGGATTTGCCTTTTTAGCTCATGTGCGATGCAAGTGATTTTGCTATCGGTGCAGTCCTAGGGCAACGTTTAACCAAGCATTTTCAGCCTATCCACTACGCGAGTAAGACTATGACTGAAGCTCAAACCCATTACACCACCACAGAAAAAGAGCTATTAGCCGTGGTGTATGCGTTTGAGAAGTTTCGGCCATACTTAATCTTGACCAAATGTGTGGTGTATACGGATCACTCGGCTCTCAAATATCTCTTTGCAAAACAAGATGCAAAGCCGAGATTGCTCCGTTGGGTTCTCCTCTGCAAGAATTTAATATCATTATACGTGATAAAAAGGAGCCGAGAACCAGCGATCATCTGTCCCGATTAGAAAACCCACACCAAGATGTTTTCAAGAAAAAGGAAATAAATGAAACATTTCCTCTCGAGACACTCAATGCGGTTACTTTTCGTGGAAACTCTACTACCCCATGGTTTGCAGACTTCGCAAATTACCATGCGGGTAACTTCATAGTGAAAGGAATGTCGACCCAACGGAAGAACAAATTCTTCAAAGATGTTAAACATTACTACTGGACGACCCCTACTTATTCAAAATCTGTGCGAATCAAGTCATCCGACGGTGTGTTTATGGACAGAAAGCTATGGACATTCTCAAAGCTTGCCATGCTGGACCCACCGGGGGCCATCATAGTCCAAACTACACTGCCAAGAAGGTGTTTGATTCGGGGTTTTATTGGCCCACTATTTACAGAGATGCCCACGAATTTGTCAAAGCATGTGACGCTTGTCAACGTCACGAAAATATCTCTCAAAGAAATGAAATGCCGCAAAACGCCATTCAAGTATGTGAGATCTTTGACATCTGGGGCATTGACTTTATGGGGCCATTTCCATCATCTCGAGGAAACAAATACATACTTGTGGCTGTTGACTATTTGTCAAAATGGGTTGAAGCGAAAGCTTTACCTACCAACGATGCCCGAGTTGTTGTGAAATTCTTAAAATCTCTTTTTGCTAGGTTTGGAACTCCACGAGCTATAATCAGTGATCGTGGTACGCATTTCTGCAATGACCAATTTGATCGAGTCATGCAAAAGTATGGTGTAACCCACCGTCTCTCTACTGCATACCACCCCCAAACAAGTGGGCAAGTGGAAGTTTCCAACCGTGGTATAAAAAGAATTCTGGAAAGGACAGTAGGCGAAAACCGTGCATCCTGGTCGGATAAACTGGATGACGCACTCTGGGCCTTCCGTACAGCGTATAAAACACCAATTGGGTGTACTCCATACAAGCTTGTGTACGGAAAGGCATGTCATCTGCCGATTGAGCTTGAGCACAAAGCATACTGGGCCTTGAAACATGCCAACTTCGATATTCAGACAGTGGTGATCACGAAAAAGTTCAAATGAATGAACTAAATGAACTCCGTGATCAAGCATACGAAAACTCTTTAATCTACAAACAAAAGACAAAGAAGATTCATGACTCCAAAATCAAGAACCGCGTTTTCAACGTCGGTGATCGAGTCCTTCTTTTCAATTCAAGATTAAAGATTTTCTCTGGAAAACTAAAATCCCGCTGACCATTCACCATCACTAAAGTATTTCCTTATGGAACTATTGAGTTATCTCAACCCAATGGTCCAAATTTTAAAGTGAATGGTCATCGATTAAAACACTATTTTGGAGAGGACATTCCACCTGTGGTTGTCCCGGATCTACAAACTTTCCCCATGAACCAATGAATGCGGGGATCGAGTCAAGCTAGCGACTCGGTAATCAAAAACAGTAGCACACCATATGGGTTTTCACCCATATTTCTGACTTCTTTCTACTTTCTACCACCCTAGTGTGGGGGAGTTGCCCCGTTATATATAAAGTTTCATTTAAAAAAAAATGTGTATATATCAAAAATAAAATAATGGCCGTAGTATTTCCCTTTTATGTTCTATGTTTCGGCATAACCGCCGGTACTTTGAATATTGAGGGCAATATTCATTTCTAGTGTGGGGGGGAATTCTCACGAATTTTATCATGTAATTATACCACCCAATTCCCCATTTTGGCAAAAACAATTAGAGTAAGTGTTTTGCACTTACTCAGCATATGGTTATCAGTCCGCCATGTCTAACACACATAAGGATTGGCTAATCCAGGAGCAAACGGCTCTTGGTAAAGATATTTCAAATCCGTTGACGGCTTGCAATTTGCCCAAAATTGTATGGTGTTCAGCTCACCATATCCTTAAAAGTAAAGAGTTGGCTAGCCCGCAAGTTTATGGCTTGTGGTAAAGGCAGTTGGAAAACCATAATTGGTAATTGACTCACCAAAGATAATATTAATAATTTATCTAAGAGTTGGCTAGTCCAGAAGCAAACGGCTTCTGGTAAAGACAAATCAAAACCGTTGATAGCTGGTGATTTGCTCAAAATCATTTGGTTATCATTGTACCAGGTTCTTACTTGAACTAAAACAATTGGCTACTCCAGAAGTAATGGCTTTTGGTAAAGAGATGAAATCCATTAAGTTTTCTCAAAAGATTGCTAGGGACTAGCAATATCTTAGTGTGGGGGATTGATGAGTGTCTAAATACTCATCATTTTTGTACCATTTAAACTGCAAAAGCATCTGAAAACACTCAGAAATGCATCAAAATGATAAAAATATCACAAATAAGTGTTTTATGTGTTTTAAATGCAAAAATACCAAAATCAGATGAAAAACGTATCAAGTTTGCATAAATTGCAGTTTTAGTCCCCCAAGTTTCAAAAGTTGTCAAAAATAGTCCCTGGTAAATCAAAATAAAGAAAAATATCATTTAAGGTCCATGGGATTCAAACGTTTTCAAAACAAACCCTTCAATGTTTAAAAATTG
>OU343220.1:147266918-147521652 GCA_910596185.1 Chrysanthemum makinoi
CAAAATTACAACTTTGGTCCCTCAACTTTGAAAAATGTCAAAAATAGTCTTCACACCAGAGAAGACCTTTTTCAAAACCTTCAGTATCTCACAGTACTTTCCAAAGTACTGTTAATTCTAGACAAGTACTTTCTCAAAGTACTGCTCAGCCAAAACAAGGTACTGATCACACTCTTTGGAATAGGAACCCTAGGAGATCTCACTATCAACCTAGAAGGTATTATAATTCACATGGGGGATCTAGATCACAGGAACCACGTGTTAAACCAGAATGGGTTAAGAGGGAAAGTATTGTTGAGGGACAAACAGTACTTTCAACAAAAGTGAATCGATGTTTTGTGATACAAGATAAAGAGAATGAAATTATAAAAGAGAGTTGTGTTGAAAAACCAGAAAGTTTTGAAAATCCACATGCTAAAAATCAAAAGATAATTCGGATCATGTTTTGAAAACATTATGGAAATTACATACTCAAGGAATTTAAGTTTGTAACTCCACAAGGGGAACACAAGTCAGTAATGGCTTGGGTTCCTAAAGATCACTAACTCTTTTGTTTTTGTGTGCAGGGCAACCCAGAAGAGGAGCTTAAAGATCATCTTATTGTAGATAGTGGTTGCTCGAAGTATGAGGAGACAAAGAGATTATATCTGATTTTAGAAATATTAGTGGAGGAAGAGTTGCATTTGGGAATGATCCCAATGGAGGAAGGATTACTGGAAAAGGAACTATCAAAGCAGGGCGTATTGATTTTGAAAATTTTAGATATGTGAAGGAGCTTAAGTTTAACTTATTGTCAGTATCACAAATCTGTGATAAAAAGCATCCTGTGTTATTCACTGACATAGAATGTCTCATCCTTTCCCCTGACTTTAAGCCTGTTGATGATAATTTGGTAGTTCTTAGAGTACCAAGGACAAATGATGTGTATAGCTTAGACATGAAGAGTCTACATTCTAATGGGAGAGCCACATGTTTAGTGGCTAAAGCAACAACTGAAGAGGCACACTGATTCAGTGCCAAAACACGTCAAGCTTACTCACACAAGCTAGCCACTTGTGAATGACTAACCGTAAGAAACTTAAAACGGCTCAGACACTGATTTGCTGATAATGAAGGCTTAGGGGTTATGTGTATGGATAAAACCTCAATATCGATATCAAAAATAATCACGAAGATAGATTCAAATTCCTTTAGGAAAAAGAATAATAAATCAAATCCCGTGTGTGATCGTTGAAACGGATTAGACAACCCGAATCGTTTCCCAACGAGGCGTGAATTGCCAACGTCGTTTTTGGTTCGGAATTTAATGCTCGATGTTTTGATTTGTTATTTTGATTTTATTAAACTACAGGAATAGGTAAAGTAGTTAAGGGAATCTATTCTACGGGAAATCCTAAGTGCGAATACTAAAACGTAATTAATAAAACGTAATTAAAATGCAACTACTTCTAAATTATATCCTAAAAATGCCTAAAAGTACTTTAACTCTAGAAATGCAATGTGAAAACTAATTATGAATTAAAACTATTTTTTTGGATTTTTCTGGATTTTATTTAAATTAAAAACTAATTTTTAACCTTTTAAACTAAATTAAAATACTAAAAATATGAAAATTAAAGAGAAAAATGTGAAACTATTTTTATAAAATCTAAAATACCATAAGAGACTTTTCAAAACTATTTTTTTATTTTTCTGATTATTTTTCTATTTTCTACTAATTTAAAACTATTTTAATCTAATTTAAATTGTGAAAAATACCAAATAAAAAGGGAAAAATAAGGAAAAATCTTTTTTATGCTTTTTATATTTTTCTTAAACTGAGAAAATTGAAAAATTATTTTTTGGAACTTTTTCTTAATTATTTGTAATTAAAGCTAATTAAAAGTGGTTAAAAACTGTTTTTAAATAAGAAAAATACTAAACAGTGACCAAAAATTATGAAAAACTCAGGAAAATTCTAAAATGTTATTCTGATTCTAAGAAAAATATCAAATATGATGCTTATGTATGAGAAATAAGGGCTGCAGTGTAAATGATGTGGCAATAAGCACTTTTAAATAAGCTAAAATCTACTAAACTGAATTCTAGCTAAAAGCAGCTTAAAGAAACCTTAAAATAACAGTGATGGAACTATGGGAGCATGCAATGGACTAGTGATTAAGGAGGGATTAAGCTAAAATGGAGATTACTAGAGAAATAAGCTAATAAGCTAAAGTGATCATACAAATAAGCTAATGGGAGGGGGAGTCCTAATAAGCTAACTATACTAAGTTATCTAGGAGTGTTTTAAGCTAATCCTATAGTCTAATAAGCTCTGAAAACTTAATTTGATTACTGGAATTCCAACAGTTAAGTTCAATAAGGGGGGCACTTTGAGCTTATTTTTAAGCTAGCAAACAAGTTTTTTATCCAAAAATAAGCTAGATCAGATTGAGACCATGTGCGAGTCTACAAAAACCAAATTTCAAAAGTTTTAAAGCTCAAATGAAGGATTGAAGAGATCTGATATAGAGGACATGGACTGAATCAGTGTATGCTTGATACACTGTTTTACAGAGGCCAGTTTTGAAAGCTTATTTAGAGCTTATAAAAACTTTTGGAACTTTATAAAAACTGAAGATAAGCTAACTATAACTACTAAACTCTACACAAAACTAATTTTTTTGGATTTTTGAAGTGATTAAGACCATGAAAATTACTTGGAAACCTGACCCTAAGGACTGTTTTAACAGTTAAGACTTGACAGCAAAGATTTTACGACTACTACAAAAATTTGACAAAACCTATTTGACACTTTATGACACTAAGATAGCACTAGACAAAGACTCAAAAAGACTCTATTGATTCAAAGGAAGATACAAAAATAACATTTGGCTACCTTATAACCATAAGCTGTTGTGACAGCTTATGGGTATCAAGAACTTAAAAACCACCACTGACTTTATAAAATATGATCAAACTAGTAAAAGTAATACTAAGACTACTGAAGCTAATGACCA
The DNA here is from genome assembly GCA_910596185.1 of Chrysanthemum makinoi. Taxonomy (NCBI): domain Eukaryota; kingdom Viridiplantae; phylum Streptophyta; class Magnoliopsida; order Asterales; family Asteraceae; genus Chrysanthemum; species Chrysanthemum makinoi. Next base: position 147,269,918 of record OU343220.1, read on the forward strand.
AACCAGTATTAACTCAAAGGGTACCTAAAATTGGGTCAAAAACCCTTTGTGCCAAACACTCCTTTTTGAGGACTGTTTGGTACAAAATGTTTGGTTTTACCCCTTATTTGAGTCTAACTGGTGATATGAAACAGAAAACATAGCATTTAGATTATGAAAGACAGAATTGATCATAAGCAAAAACAAATAAGCAGTTTAACTATTTGTTTTTGACCCATTTTGACTTAGGTGAATTTTTTTGCAAAATGAAGTGAAAATAGAATAATGATGCAAAGCTTAAGCTTACAAAAGCTACAGGAAGCTTATATAAGCTCACAACAACAGAGAAAACAACTTAATCCACCATTGAATCAATACTAATTTAAATCAAGAGAAAAAGGCATAAACTTGAGATTTTATTAAAACTGAAATGGAGAGTACAATGAAAACTGAAATTACAAACTACTGAGGAAAATTGAAAACAGTGAAAGACTATTGAAAACAATAAGCTAATTTGAAGAGAAAATAATACACTACACTAGACGAATTCCATTGTGAGCTAAGAGGGTCTATTTATAGCCTTTAGCAGCCTTGGGATCCCTTTCAGAAAAGCCTAGAAGCAAATAGCAGCCACACAAACCCCATGAATCATCACCTCCAATCAGAGAGCTCCATTTCACCATGTGAGGTGTCACGGCCAATAGGAGAGCTCCACTTAGCCACGTGGGCATTCTTATCCTGACATGTCAGTGGTTCTAGAAGGATGGAAAGATCCTTAGTACGAGGTTTGGTGTTTGGGTGTGGGTAAATGGTGGTAAATGTGAAAGGGTAAAAAGGGTTGTTTGGGTTGGGGAAGAAGCAACACTGTAGGGCGCGTTTGGTTTGTTTATTATTATTCAAATGGGTTGACCGGGTCTATGGGTGTTGACCTGGGTTAAATGAGCGGGTTTGGTTTGGATACTCGGGTAAATGGGTTGGGTGGTATTAATAGGGTGGACGGGTATGTTTGTTTGGGCCGGGTAGTGTTGATATAGATTGGGCCGTGTATAGGACTTGGATTTGGACATAATTTGGATTGATTAGCAACCATAGGGACTAAACTTGCATATGCTGAATATTTGAGGGACCATAAATGTAATTCTGAAAATATCTTCAAGGATCTTTCTTGACAATCTTCAAATAGACCAAGGGCTAATTTTGCACTTTTTGAATCTTCAAGGGTCAATTTTGCCAATTGCTCAAACTTGAGAGGCCATTCTTGACATATCTTCAAACTTGGTTATTTCTTTCGAAAATCATCCTCGGAGAATAAAATCTTCATAAATGCTCAATTTTGATCTTCAGGCTCGGCTTAAGCTCTCTTGATCTCTCGTGCTCGGATTTATGTCTGATTTGGTTCCTTTTTGCGTGTTTTTACATATCCGTACCTGCACAAGCACAAACTCAAGAAAACCACAAATATTAGCAATAAACGGCTGTTTCTTGGTTATTTTGGGTCAGTTTTGATAATGAAAAGGTATGTGTTTTAGCACATACCAAAATACCCCAGACGAGACCATTGTCGTGTCCTCACACAATGCAATCAACTCACGCTTCTAAAAACAAAGATTTCAATCTCTTTCTACTAAACCTATGAAGAAGTAGCAAAGATTCCTCAAAAGAGATTAAGAAAGCCTTAATTCTAAAAACGCCCCGTTTACCTTTTAATTCACATGTATAGATATTACGGTTAAGCACATTCCGGTTATGAATGACGGTTTGTTGAACTTTCATGTCGATCAATAACTCCAACATTTTTCAAACGACACATTAGGATCATGGAGTAGAAAACACAACACAGCGTGAAGTGACCATACGGATAGAATACATCGTCCCTGATTTTTCACAAGTCCCAAACTAAGCGTAAAACCGAAATCATTGTTAAATACGACTCTAGATGCTAACACTACCCATGGAAGTTACTTATGTAATTACCGTTTGTTCCCATTTTCCTATTTTCCTCTAGATTTTTTTATTTTTGTGAGACATGAATTTCTTCATAATTCTCGTTTCAATAACTTTTATTCCGATAAAGATATAAAGCTAAGTCGATAATTAGTTATCCGCCTTCTCTCAAGAACCATTGTTCCAAAAATGAAGTCCACATCAAGGAATTTTTTATTCACTTATACTTTTGATCATTTTTCATTTTCAATTTTTTGTTTTTTTTTTTTTTTATTTTTTTTTTTTTTTTTTTTTTATACTTTTACTTATAAGAGCCATGAACTACGGAGCTTCACGGGGTAATTCCAAGACTATAGGCTTCATGAAATGAGGATCCCGGCTGGCTAGGCTAAGACCTCATTCAATCCCGGCTAAAGATCCAAGGGTCCGATCTCGACACCGCAGCTCATAACTTTACTTATTACTTTTTCACTTATCACTTATTTCTTATTTATTACGGATCCTTGATGTGTACCCAATTTTTAAAACAAAGATTCTTTTAAGAAGATAAAGAACTAACTATCGCCAAAAACTCAACATCTCTAATTATTGATTAGACAGATATGGGGTGAAACAATTTTGTGGGAACAAAAAGCCATAAGTACCTTCGATGGGCTCTAAAGAGAACCAACTACTCCACGTTTAGCATCTAAACTCATAAGTAACTCTATCATTTCTCGATCTCTGCAAATTTAAAATCCCAAATAATGAGATCCGCAGATGCTTAGCCGATAATTAAATTATCTATGGTTAAGGGAACAAGCTAGAGCTCAACACGCCCAGTCAAGTCAGAATTCTATTCCTACTCTCACCAGCGGAAAGTCAACAAGGTGTCAAAACATATATTAACTTAGCAAATGCTTTGTCTCATGAAATTAAGTCATGCATATTTAAAATCACTCAGGGAAACTTGCAAATTCTTGGCCTTGTGAGCTAGAATTCGCTTTTCATAGCTTCTTATCTAAGAGACTAGCAAACTTTTCAATCAAAAAGACTTAACAAAAGCTTGAAAAAATTTTAAATTTTCTCATTTTTGCACAATTTTATTCATTTTCTAAGGAAAAACGGGGTTGCGAGAGAAACACGACGAAAAACAAGCAAGTGCGGTCAAATCTAATCGAAGATTACCCTACCCCAGACTAGAACGAAACATTGTCCTCAATGTTTAAAGCAAGGGTATCAACGAAAATCTAAAAGCCGTTTATTAAGTATGCTCAAAGATAAACGTTAGTCGATAAGATTTAGGATATCGGATTTCCATCAGCATCGATCATGAAACTCGAGTAGAGAAAATGACAAACTTCGAGCACGAGAGTCTTTATATCGGGAAAATCCTACACAACATCACAAATAACCAAACACGAGAAATCGAAGAGGCAGACCCCTTCGCGTCACTTATTAGAAAATAGAAAGAAGATAGATGGATAAGCATGGGGTGCCTCCCACGAAGCGCTACTGTTTTTTATTACCGAGTCGCTAACTTGACTCGATCCCCGAATTCATTTGTCCATGGGGAATAAAGTTTGGAGATCCGGGACAACCATAGATGGAATGTCCCCTCCGAAATAATGTTTCACACGATGACCATTCACCTTGAAATTTGGGCCATCGGGTGAAAAGCTCCACCGTTCCATAAGGGAAAACTTGAGCGATGGTGAATGGTCCGGACCAACGGGATTTGAGTTTGCCCGAGAATATCTTCAAGCGAGAGTTAAAGAGGAGAACTTGATCACCAACGTTGAAAACGCGGTTTTTGATTTTAGCATCATGAATCCTCTTAGTCTTCTCTTTGTAAATCAAAGAATTCTCGTAGGCCTGATCCCTAAGCTCATTTAATTCATTCAATTGAACTTTTCGGTGATCACCCGCGGTCTTAAGATCAAAGTTAGCATGTTTCATGGGCAAGTGACAAGCTTTTCCATACACCAACTTAAATGGGGTGCACCCGATGGGTGTCTTGTATGCGGTGCGGAAAGCCCATAATGCATCATCTAACTTATCGGCCCATGAAGTTCGATTTTCTCCTACGGTTCGTTCTAAAATCCTTTTCAAACCACGATTCGAGACCTCAACTTGTCCGCTCGTTTGCGGGTGATACGTGGTAGAAAGACGATGGGTAACTCCATATTTAGTCATAACTTTAGCAAATTGTTCATTACAGAAATGGGTACCGCGATCACTGATGATAGCACGAGGTGCTCGAATCGGAAAACAAATTCTTCAAGAACTTAACAACCACTCGGGCGCGTTGGTGGGGAGCCAGGCTTCAACCCATTTAGAAAAATAGTCGACGGCCACGAGGATATACTTATTACCCTTAGAAGATGGAAATGGCCCCATAAAATCGATGCCCCACACGTCAAAAATCTCGCAAACTTGAATAGCATTTTGTGGCATTTCATCTTTGTGCGAAATTTTCCCTTGACGTTGGCAATTATCACAAGATTTGACTAAATCATGAGCATCTCGATATATGGTAGGCCAATAAAATCCGGAATCAAAAACCTTCTTAGCGGTGTAGCTTGCACCATGATGGCCACCAGTGGGTCCGTTATGGCAAGCATTGAGAATATCAATAGCCTCTTGGCCATGAACACACCGCCGGATTATTTGATCCGCACAAATCTTAAACAAGTAGGGGTCGTCCCAGAAATAATGCTTAACATCTTTGAAAAACTTGTTCTTTTGTTGGGACGACATCCCTTTCATGATGAAGTTGCCCGCATGGTAATTTGCAAAGTCGGCAAACCATGGGGTGTTCGGGTCTTTCTTAGAAACCATCCCAAGTGTCTCAAGAGGAAATGTTTCCGTAATCTCCTTTTTCTCGAGCACACTTTCACTACTAGAATATGGAGCAACAGTGACGAAAATTAGCGACCAAATTAGTGTGTCGCAAAAAAAAGGTTCACAGTGACGAAAATTAGCGACCAAATTAGTGTGTCGCAAAAAAAAGGTTCACAGTGACGGATTAGGGATAGATTAGCTACAAAATTTGCTTTGATAAACTAGCTACAAAAATAGTGACAAATCAGTAACAAAATTAGAGAGGAATTAGGCATCAGTCACAATTCTATCTCTAAATGTAATCATATAGAGACGAAGTTAGCGACAAACTTAGGTTGGATCCATTAGCGACAAAATTATGACGACATAGCAATGGATTTTTTTCGCTGTCTCAAATACGTCGCTAAGTTTTTTCACTTAGTTACTGATTAGTGATTGTTCTTTGAGGAACAATGAAAGAGTAACAACCAAAAAATCTTTATACGTATTTAAAAATCTCCTAATCGCTAACAATGATGGATGCTAGGTTATCTTTACGATGATATAAGACGAGTCAAAACAACCACAAAAGTATGAAGACCAATTTAGCAAAATTAAATTGGAAAAATTGTCTAAACAGGCATCCAACTTAATTGCCACTTTTTTCTTTTGTAGGCATCATACTTTTAGTTTTTTTTATTGTAGCATTCAACTTTCTTAATTTTCCTATTGTAGGCATGTAGCACAAAAAAGTGAGGTGACAATAGAAAAATTTAAGGATGTTGGATGCAATGCCTACGAATATAAAGATTAAGAAAGTTGGATGCTTACAATAGGATGATTAAGAAAGTTGGATACTACAATAGAAAAATTAAGAAAGTTGGATGCTACAATAGGAAATTAAAAGTTTGGTGCCTACAAAAAAAAAAAGTGATATCATTTTCCCAATTAAATTTAAAGAAAAAACACGTAATGCGATAATATTTATATCGGGACATTCTGATTATTATGTTATATGATACAACTTGAGGAGTAAGATTTTAAGTTTATCCATTAGTTTCACAATTTTAATATATTCAAATACTTTAGTCACAAATACATTAAAGTTATCAATTATAAAATAAGTAAAAGTTTAGACATCTTTGGGATATTTAACAACAATATTTTCATTTGCTAAAGTCAATGACAACATTTGTAATTTGGATAAACTTAGTTATTTGGACTTAATCATTCTACTATATTCATTCGGACAATTATTTAATCTATAAAACTAACATTATTTGTTACCATAAGAAAGTAAGAAAATGCTTTACCAATTTCTAAAAATCTTATTTGGTATTACCTTTTAAAATTAATATTTATATGTCTTTACCACATTAAAGACTAAATATTATTACCTTTTAAATCTGATATTTTATATCTCATAGATATCTCAAATGAAACAAGCCAGAAAGATAACTCACCCACAAATGATGTAGGCGGCAACAGTTAACTATGTAGGCGGCAACAGGTACTTCCCGCCAACTAGAGGATGTAGAGGAAAACGGTTAAATCCTTTGATTTTAGTCAAACAAATCACCCGGGAAAAAAAATGGAGGTAACAGTTACCAATTTGGTTTAACAAAAAGCTCAACCCTCTTATGTCAATTCATTCTCTCACTAAAGAAAATTGAGGGACACCATCAACCTATGACCCTAATTGGAGGTACAAGTTGGTCTTTATGTTTCAATTAATTGTCTATTACTTCTTTGAGTTACATGATTACATATATGAAATCGAATTGATGTATGTTAGCTCTATAATTTGAGGATAAGTTCTAATTCATTCTCAAACTTGTACAACTTTACCAAACATTTGATATTGAATATAACTATAATAGCTTCTCAAAAATTATTGTAAAGTGGTGCCTTCCATCAGTTTTGGGATTTCATAAAGATTTCTAAGTAGTGCCTTGCATTATTTTTGCGATTGTTTGTTGAAACAGAAGTGCAATATAGGCAGGAAAGAAGCTACAATATGTAACATCTCAACGGTGTGTAGCAGGAACTTTAACGATCTTTATATCCAAATTAATTTTAAGTATCAGAAGGTTTAAATTAGCTTTCAACTTTAGTGGGAGCACTAGCATAAATGACGGTTTTTCCAAATCCCTAATAGTTCATACTTGGATAATTGTACAAATCATTTGCTTGTTATTTATGCATTGTTCATATGTTTTTTCTTTTTATTTGCGGGTATCATATTAAGTATTTATGTCAGTTTAGTTTCAAAATTTTTTGTTACAGCAATTATGGCACGCAATACCATTGAATGTGGAGGTACGAGTGGAAGTGTATGTGGACGTGTGGGTGAGCCAAACGCAGAATCATCCCAAGCTAGAAGACGTGTGAACGTTATCAACCAAGCCCCTTATGACCCATCAATGAGGAAAATAATTACTTTGAACGGTGGAGGGTATGAATATCTATTTAACATACATTTACGCTTTTGTTATATGGGCTCATTATGCTGCCATATTTCTCTCTTGTAGATTTGCTGATCCAAAGGTTTCTCGCGTGTTAACTACAATACTCAATAACATGTTTAGTGGTTCTTGGACCACCTGGAAGGAAGTTAACGAGACTGCTCGCAATGAATTATGGATGCATTTTAAGGTGTGTGCACACAAGCGTTTTTAGTAAATAAACCAAACATGTTTTCTACAGACATACATCTATAACTTAATTACTTTTGTTTGCCTAGAACTTTTTCCAATGGGAAGTTGTGAGTGATGTGTTGGTCCGTGAGGTATGGGAGGATAGTATGAAAAAGCGTTATCCAGATATTATGTCAAAGGAAAGAGATGAGTCAACTAAGATGGCACAGTTAGCCGGAGTTGAGTTTGATGGTTCTGACTTTTCTGTACTCAAGCCTTATAACCCGAAATGGATAGAATCAAGCTATTGGGAAGACATGATTGATCGAGTCTGGAACACTGCTGAATGGAAAACAAAGTCAAAATCTGGAAGAATGAAACAATTCATCTTGAAAGAGGTGTCGAAACCTTGTGTAGGCTCAGTTACTATTGCTCAACATAAAAGAAAACTCGTACGATGTCGAATTTTTAATTTTTCTTAGAGTTTTGCTATGCTCAAGTGAGAATATATATTAAGTATTCTGATTAAATCATGTGGATTTGTAGGAAAAAGAACTCAAGACCCCTCTAACTATAACGGCTTCTGATGTTTTTGAACTCACACATACGAAGAAAGGGGTAGGGAATGGTTTACACGAGTTCATGAAATCAAATGCAGAGTTAGTGTGGGTAATATTCTAAAACTTTATAGTTATTTATTTTTTAAATGGTTAATCACATTAACTTGAAACCTATTCCTCTAGGTGTGGCATGATTGTGGCGTAAAATTGTATTCAATGTAATACAGGACTTATATTTCATATATGTATGTGTTCATCATGTCTACTTGAGTTATATATTGCTGAAATGTAATAATCTATCTATGATTTCCATGTTTTTTCTATGTGCAAATATGTTTATGATGCTAAAGTATATGTATGTGATATATTGGTGATTCTGTACTAGGCCAAAAAAGAGTTATTTATGGATGTGTGAGAATGATGCAAATGAGTATGTGCAATGTGCCTTTTAAACTGCGATCGATCTTGTTGAAACTTTTGCATCGAAATCACAGTATCGTAAAAAATGTTGACAATAATGCTCTCATAAAAGTGTGTTTCATGAAAAGTTACAGGGTGCGTATAAGGAGGCTATGGTAGCTAAATATGGACCAGATTCTCTAAACCATCCCATATTTGATGTTGATTTGTGGGAACATTGTTCCCAAGAGGTTACAAAAGGGGGATTGTTTGGGTGAGTTTGATATGTAACCCGGGTAACGAACTGGCAGTACAAATTCAACATCACATCTTTCATTCAAAGAAATTTCATGCTTTTTTAGTTTCTTTTTACTTTCTAGTTCAGACTCCTTTTTATGTCGCTGAATTTTGGATGTTTTGTTATTTGATTTGGATGATGTAGAACTGTTTGATCGTCTATCACAATGGTGCTATCGTCGTTAGTGATTAAATTACTATTAAATTGATGTATCTCCTTTCCGTTTGTTAGTTTCACTATCACTAAATTCAGGGGCGTTTGGCACTGAATTCATGACTTTGATTTTCATGTTATAAGTTCATGGCTGAGTTTGTAATGGTTTGATTTTTCATGTTATAAGTTCATGGCTACTGGTACTTGGAAGTTGGTACTGAGTTAGTAACGTGAATTGCTACTGAGTTAGTTTATTTAATGTTGATGTCTTTTAACGTTTTTAGCACCAAATTGGCCAATGGTACATTGATGTCGACTTGGCTACTGCTACTGACTTTGTAATATGACAGTGTGGATTCAGAAAAATGTTGTAAGCCATGTGCGACTGCTCTGGCCTGAACCTTGCCTTTTCTCCTAAGTCTTAAATTAAAGTTTCTCTTTCTTATTTGTGATCTCTCTCTCTCAACAATATAGCTGTATGCTATCCTTACATAAAATGATGTCGTTTTAAGTTCTGGTCCTCACTCAGGCCTTCTTCTATGATGGTAGCTAAACATACATGCTACAAAAAAAAAAAAAAAAAAAAAAAAAAGATTGGTGAAATTCATTTATGACTATAAAGTTTTAGTGTGGGTGTGACTATGGGTGTGGTACTCAATGCAAAGTGAGCCTGAGTTGGCACTTAATGCAAAGTGAGGTTGTGAAAAAGGAATTTGACATGTTGAAATGGCCAAGGAGGAAAAAGGAAATTGACTTATGGAAATGGCCAAGGAAGAAAAAGGAAGTTGTAGGTTGTTGGATCAGATTGAAGGTTGTTGTTTCGAGTTCTATGCATAAGGGGGAAGAGGTTGTGGTTAAGGATTGTGAGTGTCTGAATGGGAGCAAGTGGGTGTATCAGGCTAAAAAGAAGGATAGGAGACATTATGGGAAGGTTAACCTATTGTGTTGTTCATCAGAAACTATGGGTGATAGCGTAAATGAACATCTAACTGATATTTGGGTGTTTGGATGGATTGTGGTTGAGATATTGATTAATAAACCATATTGGTTGGTATATAAAGGTTTAGGGAAGAATGAGATTTGTAGACATTCTGGTTATTATGATGAAATTGAGTGTAGTCCATTGGATGAAGGGAAGAATGTCATGAAGGGTTGTTTGATGGTTATTCAAAAAGTTGTTGGAGTTGCTGAAACAACCCGAGTTGATACCGATCAAGTTGCTGATAAACGTTTACAACCAGTTTCAACTCGATTCTTGAGGAACCACAAAGAGGGCATAGGAAAGAGTCTTGTGTCATGATTGATAGTCGGACTATAATGATGATGGCTTGTTTGTTGTGGAACCTCAGAGTTTACATAAGCGTTAATGAACTTCCTGGGGTTGAGGTTGCTGATATAGTATCTATTCCATTTTGTTCAATCCGACTATTAGTACCATCAATGCAAGGCATAAGTCTAAGTGGGAAGCGAGGACATACAGTCAAGGCAATTCAGGAGACTACTAGTTGTGTTGTTTATGTGCTCTCTACTGAAAGTGTAATCAAATTGTATGCAAGTGCAGAAGTTGAAATTGTGTGTGTACAAGCAGAACTGGTGTCTGTTCTAAAAGGTTTAAAAAATAGTGGTAGGACACTTGTGAAAGGTTCAGGTCGATCAAAGTATTTTTTCCCTAGACGAAACCACTCATATTGCCATAATTGCACAAGGAAGTCAAGTGGAGACATGGGCTGAAAGATCGATACCGGATGGTGGATTACTTGCTCAGTTTGCTCATATTGCCAGATTAGTCTCTGGTTGACAGCTTATGCTATTAAGCAAAAATATCATGTGCAACTCTGGTTAACATATGTTCACCTTTTCACCGAAAAAGTTGGTGTTTGACTCCTGACTTACTGCTGCAGGCTACAGCAAGGGGCGTTTGGTAATGGCTTTTATTATGTTTATTTTTCATTTCTTTTAAGTTCATGGGTACTTGTAGTTTAGCACCAAATTTGCTATTGGTACTTTAGATATTATCATCCTTAATGGTTTGATTAGTCAAGTGAATGGCTACTGATACATTTTAAAATTTTATATTGATTTGTTATATGTAATTTGTTAAGTGTGAATGGCTGTGCATTTTCTAAAAATGGAGGTTGACTTTTTATATAGCATTTTATGAACAATAACAAAGGTACTAGTTTCACTGCAGCCGCACTCCACAAACTTGAACTGCCCAAAAGCATACAATATCATCAGTTGAGATAAAGAATGTGATAATGGGTTTGTGCAGGGTCTTGGTGGGACTTGATTGGAATTACAAGTTACTACTTATGTTGGATTTAGGGGTGTTAGTTGGGTTTGGGTCAATTCGGGTTGAGGCTAAGTAAAAACATACCCCAAACCCGACCTATTTAAAATTTGGTTTAGTCGGGTCCGGTCAAATAGGGTTGAGGCTAAAAAAAGATACCCGAATCCGACTTTATTTAGAACTCGGGTTAGTCGGATTGACCCGAATAAAATTTTTGACCCGGGTAATCTAACCCGAATAAAGCATTATATTTTGTCAAATTCAGTTTTGATATAAGTAAAACAAATTTTAACTATAACTTTTAAATTATAACAATTCTTGTACTATTAACTTTGGGATTTAATAAACATATATACACAATATTATTTTATTTTTATCATACTTAATAACTGAAGTGTTACTAGCAGATATATGGGGAAGTCAAAGAGATACATACGGGGTTGTCAGTTGGAACTTAGGACTCGGTAAACTAACACCCAACCAACAACAACAATTCTTAATTTGATAAAACTCCAACCCATTTATGTCAATATGTTCTCTTAAGTCTCACCCCAGTGCAATCAAGTTAGGGGAACAACTTTGATTGAGGTACATCTTTACTGTTATGTTTCTGTTTATGTCGATTATTAAGTTTGAGTTTAGGTTGATTCTTTTTTGGACTATTGTATGCATATGCATCTTAGTTCCTAATTTAGGGATAATATATTTCAAATCATCCAAACCTTGCTTAATTGTAACCTCCCAAACCTCTTTTCACTCTTTTGGTAGTATTTATGGTTTGATCATGTGTTATGCTTATATTTTTATAATATGAATCTAATATGATACATTTACTTGATTGTAGTTAGTCACAATGTCAAAGCGTAGGGATAGAGAATGGATGTACAATATGGCAGATGATGATGGGTATCTTAGTACAACTTACAGCACTAAAGTAGATTCATTTTTAGACTATGCTTTTTCTAATGAAGAGTATGTTGATAAAGATCGTATCAAATGTCCTTGTGCAAAGTGCAACAACAAACCTTATAAAACTAGAAATGATGTGAGGTTTCACCTATTAAAGCATGGGTTCACCCAGAATTATACATCTTGGTCAAAACATGGTGAAACAGCTGCAAGATTTCAACATGAGGGCCAATCTTCTAATCCGATGGAAGATGACGATGTTGATGGGTGCACGCAAATGGTAATGGATGCAATGGGTCCGACTATGTTTAACAGTGCATCATTTGAACCAAATTCTTCAAATGAACAAGCCCCTAATCCATCTGCGAAGGGGTTCTATGATATGTTAGCTGCTGCTGATGAACCTTTGTGGGATGGGTGTCAAAATTATTCGAAATTACAAATTGTCTCAGAGTTCTGGTGGAAGTCAGAAAACAATGTAAGTGAGGCTGCATATAACCGATTGATTCCTATCATTAAGAAGTCATTACCCCCAAGTGAGAAACTAGTTAAGAATTTCTACGAGACAAAGAAAAGTTTGGAAAAACTTGATTTACCAGAAAAAAAGATCCATGCTTGCAAAAATCATTGCATGCTATTCTATGGTAAAAAGGACTCTAGTTTGACACCTTTGTCGGGTGTGCGGCCATAGTCGTTACAAGAGTGGTAGACTTAGTTTGGTTCCTCACTTGGTTTTACGCTATTTACCGATTGGTCCAAGACTTCAAAGGCTATATATGTCAAAAAAGACGGCAAAAGATATGACGTGGCACTTTGACCATTAGACACAACCGGGATCAATGGTCCATCCAAGTGATGGTAAGGCTTGGAAGCACTTTGACTCAAGCGATCCACCATTCGCCAGTGAGATACGTAATGTTCGTCTTGGGTTATGCACTGATGGGTTTAGTCCACATAACTCAAATTCAAAATCTTATTCATGTTGGCCCGTCTTTCTTACAATATATAACTTACCTCCTTGGATGGGTTTGAAAGAGTCATATGTCGAACTAAGCATGCTTATTCCGGAAAAAGAGCCCAGGTCAGAATATAGATGTGTTTCTAAGGCCATTAGTAGACGAGTTGATAACTTTGTATGATGAAGGTATTGATACTTACAATGTGGCACGTAAAGATAATTTCACCATGAAAGCTGTTCTTCTTTGGACGGTTAGTGACTTTCCTGCTTATGCAATGTTGTCTGGTTGGAGTACTCATGGGAAGTTAGCATGCCCATACTGTATGGGTAACTCGGGATCGTTTCAGTTAGAACATGGAGGGAAACCTTGTTGGTTTGATTGTCACCGAAAATTTTTGCCCTCTTCCCACCCATATAGGAAAGATAGACGGGGATTTATAGCTGGTAATTTTGTTCTTGGTGGTCCACCACCAGAGCTTAACGGTGATCAAGTTTGGGAGCAAATTCGTCACTATCCAACTGTTTACGAAGGCAATCCCTATAGAAAAACTAATCAAAAACTTCCTGGTTTTTGGAGAACTCATAATTGGGTAAAAAGAAGCATCTTTTGGGAGCTTCCGTATTGGCGTACTTTGTTAATCCGACATAACCTCGATGTAATGTACATTGAGAAAAACGTGTTTGAGAATATCTTCAATACCATCATGGGCACTGCAAAAACTAAAGATAACGTAAAGGCTAGAAAAGATGTTAAAAAGTATTGCAATCGACCAGAGTTGCATATCCATCAAGTTGGAACTAAGGCCATGAAACCAAAAGCATCATACACTTTGACCAAACCAGAAGTAGGTAAAATTTGTGAATGGTTGACTCACCTTAAATTCCCAGATGGGTATGCTTCAAACCTGGCGGGATGTATTAGCCTTGAAGATCAAACTTTTTATAGTTTCAAGAGTCATGAGTGTCATGTGTTTATGCAAAGACTTTTGCCAATTGCTTTAAGAGGTATGATACCAAATTCAATATGGGATGTAATTACAGAGTTAAGTACATTCTTTCGTGGAATATGTGCAAGGGTCTTGCACACAAGTGACTTAATACTTTTGAAACATAGCATTGTTGAAACAATTTGCAAATTAGAGAAAGTTTTCCCTCCTGGATTCTTTGACTCAATGGAACACCTGGTAATACATTTGACCCGTGAAGCTATTCTTGGTGGACCAGTTCAGTATAGATGGATGTATCTTTACGAGAGGTAATTTCTTCAACCAAACAAAGTATTCTTGTCATAGTAATTTTACATAAAACCGAAAACAAAACAATTATTCATTTCTAACACTTTTTTTCATCACATGTATAGGAGATTAGGCTCGATGAAAAGAAAGATTAGGAACCAAGCCAAAGTTGAGGGTTCCATGGTTCAGTCTTATCGCATAGAAGAACTTTCTACCTTCTGCTCCCAATATTTTCAGCCTACAATAGAAACCTGGTTGACTCGTGATTTTAGAAATTTTTCCCCTGATATTCCTTGTTTTACGAGGACTGACTCTCGATTAAGTATATTCAAAGTTCCATGTCGGAGATTATTTGAAAAGAGTGGTCGACGAAGGTCCTTAACTGATGAGGAGATGCGCATGGCACATAACTATATAATTCTTAACTGTGAGGAGCTCCACCCTTTCACAGGGTATGTGGAATTTTTTGTTTCTCATTTACATACAAATAATGTTTTTATGATAGTGGTCTAACTTTTGTTTGTCCACTGTCGAGGTTGTTTGATGATTTCGTGCGACATACACAACCTCATATCGATGAAGGAGGTCTTGAGAGTTATAGAGATAAAAATTTTGCTGAATGGTTAGAACAACATGTAAGTATAGCAGGAATAACAATCTTATTAGCTAATAATCTTTCATATCGGGTTAAGTAATAGTTTCTTTCGTCATTATAGGTTTGTGAAAGTTCTGATGATTCAAGTTCACATTTGAAAGGCCTCGCACGAGGACCACTGCGTCATGCTTGGTCATATAAAGGATATTTTATCAATGGTTTTAAGTTTCACACGGAAAAATATGGAGAGGGTCGAGTGACACACAACAGTGGGGTATGTGTGAAAGGGGCTTGTTATAACGAGATTGAGTGCAACTTCTATGGGCTGTTGGAAGAGGTCATAGAGGTAGCTTATCGTGGTGTGGGGCGTTGTATTGTGATATTGTTCAAGTGTAAGTGGTTTGATGTTGCTCGAGGGGTAAGGATTGACAATAAACATACTATTGTTGACATTAAATACAAATCAAGGCTAATAAATGATGAGCCATTTGTCTTAGCGTCACAAGTAGAACAAGTATATTATGCACCATATCCTTCAATGACAAAAGATTTGAAAGATTGGTGGGTTGTTGTCAAGACAAAGTCCAGGAGCATGTATGAATTAGAAGAATATGAAAATGAAGAAGATGGTGATGATAATGGAGATGGGGAGGAATTCTTTCAAGAGAGTGAAACATTAATTCCTGCAACATCTAGATCCTCAAGTGAGATCGAGGAACCTGTTTGTCTTGTCATTCAAGGGGAATTAGAAATAGTTAATAACAATGGTGATGAGACCCAAACAGAAGTTAGTGATGAGGCAGAACAATCAGATGAAGTAGAGTTTCTTGATAACTCGGATGAATCAGATGACGATAGTGATGACATATTTGATGATTCATCTGACAACGAGTGATCAATTTCAGTAACCACAGAACTATGTATTTTAGAACACATAGTTTTTGGTCAACATGTTTTTGGTCTGGTCTCGTCTGAAAGTATGGTTTGATGTGGTTTGCAATGTGTGTTCTAGTATGGTCTGCAAGTTGTGTTCTTTGTTGGTCTGATCTGAAAGGTTATGGGGTACAAGCTTTTGGTATGCTATTGTGAGTAGGATAAAGGGTCTGTTTGGATTATGTCTGCAAATGGGTTCTGGTTCATCTGCAAGGGGATATTTTATGTTTTTTTGGTTTTGCATTTATTTTTATTACAGTAATAATGGCAGTAAAATTTATTTATTTTGTTCTTTAGATAGGCAGAAGAGAAAAGAAATCAAAAACAGATTCATGGTCTGAAGGGTGATGACATGAAACTCGAAACTCCTCATTGTCTCGAATAAGTTGTCTGTTAAGCTGTTGCCTTTGGTTTGTGAGATGAAATCTTATATTTCACAATGTATTTGAAGTCATAAATAGTAACTTGTAAATATACTCATTTGTCATTGTAAAACCCGAGGTGTTTGGTTTGTGCGATTATAATGGAATGTGAATTGGAATGCAATTCCATACTAGCGTAGTGTTTGGTATGTCGTAATCAAAGCCGTAATGGAAAAGATTATTACAATGTAATGAATAAATGTTGTGTGTTTACATTTATAGAATGTAATGATTCATTACAAGTAATTACCCATTACACCAAAACCATTCTTTAGGGGTCCATTACTTATTTTCATTACATCTTGTAATAGAATCAAAATTACATAAACCTTCATCATTAATTAACCACATTAAATAAACTTTGTATCCTTAATGGGTATTTTAGTCTTTTTATTATCGTCTTATCATACAAACCAAACATGATAAATAACTACAATGAATCATTACATTACATTCTTCATTTCATTACATCGTTTATTTCATTCAGTTGACATTTCATTCCGTCCAACCAAACAAACCCTAAGATTACAGTTTCTTGTTTACATTTAAGTGTTCATAATGAGTTCAGTTTTATTAGTCTACATCTTAATATTATATGGGCTTATTATTAGGGGTGGTAATTCTCGACAAGACATGATAAACGACAGGACCCGATACAAAGTTAAACAGGTTTGGGTTGAGGATAAATAGGTTTGGGTAAAAAACAGGTCAACCCGTCTAACCCGTTTAATAAATGGGTCGTGTTTGGGTTGAGTAAATATTAAACAGGTCAACCCGTGAACCCGTTTAAGTATACTCGTTTGGTATTCCTATTGATTTCGCTACCAAAAGGATGTTTGAAATATGCTTATTGGGTTTTTTTTTTATCTAGCGATGCCTCTACCAAAAGGGGTGTTTGGTTCGTGACTTACTGTTGCAGCAAGGGGCGTTTGGTTGCTGCAGTGGGGGCGTTTGGTACTGACTTTAAATAAATGAAGTTAGTTAATTTAAAGGAAGTAGGTTCGAATCGGATACAGATCTTATGACTCTACAATAAGATAGAGATCCTATGCCTTTTAAGATCCTACAAAGGATCGACTCGTTTTTGCTTAACGATATCTTAAAATCGGAAAATCATAAGAGCTACATCGAGATCTTAATAGATATATTATTTCATTATTTAGATAAACTTAGACCAATCATCATCGCAAACATTTTGCAAAATGAGTCACTCTTAAATATAATAATCGAGCGACCTAAATACGGCTTGGTTGTTATCGAGCTTCTTAATCTTGTTTGCGAGCATGTATGTCAAGGGCGGATGACTTTTCTTAAAACCTGAAAAACCTAAAAATAGTAACAAAATCCTCAAATCCTCAAATTCTTAATCTTAATAGTTTAAATATTGTTTAATCTTCAAGTCGTCAAACTTTTATCATTTTTCGTTTATAACCAATAGACATATTTTTTTCTTGCATTGACTACAAATTGACCCGTTAGTGTTGTATTAAGGGTTCGTCCTTTTAACTAGTTGAATTTAAGAGTAACTCACAAATAGCTCTTTGAACATCTACACCCATACTTGATCGATTATTATTAAGAGAAGAGTAACCAATAGACATTTTTTTTCTTGCACAGACTACAAATTGAACTGTAAGTGTTGCATTAAAGCTTCGTCCTTTTAACTAGTTGAATTTAAGAGTAACTCACAAATAGCTCTTTGAACATCTACACTCATACTTGTATCGATTATTATTATGCCTATACTTATACGAAACTTGAAATTAAGCTATCTAAGACATAGAGTTTTTGATTTGGTTATGCTGTAAAAATGTAAAAGTAAATTATTCGATAAGTGTGTATAAATATCTTACAAGACAACCCAATTGCAAAAGAAGAAAAGTATATACAAATGCTGTTTGTTCCTCAACCCAACCAAACCAATCTGTTTGATTGTTGGGTGGGTTGCAGGTGCAAAAGTGATTGAAAAACTAAAAGATAGCAGATTTATTTAATAATTGATATTAACTATAAAATATTTATAATAATAATAATAACGGGTTGCTTTATGAAGCTCAAGCTCAAAAAAGTTAAATCGATGAAGCTTTGAGTTAATCTTGAGCTCGAAAACTAATTAAACTTTAAGTTAAAAGTCAAGCTCGACTTGAGCTTGTTTAACTAAAGCTCAAGTGGAGCTTATTCGACCTTTTAACAAGATGACTTCAATCATCTTACAAATAGCTTATTTCATTTACAATTTTACTTGTGTCGATTATTATAATATCTATGCTTATACGAAACTTTAAGTTAAGCTATTTAAGACATATTGTTTCGGATTTGGTTATGTCGTAAAAAATGTCAAAAAAAACTTGGTAAGTGTATAAAAACCTAACGAGATAATCCCTTTGTGATAGAAGAAATATCTATCAACAACTGTTGTTTGTATGTTACTAAGTAACCTAATAAACTGATTGACCTAAACTCGGCAAATCCGCTTAATATAGGTCTTATTTTTCTTTGAACATCCTATAGTCCTGGTAATCAGATTGACGTGACTAATTCTAGTTCATAATAACTAAAATACTTATAAAGAGGTATATAAATAACAATAATAGCAATTAGGGTTTTGATAAACAATGCCTATTGAGCAATATTTAAAGCAACAATTAATTTGAATATAAAATAAAACTTAGACTTTGTACTTTATAAAATAAAAAATGACAAATTTTTAAGCTAATTTTTATATATATTTTTTTTGTGTGTGTATTAGATACATAATTACTTTATATATGAAAAAGATAAATTATTTAATATGCCATTAGCATTGTATACAACTAGTACTATATAACTAAACTTATACATGGACAACCATATATTTCCTATTTCTTAAAATCAAACTCAACTTAAATATATTTTATACTTCAATGAATCATGTGCTTAGTTAAATGATACATTTACTTAGAACAA
The DNA here is from genome assembly GCA_910596185.1 of Chrysanthemum makinoi. Classification (NCBI taxonomy): domain Eukaryota; kingdom Viridiplantae; phylum Streptophyta; class Magnoliopsida; order Asterales; family Asteraceae; genus Chrysanthemum; species Chrysanthemum makinoi. The sequence continues at coordinate 147,288,977 of OU343220.1, forward strand.
AGGAGCATCTTTTTTTTTTTTTTTTTTTTTTAACTTAAAGGAGCATCTAATACACACTCTCGGTCATAAGATATTATTTTTATAGAATAATAAAAAACTATAGCCTTATCTATAAAACTTTTAAGATATCCACCCTGTTATTCACACTAGAGATACGGTTATTGACCTGGGAAAAGTTTTGGCGCCATTCTGGGAAATCATTTGGCGCCCCTAGATATGTGGGGATCGTGGAGCAGCAGTCACTCCTTCCACATAAGGTTTATCTGGCGGTTTGGATGTAGTAGAACAAGGTATGTTCATACACCATTCACTATTTTAGATCATTATTTGTGGTAATTAGTTTTAATTTACCTTTTAATTTATTGTTAGGGTGCTTGATTCATTGATTTTGATTGCATGATTATAGTTAATTAAGTAATTTTTTACTTTTCAATTTTATGTTAGTAATCTAGGGTTCTTTCAATTAGATATAGGATAAGGTTAAGGTAATAAATTGAGGTATATTGTTGATTTGATTATTTAGCAGGTTGTGGAAAAGATAGTTTTTTGATTATTTGTTATTTTTCATTCTTCTTGTAGCATTTTCTTCTACTAGATTGTCACTAAGTATTAATTCAATTCAGTTGAAAGGGGATGCTTTTTCATGTATTGCATAGCTCAAAAAGTTGTTCTTTTTATTTCAAGAAATGTGGTTCAGCATGATTGATAGGGGTGTTTGGATGACAGAGTTAATTTTGGTAATTTGCTAGTGTCTTTTAGTATTGTTGATTTGAGGGTGGGTCATGATTGTTGCGTTGTATGAAAATTACATTGGACGTGTTCACTAGCTTATTTAGTAATTCCATGGTCCTTTTGATTTGGTATATTTTCATCCTGTATGTGCTAGCATAGTTTATGGATGGAATTATGTTAAGTCAAGGGATGGTGTTATTTTCGTTTATGCTATTCTGGTGTTTGTTATTAGGAGCTATAAGGGTTGGATTGGTCTTATGGTTAGTGGTGTTATTGGGTTATGGAGGTTTACGTATGTCTTTGTTGGATTGGTATGATCTTATAGTGTGTTGGACGCTTAAAATAAGCAGGGCCAATTTGGTTTCTTTGGATATGGATATTGAAGACATGATGTGTTGGGCTTCTCATGAAAATAATGACGCTGATGACTTGTATATAAGAATAGTAATTTGTATTTAAAGTATTATAAGTTGGTAGGTTTCAGTTAGTATTGCTTAAGTAGGGGTATGTGAGTATCATTGTTAAGCTTGTTCCCAAAGCACGTACTGGGTATTTTCTATTTTTGTTTTTACTGAGTTTGGCATGTCAAATGAGTATATTTGTGAATATTAGTCTTCATTATTAATAAATTTCGCGGGGGTATTATCTCCCTTTCCCGAAGTATTAATTCAAAACTTGCAAAAGGACTCTAAATTTATCCTTCTTATTTCTTTTTGATAATTTGACTTTTGAAGTCAAACAATATATCTTTAAACTAATTATGTGATATGGTCATCTAGTACATCTAACTTATTATTATGATTATTTTACAATACAACTTTACACTCTTTGGCAGTGGCGGATCTAGGAATTAAACATAGGGTATGCACTATATATTTAATGGACTATTTTTTTCGTTCCAAATATTTTGGGTTCGGGTCAGTGATATGGGTCGGGTTTTATAGGGAATTTTTTTTGCCGCATCTTCATGGTTACTTTTTGAGATGTTCTTGTAAATAATCAACTAATCACATTTTCAAGTTTCTTTTCTTTGTTGATGACTCATTTGTTACGTTCATGGTGTAATTTGCTTGTATTGAAGAAATTAGGAAAAGATCAAAGATCAAAGTATGTGAATTTACATAATTTAATGTAACATTAAAGCATAAAACTATTAAACTGTAATGGAACCTGCATAAACATAAGTCAATGAAAAAATGAGAAAGAAATAGAGATAATGTCAGTTAAAATATGTGTACTTATGTAGGCCACTAAGGTTGTTTTTTAGTTGGTGGGCTTTTTGTAAGTTTTAGGGGTTAAGTGGACATAAAGTGCAATGTAAAAATCTAAAAACTTTACAGCACAACTTGGCCTAAAAAATACTACTAGTATATGACTATTTGACCTACTTGTGCCTTATCCTTAATTTCTATATCTTTTTCTTCTTCTTCAAATGTGTCGTCTGTCCATTCTCAAACTGACCAGGTTCTTTTTTTCTTCTTCTTTTGTTTTGAATAATACCAAGTTAGTAAAGGTATGCACTCAAAATCTTCATGTATTTTAGAGGGTGTGCACTCCTAATTTTTTACTGTATTTTGTAGTTACTTATGACGAATTCAAAAAAAAATTACACTACTCAAGATTTACACAGGGTATGCAAGTGCATACCCTGTGCATACACTAGATCCGCCCCTGCTCTTTGGTTGTATATAACACATACATTTCTCAGCCGAATGAATGCCATATGTGAACATTATGTGGTCAATGTATTACATGGTTTTTTATGCTTGATAGTCCATATATACATGATTGTTTGAGCGCTAATTAAGATTTGATTATTCTTCATCTTTCATTTCTCATAATATTCTATTTCTTTTTTGTTTGACATTTTTTTCCAGTGATTATGGGACGCACTAATGTTGGGCGTGGAGGTAGAGGTGGACGTGGCCTTAGTGATCATGCAGCTGCTCGTGGTTGGGGTCAGAAAAGTATACTGACTAAGACCTCTAATACCCGTTCTGAGAAAAATGCAACCATGTCCTCTGATACATGTGTTCAAGAAGCTGTAGGCCAGGATGAGCCAAACACAAACATATCCCAACCTGGAGGTAGAGGTGGACGTGGAGGCGGACGTGGCCTTAGTGATCATGTAGCTGGTCGTGGTTGGGGTCAGAAAAGTATACAAACTAACACCTCTAGTACCCGTTCGGAGAAAAATGCAACTATGTCCTCTGATACATGTTTTCAAGAAGCTGTAGGCCACGATGAGCCAAACACGGACATATCCCAACGTCGAAGAGGTTCAAACATTATCGAACAAGTCCCAAATGACCCATCAAAGAGGACGATGATCAGTTTGGATGGCGGAGAGTATGCATATTTATTTAAATACATCTACATGTTGCTTGTGATATTAGTGTTAATTGTTTTTTGATAATCTGCTACTAGTGTTCATTTTGTTGCAATGTTTCCCTTTGTAAGTTTACTGACCCAAAGGTCTCTCGTAAGATAACTTCTATCTTGAAGACCATGTTTAATGGTTCCTGGACAACATGGAAGGAGGTTGACAAGTCAGCTCGTGATGAATTATGGGTGCATTTTAAGGTATGTACACTGTTACTTTTTGTTTTAACCTTCTGAAATGTTGGCATTGTTATGTTACATTAGAAAAACATATGAAAGATTTTTGATTGTACCCACTAACACAAAATACTATTGGACACACACACACTAACAACATACTCTGCCCTTACCAGCCTTCACTGCACCCCCATAAGAAAACCAAATTTAAAACCAGATTACACTAACTTTGCAAACTGGAAACTGTCCCATACTAACAAATGACCATCCTGCCAATTAAATCAACTACCAGGCAAGAATGTCATCAAAGATTATGACCAATACTAGACTGTCATGACCACTTGACCACTGAAAATACCTTAACCTTAATCTTGATATGCCAAACACTAGCTGTAGTCGAACCTTTAAACCAGACACCCCAAACTCTGAAACAGAATAGACTACTCTCACATAAATTGAAGCCGAACCTGAAGCTGAAACTATATCTGCCAGAACTTGTTTTAATAATATAGTAGTAATTAACTAACATCATAACTTATGCATGTGTAGGAATTGTTCAAGTGGGAAGGTTTGAGTGATATGAACTTGTTTTTATAATATAATTAACTAACATCATAACTTATGCATGTGTAGGAATTGTTCAAGTGGGAAGGTTTGAGTGATATGAACTTGTTTTTATAATATAATTAACTAACATCATAACTTATGCATGTGTAGGAATTGTTCAAGTGGGAAGGTTTGAGTGATGTGTTGGTCCATGATGCGTGGGAGAATAGTATGAAGAAGCGTTATCGGATATCATGCCAAGGCAAAGAGGCGGAGTCGATTGAAGTTGGCCTGAGGCGGAGGGTTAAATTTGATGGTCTTGATTGTACTATTCTTAAGCCTTACAACCCGGAATGTATAAAATCAAGCCATTGGGAAGACATGATTGGCCAGGTATGCAGAACACCCAAAATGGATAAATAAAGCGGTGTCAGTTGAGCGGAACACCTTGAAAGAAAGGTTACGTTAGGAAACATTGTCTTTGGCTCAATTACAATTTCTCAACATAAAAGGAAATTTGTAATATTCTACTTATATTTTCATTTGCATTTTCGTTTTATTTTTCAATACTCATTATGTTTAGTTCAAGCTTCAAAGTATTATTTTGTATTCTTTTTAAATCTTACAAAAATTTATGAATTCTGAGGAGCAGTACATAAGCCCCAATTTCTTCTTGAACTATTTGAGCTCCATATGCGAAGAAAGGAGCATTCATTAAATCTAAATCAGAGGGAGTGGCATTTTTCTTCTTCCATAGTTTTTTTAGTTATTCTTACATCCATATTTATTCTTACTGTGTTTCGCGTAACTATCTACAGTTGCATATAATGGAAATGGGTGGATAAATATGGATCGATCTGTCTAGCCATCCCATCATGATGATGACCAGTGGAAACAATGCAGGAAATGATACAAAAGGTGGAGTGTTTGGGTGGGTTCCATGTCGGATCACGATTACCGATGGATTACACAAAGTACTACAAGATACGGTGCCCCATCCTCGAGGATCCAAGATGTTGAGGTGTGTTTCTCTCTTTTATATCTAAGCGGCTTTAGGTTTCTTAATCCTTACTTTATTCTTGCTAAAAGTGTCACATATCTTTTATTTTAAGTACATACTAGCTTCACTTGTTCCAGCACTCTAACGAAATATTGAAAAACCTATAAACTTCTAGGCACTACTATAGAAACAACAATGTCCAAAGTTTGAGTGCAATGAGGGGCATGCATGGAATTATGAATTTGTAGAAAAGTAACTACGTAACATAAAACTTACACTATTTACCTAACAGATCAATGCAATGACTAAATTATAACTCACTTTACATATAAGACCCATTCAATTTGCATTTAGCTATTTCAAAGAAACTAATATTTGAATTTTTTATGTTCAAGAACTATCTTGATAAGCGTTAGTTGGAGAGTTAAAGGAAGAATTGAAGGAAGAAATGAAAGTCGAGCTCAAGGAAGAAATGAAGAATGAGGTCAAGGAAGAAATGAAGAATGAGCTCAAAGAAGAAATTCACGGAGAGCTAAAAGAAGAAATGCGTGAAGAGCTCAAGGGAGAAATGCGTCTCGAGAAATTGAAGGCGTGCTTGTTGAGTATGGTATCAAGAGTCGCGTTACCCGCCATACTAAAACAAAGCAAGGTAATGCAAGTGGCCGTACATCCTAAATGTCAACCATTACACTTTCAAGAGCTTTATAGGTCCTCTTAACTTTTATGTATGAGAGAATCTTTGGTTTAGATTTCCTTTTATGTTGTCGAAGATAAGATGTTACTTTTCTTTCAAATTTGCTTGTTATTTGATTTGAATATGTTTGTTATTTGATTTGGATTCAGATTTCATGACTATTATCAGTGTGCTATCTGTTTGTGTGACATTTTGAATAAATGGCAAATAAATTACCATTTATTGTGATTAGCGACATATTTTATCCTTAAAAGATTTTTAAATTGTGACAAATTAGAGATGGATTTGATCAAGTATGCCATGAAATGGTGTTGATTTAAGCGACAAATTGTTGAGTGCGGTTTGAGACAATCCTTTAGTGGCGGATTAACGACAAATATATCCGTCTCTGAATGCAAATGAATAACAACAAAATGATAGGCGATTACTAGAAATGGATTAGTATTTGCTTTATCGTTCTTTGCGAAAAGGTTTGTCGCTAAGCCATCACTTTATGGTCGAATCATATTTAATTTAGGTAACTTTATAAAGGCTCTAGCGAGGGTTGGAGACCGACAATGCATCGCGTAGGCTCTACAACTTTTAATCGCTAAACTTGTAGCTAAAATTTTGCGAGGCCCTTTTTGTGGCGGAATATATAGTCACCATTCCATCGTTGAAGGGCTTTAATGACGGAGTAGCGATGCAATCTCTCGTTGCTGATGCCAGATTTTCTAGTAGTGTTTGATGGGGATTTTCAAGTCTCGAAAGGTGATCGGCAGCAAGGTTCTCCGCTCCTTTTTTGTCAAGAATAGTAACATCAAACTCTTGAAGGAGGAGAACCCACGAAATGTAATGTGGCTTAGCATCTTGCTTTGCCAAAAGATACTTTAGAAGCGAGAATGGTCGGTATACACTATGGTCTTGACAAGACAAGGTAGAGGTCGAAATTGTTCAAAAGCATAAACAACGGCCAATAATTCCTTTTCATTGAGTAGTCGTAATTGTGTTGGGCCTCAGACAATGTCTTACTCGCATAGTGTATGGGTTGAAAATGTTTTGACTTACGTTGCCCCAAAGGCGCCCCAATGCGTAATCACTTGCATCACACATGAGCTCAAAGGGCAAATCGATCGGGGCAACTAAGATCGATTGCCTCGATTAATTTCTTTTAAGAATATTAAGCGCTTCAACACATTAGTTGGTGAAGATAAGCGAACATCCTTTTCAAGGAGATGGGTGGTAGGCGGGCTATCTTAGAAATCTTGGATGAAGCGGCGATAGAAACGGCATGACCCAAAAACTCCAAATACCTTTGACGGTAGTGGGATGAGGGAGTTTAGCTATAACGTCGACTTTAGCTCGATCGACCTCAATCAAGATTTTGAAATCTTATGGCGAGGACAATGCCTCTCGAACCATGAAATGGCACTTCTCCATTCAAGACCAAATTGGTGTCTTCACCTTTTGAGCATGTGGTCAAGATGAGAGAGCAAGAAGTGAAAGAATCTCCATAAGCCAGAAGTCGTCCATAAAACTTCCATAGACTTCTCGATCGTATGCGTGAAAAATAGCCATCATGCACTCTGCGGAGCGTCGGGAGCATTGCATAGGCCAAATGGCATCGTCGGTAAGCAAGCGTTCCATAAGGGCATGTGAAAGTGGTTTTCTCGATCCTTTGGATCGTCGGGATTTGAAAATACCGGAGAAACCATCGAAACAATAGAACTCATTTCCGCTAAGCGTTCGAGCATCGATCCATAAAAGGCGGGAAATGGTCCTTACTGATAGCATCGTTCAATTTTAGATAATCAATACACACCTCCATCCGGTGATGGGCGTGGAAATCAACTCATTTTCATCGTTAGCAGCGGCGGTCATTCCTCCCTTCTTAGGGACACAATGGATAGGGCTAACCATGAGCTATGGAGATTGGATAAATGATTAAGCGTCGAGGAGTTTAAGAACTTCCTGTTTGATAACATCATGAATTTTTGGGTTAACCCTACGTTGTTGTTGAATCACGGGTTTACAATCATCCTCCATTAGAATTTTGTGGAGTGCGAAGCGAGGATTGATTCCTTTGATGTGAGAATTTACCCAGCGATTGCATTTTGTGTTTTGGTAGGACATCAAAAGTGCGGTTTTCTCCTCATCTTTCAAGTTTTTAGCAATGATGACGGGAAATTTGTTAGGTTTTTCAAGAAAAGCGTATTCAAGATGAGGGTAAATCCTTGACTCGGGCTCCGGAGGATTTTCATGAGACGTTTGTACTTCTTTGATTTCTTCAATCGTAATTTCTTTCGGAGGGTAATGCGGTAATGGATCTTCATTTAACAATTGCTCAAGATAGCGGATATCTCCTCGAATCATAAACACCATCATCAATTCGGTGGAATCGATTCATCATCGACAAAGAAACTCATCGATCTCTTCCAAAATGAAGTCACCTCCCTCGAGCGGGAGAAAGGGGAAAGAATCGGCAATAATAGGCTGAGAAGATGGTTCAACATTTTGAAGGAATGGTGGGATCGCCACCCATAAAATCAAGCTCTTGAGCATACTCCTCTACGTAACAATATCGAGAGCGTCGATTCGATTAATAGAAGCATCATCATAGTTGGAGGAGTACCTCGAAGGATGGTTAATATTAAGCGAGGCGGTTTCCTTGTTAGATCGTAAAGTGATTTCTCCTTCATAAACATCAACAATCATCGCATACGACCCGTTCTTAGAAAAGGCCTCCGAGAATAAGAGGTACTTTCGAGAATTAAACATCAAAGTCAACGACAACGAAGTCGGCGGGAAAATGAAGTGGTCCTACTTTCACATAGGCGTCCTCGTGATTCCTCTCGGAATAGAGGTTGAGCGGTCCGCGAGTTCAAGAGTCATCTTAGTAGGAGTGAGTTCCAGGAGAGAAAGTTTGTTATAAATCGAAAGAGGCATTAAGTTAATACTCGCACCAAGATCGGCCAAGGCGGAGCATTTCACTATTCTCGGAAACTCACAAGGGATAACAAATTTGCCGGGGTCTCCTAACTTTTCGGGAAGTTTCTTGAGGAGCAGCAGAGAGCAATTCTCATTCAGGCGTTTTTGCTATTTACGCCAACTTTTCCTTATTACTCACTAAATTCTTGATCATAGCGGCAAATTTCGGCATGAGAGGAGTAAAGCGTCGGTGGCCGATGTTAAAATTCAAGGATTGAGCGATTTGACAAATTTCTCCATTTGGTTTTAGGTTTTATCACGAAGCTTTTGATTATGAAGTCTTGAAGGATAAGGAAGTGAAGGTTTAAGAGTAGTCTTGAACATCGGGTTAGGAATGGTCGGAGCGAGGAGGTGGAATAGGTGCGGGTTGCACATTTTCTTCAATAACCTCGGTATCTTGTTCCTCCTCCTCACTAGCGAGTAGAGAGGCGAGGTCCATATGCCTTACCACTCCGTGTGGTTATAGCTTCAACTTCGCCCCGGGTTGGGAATGGTATCACTCGAAGAACCGAAGATGAGGGTTGGTGACCTTACACAAAGCGGCATTCAACATGTTTTCGAGTTTATTCACGAAGTCTCCAATTTGTTAAGTCGAATCTCATTCCTAAACTCATTGCTTTGTCTAGTTAACGAAGATTGAAACTTGTTCCTCAAACTTGTAATCTGATTTTGCATAGTGTTGATGGTAGAATTGGTGTGTTGAACGTAAGTTGTGAATTCATTTGAAGGCAAAGGTGAAGCTTGATAGCTTGGATTTGATATCCTTGATTGTAGTTAACTCCTTGGTTCTGGTATTGATTTGTTGGAGCTTTGAATTGGTTTTGAACATTTGGTCCACGAACTTGATTACGATTGAAAGCGATTACGATTGTTGATGGAGAAAATCCCGAAGGTCCCATTTGATTACTAACACGAGGGTTTGTTTCAACTTGAGGACCGGTATTGGTTACCTCGGTTCGGCATTAGCGAAAGGTTGCCATCGGTGGCGGTACAATGGTAGTAGGCATGCGGGCCACCACAAGTAGTACAAGTCGTTTCCGCAGCTTTGACTTGGCGGGTGGAGAAGAATTAACCTCGGCGTCTTAATCTTAACCAAAGCACTGGATCATATCCGTAAGCTTATCAATCTTAGCATCGGTGCTAGGCGTATTTCGTGAGAGCGAGGGCGATGGTGTATCATTCACTCGGCGGCAACCGATTTGCTCGTGATGTACGAACTGTAGATTTGTTCTCAATAATGGACAAGGCATCTCTCGTTGATCGGGTCAACAAATTACCACCAGCGGCGGCATTTAGAAGTCTTGATCAGTCTCATTCAAACCGTTATAAAGCGTATCAAGTTGGTGCAACTCAGAAAAACCATGATGGGGACATTGCCTAAGCAAATCTTTGAATATGTCCCATGCCTCACTAAATGATTCATCAAATCTTTGTGTGAATTTTGTTATTTCATTTTAAGGCTTGTTGTTTTAGACGGTGGGAAGAATTAGTTCACGAATTTTGATACTAAATTCTCCCATGTGGTTATCGTCGAGGGGTAGTTTTGAGCCAAATCAGGCGGCCCCTCAGTGAAAATGGGAAGAGTAGTAGCTTGATAGCCTCTTCCGGAGCGTTACGGTACTTGATCGTAGACGTGAGCTTGTTGAATCGTCGGATATGAGAGTGAGGATCGTCTCTCTGAAATCCGTAAAATTGGCTTGACGAAACCAAATTTATCAATCCGTGTTTAAGCTCGAAGTTATCGGCAGCGATTCTTGGGACGACGATGGCTTATCCATAACCCTCGGTGGGTGCTTGGAGTTGCTCTAGCATAGATCGGTTGTCCTCCGCCATTTCGATGATGGCCGGGGTTTGATTAGTTCGAATCTCGGGTTCGACTAAGGGAGCACGTCTATTTTAGCCGCGGAATTGTAGCGGCTTCACGTATCGGTCTGTAGTTATTAGAGCGAGTGCGCATGCACTCAAAACCAAGGCAATTAAAGCGAGCGGTATTGAAAACACGTGAACTTAACCAATAATCCCAAGTGAATAAATCACCTCTACAAGACAAAGCGCACAAGCGGCGGAGAAGCTTTTAGGTCAGCTGAAGCTTATTAAAACCCCTTCTTCAGCCGTATGAATTTAATGTCGGGCCGTCCTTATACCCACCACGCGGTTTGTTTATCCGATAGAAATAAATAAATCCACAAGCGACACAAAGGCAAGTTTTGATCTTTAGTTCGGGAACTTATTAATGATAACACCTCCGTTGAGAATGTTATATAATTGGTGTCTTCTATTTATTAGCAAAAACACAAGAGAAAAAATCTTTTTGTATTTTTAATATGATATATATATATACAAAAGAAAAAGGAAAATATTTTTTACTTTTTTATTTTATAGAAAAATAGTAACTTCACGAATGAAGGATCTCAAGTCACTAATCGTCAAACCTCAAACGATATTGTCGTGACACAACCTCCCGGCAGCGCCAAAAATTGATTCATTGCCAAAACCGTCAAGCTTACTCACAAAGCTAGCCACTTGTGAATGACTAACCGTAAAACTTAAAGCGGCTCAGAACAGGATTTGCGATAATGAAGGCTTAAGGGTTATGTGTATGGATAAAACCTCAATATCGATATCAAAAATAATCACGAAGATAGATTCAAATTCATTTAGGAAAAAGAATAATAAATCAAATCCCATGTGTGATCGTTGAAGCAGGATTAGACAACCCGAATCGTTTCCCAACGAGGCGTGGCCAATTTAACGTCGTTTTGGTTAGAATTTAATGCTCGATGTTTTGATTTGTTATTTTGATTTTATTAAACTACGGGAATAGGGAAAGTAGTTAAGGGAATCTATTCTACGGAAATCCTAAGTCTTGAATACTAAACGTAATTAATAAAACGCAATTAAAATGCAACTACTTCTAAATTATATCCTAAAAATGCCTAAAAGTACTTTTACTCTAGAAATGCAATGTGAAAACTAGTTATGAATTAAAACTATTTTTTTGGATTTTTCTGGATTTTACTTAAATTAAAAACTAATTTTTAACCTTTTAAACTAAATTAAAATACTAAAAATATGAAAATTAAAGAGAAAAATGTGAAACTATTTTTATAAAATCTAAAATACCATAAGAGACTTTTCAAAACTATTTTTTTATTTTTCTGATTATTTTTCTATTTTCTACTAATTTAAAACTATTTTAATCTAATTTAAATTGTGAAAAATACCAAATAAAAAGGGAAAAATAAGGAAAAATCTTTTTTATGCTTTTTATATTTTTCTTAAACTGAGAAAATTGAAAAATTATTTTTTGGAACTTTTTCTTAATTATTTGTAATTAAAGCTAATTAAAAGTGGCTAAAAACTGTTTTTAAATAAGAAAAATACTAAAAAAATGACCAAAAATTATGAAAAACTCAGGAAAATTCTAAAATGTTATTCTGATTCTAAGAAAAATATCAAATATGATGCTTATGTATGAGAAATAAGGGCTGCAGTGTAAATGATGTGGCAATAAGCACTTTTAAATAAGCTAAAATCTACTAAACTGAATTCTAGCTAAAAGCGACTTAAAGAAACCTTAAAATAACAGTGATGGAACTATGGGAGCATGCAATGGACTAGTGATTAAGGAGGGATTAAGCTAAAATGGAGATTACTAGAGAAATAAGCTAATAAGCTAAAGTGATCATACAAATAAGCTAATGGGAGGGAGTCTAATAAGCTAACTATACTAAGTTATCTAGGAGTGTTTTAAGCTATTCCTATAGTCTAATAAGCTCTGAAAACTTAATTTGATTACTGAAATTCCAACAGTTAAGTTCAATAAGGAGCCACTTTGAGCTTATTTTTAAGCTAGCAAACAAGTTTTTTATTCCAAAATAAGCTAGATCAGATTGAGAACATGTGCCAGAGTCTATAAAAAACCAACTTTCACAAGTTTTGAAGCTCAAATGAAGGATTGAAAAGATCGATATAGAGGGACATGGACTGAATCGGTGTATCTGATACCTTTGTTTTGACGAGAGAGGCAGTTTGAAAGCTTATTTAGAGCTTATAAAAACTTTTGGAACTTTATAAGCTGAAGAATAAGCTAACTATAACTACTAAACTCTACACAAAACTAAATTTTTTTGGATTTTTGAAGTGATTAAGACCATGAAAATTACTTGGAAACCTGACCCTAAGGACTGTTTTAACAGTTAAGACTTGGCAACAAAAGATTTTCGACTACTACAAAAATTTGACAAAACCTATTTGACACTTTATGACACTAAGATAGCACTAGACAAAGACTCAAAAAGACTCTACTGATTCAAAGGAAGATACAAAAATAACTTTTGGCTACCTATATATAAGGTTTGTTGTGTGACTTATGGGTATCAAGAACTTAAAACCACCTTGACTTTTTAAAATATGATCAAACTAGTAAAAGTAATACTAAGACTAATGAAGCTAATGACCAAACAGTATTAACTCAAAGGGTACCTAAAATTGGGTCAAAACCCTTTGTGCCAAAACCTCCTTTTTGAGAATTTGTTTTGTACAAAATGTTTAGTTTACCCCTTATTTGAGTCTAGCGGTGATATGAAACAATAGCATTTAGATTATGAAAACGAAATTGATCATAAGCAAAACAAATAAGCGGTTTGACTATTTGTTTTGACCCATTTTGACTTAGGTGAATTTTTTGCAAAATGAAGTGAAAATAGAATAATGATAAAGCTTAACACAAAAGCTACTGAGAAGCTTATATAAGCTCACAACAACAGAAAACAACAATCAACCATTGAATCAATACTAATTTAAATCAAGAGAAAAGGCATAAACTTGAGATTTTATTAAAAGAGTACAATGAAAACTGAAATTACAAACTCAGGAAAATTGAAAGCAGTGAAAGACTATTGAAAACAATAAGCTAATTTGAAGAGAAAATAATACACTACACTAGACGAATTCCATTGTGAGCTAAGAGGGTCTATTTATAGCCTTTAGCGACCTTGGGATCCCTTTGGAAGAGCCTAGAAGCAAAAGCAGCCACACAAACCCCATGAATCATCACCTCCAATCAGAGAGCTCCATTTCACCATGTGAGGTGTCACGGCCAATAGGAGAGCTCCACTTAGCCACGTGGGCATTCTTATCGACATGTCGGTGGTTCTAGAAGGATGGAAAGATCCTTGAATGCGAGTTTGGTGTTTGGGTGTGGGTAAATGGTGGTAAATGTGAAAGGGTAAAAGGGTTGTTTGGGTTGGGGAAGAAGCAACACTGTAGGGGCGCGTTGGTTTGTTTATTATTATTCAAATGGGTTGACGGGTCTATGGGTGTGACACGGGTTAAATGGCGGGTTTGGTTTGGATACTCGGGTAAATGGGTTGGGTGGTATTAATAGGGTGGACGGGTATGTTTGTTTGGGCCGGGTAGTGTTGATATAGATTGGGCCGTGTATAGGACTTGGATTTGGACATACTTTGGATTGATTAGCAACCATAGGGACTAAACTTGCATATGCTGAATATTTGAGGGACCATAAATGTAATTCTGAAAATATCTTCAAGGATCTTTCTTGACAATCTTCAAATAGACCAAGGGCTAATTTTGCACTTTTTGAATCTTCAAGGGTCAATTTTGCCAATTGCTCAAACTTGAGAGGCCATTCTTGACATATCTTCAAACTTGGTTATTTCTTTCGAAAATCATCCTCGGAGAATAAAATCTTCATAAATGCTCAATTTTGATCTTCAGGCTCGGCTTAAGCTCTCTTGATCTCGTGCTGGATTTATGTAGGATTTGGTTCCTTTTTGCGTGTTTTTACCTATAGTACTGCCTGACAAACTCAAGAAAACATTAAATATTAGCAATAAACGGCTTTTTCTTGGTTATTTTGGGTCAGTTTTGATAATGAAAAGGTATGTGTTTTAGCACATACCACACACCAATGGCATAGAAGATTGGGCCATGTTAATTTCAAGAATATCAACAAACTGGTCAAAGGCAATTTAGTTAGAGGTTTACCATCAAAGACTTACAAGAATGATCATTCATGCTTGGCATGCAAGAAGGGTAAACAAAACTTCATGCAAGAAGCTTGAGGAGAGGACTATTAGAGAACCTTTGGAGCTGTTACATATGGATTTGTTTGGACTTGTCTCTGTGGCAAGTTTAAACAAGAAAAATCTTGCTTTATTCTGAGATGATTGCAGATAGATTGATTGGGTATTCTTTTGGGATTTAAGGATGATACTTTTGATGCTTTGAGACTCTCATAATAGCACTTGAAAACCAATTGAGACTCAAGGTTAGAGGTATTATATGTGACAATGGGGTGAATTCAGAACAAGCTTATGGATGACTTTTGTGCAAACAAAGGCATCAAGAGGAGTTCGACATACAGAACACCAGCGAATGGTGTTGCAGAGAGGAGGAAGAATAGGACTTTGATTGAAGCGGCAAGAACAATGCTAGCGATTCCTAACTACCTATTCATTGCAGGTACGTAAAGTATTGCTTGCTATGTATATGAGTCTCAGTCGCAAACCACAGAGATGAAGACACCTTATGAGTTCTTTGATGGGCAACAAACGCAACATTCGATTTATGAAGCCTTTTGGATGCCCTCTTACTATTTTAAACACAATTGATGTCAGGAAAGTTTGATGGCAAGTCAGAAGAAGGTTATTTATTGGGTTATTGTACCAACAGTAAGGGATTTAGAGTGTAATAACAACAGTCACTAAGAAGGTTAAAGATTGTCTTCATGTTGAGTTCTTAGAAGATCAAGTTAATGAGAAAGGTAAAGGTCCTGATTGGATGTTTGATCTTGAAGTTTTAACTCCTTCCATGAACTATGTACCGTAGAAGAAAATTAACACCGTGCACAATGGAGAAGATTTATAATATGTTGTTCATGGAGTGAATATTAGACCGATGTTGTCCGATGAAGATCCTGTTAGTCCAAAGCAAAGCATCGATGTTCCAAATCAAAGTACTGATGCTCTAAAGCAAAAACTGTTGCACCAAAATCCTCATTGTCCACCGAGGATCAATCTATTCAAGAGGAACTTAATCAGATGCTTCCTCAAGATGTTTTAGCACATGCTTACCTTACGATGAACAAAGAAGAGCTTATGAAGAGGCAAAGAAGAAGAACAAGACTACAGAGTACTCTCACAAGATACTTGGATATACTTTCGACCAAAGTATTGTTGCAGAGTTGACTACTTTAGATGATTTAGATTATCCTACCATGCCTGGATTAGAAGAAACTGATGATGAGTTTGAAGATGAAGGTATTTTCTCAGATTCCGATGAAGATGCTGATGTTACTAATTTGGAGGATACTTATGGAGTTCCACAGTCTCCAAGCTTAAGAATTCATAAGAATTATCCTTCTGATAAAATCATTCGTCCTTCTACTTCTTGAGTGATGACTAGACACAGAGCTAAGACTTTTTCAATACCTCACAATGCTTTACTTAGCTTTGTGTATAAACAAAACAGACTTAATCATAAGGACCATCAAACATGTCTGTTTACTTGTTTTATCTCTCAAGAGGAACCCAAGAATATTGCTCAAGCTTTGACTAAAGAAAGCTGGGTTGAAGCTATGCAGGACGAACTTCTTCAATTTAAACTTCAAGAAGTTTGGGTTTTATGTGATCTTCCAGATGGGAAGAGTTATTGGAACAGATGGGTTTTCGAGTTAAAAGAGATGAAAGAGGTAATGTTATCAAGAATAAAGCAAGGTTAGTAGCACAAGGCTACAGACAAGAAGAAGGAGTAGATTATGATGAAGTGTTTTCTCCTGTAGCAAGAATTGAAGCTATTAGAATATTTCTTGCTTTTGCTTCTTATATGGGATTTCAAGTTTACTAGATGGATGTAAAAAGTGCCTTTCTATATGGCAAGATAACAGAGGAAGTTTATGTCAAACAACCTCCTGGTTTTGAAGATCCTAAACATCCAAACAAAGTCTACAAGGTAGTTAAGGCTCTTTATGGCCTTCATCGGGCACCTAGAGCTTGGTATGAGAGACTCTCTACATTCTTATTGCTACATGGCTACTGAAGGGGAGCTATTGACAAGACTTTGTTTATCAAGAGAGACAAGAAGGATATCATGTTAGTTCAAGTCTATGTTGATGATATCATCTTTGGGGCTACCAAACAGTCCATGGTTAAGGAGTTTGAGCAGGTGATGCGAGAAGGAATTTCAAATGAGTTTAATGGGAGAGTTAACATTCTTTTTGGGACTTCAAGTTAAACAGTCAAAGGAAGGAATTTTCATAAGTCAAGACAAGTATGTTACAGACATACTTAAGAAGTTCAATTTTGATGATATGAAGACTTTTACTACACCTATTAAATCTATCAATTCATTGGGCAAAGATGAAGATGGACAACTAGTTGAAGTCAAGTTATACAGATCAATGATTGGCTCTCTTATGTATCTTACTGCATCAAGGCCCGATATCATGTTTGCGTTTTTATGTGCAAGATATCAAGTCTCACCAAAGATCTCTCACATGAATGCGAATAGAATTTTCGTTATTTGAAACAACAACCTAAGTTGGGGTTGTGGTATCCCAAAGAGTCACCTTTTCACTTAGAAGCTTTTTCAGATAGTGATTATGCAGGTGATAACTATGATAGAAGATCAACAAGTGGTGGATGCCAATATCTTGGAAGAAGATTAGTCTCCTGGCAATGTAAGAAACAAACAATTGCAGCCACATCCTCTCTTGACAGTTGAATATGTAGCTGTTGCAAGCTGTTGTGGACAAGTTTTGTGGATGCAAAATCAACTCTTGGACAATGGGTTCAACTTCAAGAATACTCCTATCAATATTGATAATGAGAGTACCATTTGTATTGTGAAGAATCCAGTTTATCATTCCAAGACCAAGCACATCCAGATTAGGCATCATTTTATCAGAGATTGCTATGAGCACAGACTCATTAATGTGGTTAAGGTCCACACAGATGATAATGTAGCTGACTTACTAACCAAAGGTTTTGATGTTTCATGATTTAATCACTTGGTAGTGAGCATTGGCATGATTAACTACTGAGCTACATTTAAGGGGAGGACTATTTAGTTTTAGTATAGTCCTGTGCATTGCTTGAGGGGAGGATATTTTTGTGTACTTAGCTTATACAGAGGAATTTGGAAAAATCTGTTGTTTATGCAAGTACTTGTTTGGAAAAGTACTCTTGCATAAGTGGAAAGTACTGTTTGTCTTATTAAAGTACTGTTCCAACGGTAATATTGAGGGTAATTACTTCTAACGGTAACTTTGGTATTTATGGCTGTGATTTTTTAAATCTCACCTATAAATAACTAGTCTCCGATTTTCCCTCTCATATTGATACATTCGAATCTTTTCCATAATTCTCTCATCACCTCTATATTATTCGATTATATCTCTTCTTTGCTCACATATTCAACAATGGCGAATCGTCCAACAGTTTCAAAGCACAATATGGTGGCTAATTTAGATAAGACTGAAGCGAATGCACTTTTTCATGATATCATTGATTATCTTACTGGATCGCCAATCAGTTATGCTCTTTTAGTGGAGCCAGATATAATTGAGCCTTGGATTCAAGAATTTTGGGCTACTGCTGGGGAAAATATGGTGAATGATGAATTTTATATTAGAGCTACAGTTTCTGGAAGAACTGTGAAGATTACTGAAGCCTCCATTAGAGAAGACTTGTTGTTTAATGATGAAGATGGGGCTATTCGGTTTGATAAGCAGTTGATATGGGATACTTTTGGACATATTGGTTATGAAGGGTCTTTAAATGAACAAACATTTAGGAAACAACTCTTTTGCCCTCAATGGAAGTTTTTAGTACATGTGTTGCTTCACTGTATTAGTGCCAAAAGTACTTCCTGGGAGCAATTTGGATCAAATATAGCATCTGCTATTGTGGGTTTGGCTACATATCGTGTTTTTAATTTCTCAAGGCTCATTCTTGATGGAATGCTTTCTCACATCACTCATGGTTCAAAGTGGCTAATGTATCCAAGATTTGTTCAAGTATTCCTCAATAAATAACTTTCTGATGTTCCTAAGTCAACCAATGTTTTACCTGTTGGGGTTCAACAACCCAAAATTTTTACCTTTATGGCTAGGAAGAGTGATCAATTCACTGGCAGGGATACTCCCTTAACTACTTCTATGATGGAAGTTGTTCAGGCTGTTCGAGCTGATGAAGAAGATGAAGCTATCTAGAAGATCTGCATCCGCAAGTCTGCACAAGTACCGTGCATCTGCAAGTATCTTGCTTCTCAACAAGCCGCATCAAAAGAAGGTACTTGCTCCACAAGGTACTCGCTTCCAAATACTAAGTTCAAGAAGATGTTGCAGTCTCACCTTCTCCATCTACACAAAGATCTGTTCCTGCTTCTCAATCAGAGGAACATTCACCACTTCAAGGAGTTGATTCACATACCATACCCCCTAAGGAATTAACATTGGATAATTATGTTTAGACAAGGGAGTTGGTTAAATTGAAAAAGACTACTGAGGCTCAAGCTAACCAGATAAAGAAATTAAAGCTCAAGTTTAGACGGCTAAAGAATTTTGTTTGGCCTTTGGTTCAACATCATCGTATATGGGTCAAATCAAAGAAGAAAGAGCAAAGGCAGTCTAAGAAAAGCAAATGCCAAAAGGTTCACCAACAATCTTCTGTCCAATTGGGGAGGAATTTAGATGAAGAGAATTTGAAAGAAGATGTTCAGAAGAAGAATGAACCTGCAAGTACTGAAGAACATGAAAAGACTGAAGAACAGATCATTCAAGATACTGAAGAGCAAGTTCAAGTTCCAGTTCAAAGTACTGAAAATCAAGGTACTGCGAAGATCAAAGTAATGCTTTTCAACAACAAGGATCCTGAGGCAAGCATTATTAACTCCAAGGTTGTTGGACTTTGAAGAGAAGCGGTCCTTCAACAACTGTACATGAAGAAGTTGTTGGTCCTTGAACCGTTATACAAGACGAGGAAGCTACACTCAAACCCATCCATTCTGCAAGTGATGATGAGTTTATTGTTGTAATTTTGAAAGATTTATCACAACCAAAGGGTGGTGTTACTATTTCTGAAGTTGCAGAGGAACAACCAAGAGCTTCTCAACCTACAATTGATCCTAAAGATAAAGGAAAGGGTGTTCTGGTAGTAACTAAGAAGAAAAAGCTAACTTTGGCAGAACTTAGAGCAATTGAAATTGCTAGGAATGAAGCTGCAACTAGAAAAGTACAAGAAGAACTTAATGCTGAAGTAGTGGCTGAAGTTACTAATGAAGAGGCAATTAATGAAGAAGCAGCTAGGAAAATACAAGAGGAATTGGATGCTGAAGCTGCTGAACCATTACAGTCACCTACTCCTGTTAGATTTATGCCAAGAAGACCTAATAAAGCTAAAGACACAAATGCTATGATGGCTTATCTTAAGAGTCAAGGGTATAAAGGATTTCAGAGGTTTAATTATTTTGAGATGAAAAGATTGTATGATGCTGCTAGGGAAGTTTATAAGAAATATGTTGAAAGCATCAAAGATCATAGAGATGAAACTACTTGGACTGAAGCAGAAAGGAAGAAGAGTTTAAAAAGAAAAAGGAAAACTGAAGTTAAAGATGTTCAGTTCTCAAAGAAAGAAAAAGTTGAGTTAAGATCTGAGACTAGGGATGAACTAAGAAATTATCTCAGAATAGTAGATTTTGATTATTCAAAAGAAGATGCTGACATGAAGATGAACAGATCTCAGATTAGTGCTTTTGAAGTTGTGAAATCCAAAGAAGGAAGTTATATGATGTTTCATAAAGAAGATGAAAGTTTCAGAGTGTTTAATAGGCTATGGGATTTATTGCACATTATAGATAGAGTGGATCTATTCTATTTATATCATGTGGTGAAAGCTTATTTTGAACATAATCCATTAGAAGGGATTGGTTTAGTTTTACTTGGAGATCTCACAACTGCATGGGAAACTGAAGAGCAAAGCACTGATGATCTTTGGAAGAATCAAGAGAATTGGAAAATTGTCTACTGGAGATTCTTTGAAGAGTCTGGTGTTCATGTTTTAGAGCTGGAAAATGGTACAATGATACACATGTTTGTAGATAGAAGATATCCTCTTACTGTTGAGCTTATGAGAAGGATGCTAGAGCATGGAATGGAAGTAGAAGAGGATAATGAAATTGCTTGCATGGTTATCAATCTATTTATCAACTGGACTACTATTGTTGATGAGGATGACTGACTGGTATGAATCTTATTTGAATAAATTATTTTTGATAAATCAGTACTTTATTCAAAGTATCTGTTGATCAAACAAGATTTCATCAAAGTACGCTTGCGCTTTTAACCGTTAAGTGATTTTTGGAAAGAAACCTTTTGTTAAGTAACAAATATTTTGAAACAAAGGTTGAATAAAATAAATGGTTTTGAGATGGCAACATCAATAGGTCATCAATCCACCATGGTTACAAAAGGATTGGCTAATCCATGAGCAAACGGCTCGGGTAAAGATATTTCAAATCCGTTTTTAGTTGACAACTTGCTAATAAGTTGTATGGTAATCAACTCACCATATCGGTTAATGTGAAGAGTTGGCTAGCCCACAAGAAAATGGCTTGTGGTAAAGGTGTGGAAAACCATTATTGGTAATTAGTTCACCATTAGATAAAAGAACTAACTAGTCCAGTAAGGGTTCAAATTTTGGTAAAGACAAATCAAATTTGTTGATAGCTGGTGATTTGCTAAAAATCATATGGTTATCAATGTACCATGGTCTTACACACCAAAACATTCAACTACTCGAGTTAATGGCTTTGGTAAAGAGATCTAAATCCATTAAATTTTCAATGATTCACCTCTCAGAGGAGTTAACACACCTGGAAGTGATGAGAATAGTATGCAACTTAAACTGAATTAATGTACAAATTGTCATATGTTGCTGTTGTTTGAAAAGATGGAGCTTCTTTGAATGATCTGTAAAAGAATAATTCTAGAGATACTTTGACAAGCACAAACACTATAGAAATACAATCCAAAGACTAAAGAAACAATCTGTTCTTAAAGATGAAGTGTTAAAGATAATTTACAAAGGAACTTGAAGTCAAGCAAGTAGAATTCAAGTTAGGGGAGGATTGTTGGGATATGAAAGTCTGAAGATTGACAAAGTATCAAGATTGATAAAGTACTGTAAAACTACAAAGTACTGCTAAAGATAAAGTCAAAGTACTGCACATGAAAGTCAAAGTACTGCAAGAACAAAGAACTGTTATATTCGTTTATAGAAAGTTTTGTAACTCTAGAATATTCTGTATTAGATTACTTGTCGTACAAGGATACAAATTGTAAACCGACTAGGGTTATCCTTGAGCCTATAAAAGGACCCCTAGATTGGCATTAGATGTACGAGTTCATAAATCATTATTTAGAGTTTTAGTGAAGTACGATATTCTTAGAGTTGTTAAAGTATCTGCATAATAAGCAGATTTAGAGTTAATAATAAAAGTTATTCTTCTTAGCTTTGTTAAGTAAATTTCGCATACTTAATAGAGATTGTTCAGTGTTTCTTTGTTAATAACTTAGGATTTATCCGAGGTTGTTAAACCTTAAACAAGCTATTTAAGTTAGTTTGATTAGAGTATATCGATCCAACACAATATACCTGCATACATTAGTGAACACACATACAGATATATGGTGGTCGACATCACCCAAACAGCAATCGACTAATATAAGTCAATCCAACATATCAATCAGATCATATAAAGGCATGGGAATTATGTGTTCATCAAACTCTA
Organism: Chrysanthemum makinoi; assembly: GCA_910596185.1. Taxonomy (NCBI): domain Eukaryota; kingdom Viridiplantae; phylum Streptophyta; class Magnoliopsida; order Asterales; family Asteraceae; genus Chrysanthemum; species Chrysanthemum makinoi. The sequence continues at coordinate 147,311,290 of OU343220.1, forward strand.
ATCATCTAATCCTAACGATCATATCCTAAATTCCTAGTCCTTCGACATAGGCAAATATCATTTTTAATTAAGCACGTAGGATAATTAAGAAAGTCCGTTAGATGATATAAATTTGAAAACATTCTCCCCCTCAATCAATGACTCATTTTATGAAAATATTAAAAGCGCTGAAGTCATTGATTGAGTTTTGCAAATTAATAAAAATTCTGAAACTAATTGATTTTGCAACTCATTAACCACCATTTTGTTAAAACAAATATTTTTCTAAAGAATTTTTAAAAGGAAAAATATTTGAGTAGGAACAGCAGTCCTTCGACATACTTCCCTCATTTTGTTTTAGGATAAGTGCACGAAATATTTGGAAATTGTTTTAGCGCAGCACTTTCCTTCCTTGAAGAACAGGTTGCTATCTGAAATAATAGCAAGCCATGGTTTAAGCACGGGTTACAGTCTGAAGTAACTGCAAGCCATCATTTGAAGCCGGGTTCTGTCAAATAACTGTAAGCCATCTTTTGAAGCGCGGGTTACAGTCTGAAATAACTGTAAGCCATAGTATAAGACATGTTTTGGAAAAGAATATTTACACCTCCTGCTTGAACTTCATCTATGGTCCCGTGCCATTATTGAATGACATTTCTAAGACCGCAGATGTTATCGATACCAGAAGACATGTCTTGAGAAAACATATTTTTGGTATTTTTCAAATTTTCTGATTTTTATGGGTTTTTGTTGGTTTTATAATTTTCTATTTTCTTTTGCTGGTTTTATATTTTTGTATTTTGCTTGTAAATAAATATTTACAAAGATAGAGTAGATGATATAATTTAAGAATATGATGATACGAGTACCGAGATAAGGATATCAAGCAGCCCCATTGTAGAAGATAGAAATTATCATCTCTTAAACGTCCACCACCAAAGCTTCCGAGGCTCTTGAAAAGAAGAAATTGAGCCTATAAGAATGTGAGACTTTGGCAGCTTCCCCCCAAACCGAAAATCCTTTAGCTGAGCAGATTCAAAGCTTTCTTTCAAGCTTCCATTAGCAAGGTGCACAAAGAAGCACACCATTATCATCGATCTTGTTGCTCCTTTTAAGAATAATCACCGTGATTCTTCGTTCGAGGTTATATCATCCAATAGAACAGCAGCAACGTATCATCCCACATTTAAATAATCTTCTCAAATTCCATTTCCACTTAAATCAGAAGCGATCCATACCAAAAAGTTCTCAAGAGACCACTTCCCCCAAGTAGATGAATTGATGCAGTCAGTCTCTTAGACTAGAGCTCACGAACCCGAATACACATATACCCGAAGACAGAGAAACTTATACCATCAAAGTAGCAGATTAAGTCCGATATCCAAAGAATAACCCCGATGTATACTTTTCTCTCCCCTGAAGAAAGTTTATGAAGCTCAAGAACCCGAAGTACCCGAATGCCCGAAGAGAGGATAACCGATAACATTGAAGAAGCAGGCCGAATCACTGATTATCTCTGCGGGTGACAATCTCTGCGGGTGACAATCTCTGCGGATGTCAACACCGGAATAAGTGATTATATCTCTGAATCACTGATTAAGCCCTCAAGTAAAACAGCTGAGCATCCCCAATGTACACAATCTCTCTCCCCTGATGATTGTGATAACATCAAAAATCATCACACACTTGTGTACCTCTTTCATCTTTAGAAACTAACTCTTCCATCTCTTCCCCCACATAGTTGGAATAAGAACGCTAAACGCCATGAGTCAAACCTTGAGTTTCTCTGCGGTAATGACATAAGTCTTCCTGGGATTTCTTTTATCACTTAAAAGTATTAAGCTCATCAAGTTTACTCGCGTTTAGATGCGTGTCTCCTTCCCCCCTTGCTGGTTTTGATACTTCAGAATCAGCAACTCTTTGTAAGCCCGTATACTAGAAATCTATTGAGAAGAACACTTGAACTCTTGTGAGAATCAACTTGCTGAAGAAAGTGAGCAAGTCTAATTGGGTATTAAATATGACTTTTCACACTCCCCCAATTAGTGCTCTCCCCAAAACCGACAATCTGTTTGATAAGTGCCCAGATTAAGAATAAGTCTTTAGATAATCAAATGCAACTCGTCTTTAGTCTTCTAACATGCAGCAGAAAATGTAGAACCGACTATAGACTCGACCTTCTTCAAGATTGTCCAGTTGGGGAATAGAAAGTCAACATCTTCAACTCACCAAATGCATTCCCGTTAACATACAAATAGCAAATCCCCTTAACTCAAATCCCTCCCAATCAAACAAGAACAGAAAGATGTTCATTAAGGAAATCAGCCCCGCAACTAGAAGAACTTTGTCATTGATCAAATCAGCCCGTGTGAAGATGTTAACCAACGGCTCTTAGAAGAAAACATCATGTGAAGATGACCCGATAAGAAGAAGCTCGGTTCTTACATGAGTTTGGAGCCGTTAGACCATTTATTCTCATAAATCAATCAACCATGCAGTAAATTCACACTTCTTCTCCCCCTCAAGAATTGCATACGGAGTTTCTATTCTTGATTGAATAAGTGAATATCTTCAACAAATGTAGTCTATTTACACTTCTCCCCCGCAAAATTAGCACATGATGTCGCCATCGTCATTATAGTTGAGCAAGTGGAATAAGAAAACAATCAACAGTAGCCCGGTTTACTTGATGACTGAAGCGCATGGAAAAAGTATGAAGCATGTTGATGAGAATGGTCACAATAAGAGGATTTCTCTTCTTCAGAAGATAAAGCGCACTGAAACGTACACTTTTCTTTTCTTTAGAGTACGAGGCATGAACTGTTGTGTTCATACGTCATAAATCTCTCTCTTTTCATCTACTCTTGGCAAACATGTAATCAACCCCATTATCATTCAGTAGGCTCTTTGTCGTGACAGCTGATGTAGAAAACCCAATATGATGAATTTTACCCTGAAGTAAACTAACCCGAACTCGTGACTTAAACTTGCACATATGTAACAAAGAGCGGTGCCGATTTCCATTAGCATCTCTAAGTACTCTCTAAGTACTCTATACTCTTCAACCAACCAACCATCAAGTATAAGACGTACATCACCTCTTGAAAATCCACAATTGAATGTGACACTGAGCACTACAACGTAACTCCTTAAAGTGATAGTTATTTTGTGGTGGTAAGAGCCCAATTCCCCCAAGTGGTAAAAGAAAAGGAAAAAGTTACCCAAAAATAACTAGATTTCCAAGTCTTCGTATTTGAAAAAGCTCGAACAATGATCATGAAGAATCTTCATCCAACCATCCCCGATACCTTCAGATACTAAGTACACTCACCCGTGATATTTTACTTCAACCTCAAATAAATAATAGTGAATTAACTCCGTTGTCACATCTTCTGGTAAAAGCTCAAATCTAGCCTCCTTTGACGTTTTAAGTGAACTCTGATAATGGTTTCCATCCCGACCATGGTTAAAAGCACATAACCCCGTAAAACCTTGTAATAACCAAACTGCCATTAAGAATATCCAAGCAATCACCCAATTCATGAAGTACACCCTTTTATCCCTTCTTTGAAGTAGAAACTGTAGCACCAGCATCAAGTAAGATCACGAAATACACTTTCCTTTCTCCAAGATGGTTCCATCATTACGGGATTTCACAACTCTATGGTTTAAACCGAGAAATAGTTTCTTTCGCGGGATTTTACAAAACCAAGAATAAACCGTAAGATAGATCTGGAAATGCACCTTACTATTATCAGGATGTTTCCATTGTTACGGGATTTTACAAGTCTATAATTTAAACCGAGAAATAGGTTCTTTCGCGGGATTTTACAAAATCAAGACAAAACCGTAAACAATGTCAGCTTGAATGTGTTATGACAACTTTGGTTTCGGTGAATATCTGTATTAAGGGGAACATGCAGCGTTTCATCAGTGGTTCATTATCCAACATCAACATTACTATCAACCATCCAATAAACACTTTGGTAAACACATCATTCACGCATTCTGTCGGCAAATGTTGTGACCTCCTGGTGAAGTAAACCCAATATACCAAACTTGATCATGAAGTAAAATTCCCCAGATTTGTTGCTTAAACTTTTACTAATTCTTGTGAAGAAGAAACGGTGTACCCAATGTACAAATCCTCTTGACATATCCTCAACTGCTTGAGACACCGAAGTGATAGTTACGTTGTGGGTTAAGCGAGAAAGAATCACAACCGTAACTAAATATCCAAGTCTTTATCACACACTATAAATGCCCAAACAAGTCATCTTCGCGGAAGGGTAGAAAGAAAGAAGACGAAATAAGTAAACGCGCCCGGAAAACCTCACTTCAAATCCCAATGAGACACATCGTACAAACAACCCTGTAGTCACCCTAGTTCAAATATCAATTCAAGCCGTGATGCAAAATTCTTCGTGAAAATGTATAAGCCAAAGTACCTATCACATAACATAGCGACTCTCATCATCAAATCTTAATTCATCAAATATCATAACCTAGATCACATAAGCAAATCTCATTTTCACAAATCTCGTCATCAAAACTCATCAACAACTCTCATCAATACAATCCAATTTAGAGAAGCACATCACTCAAGCCCAAGTAGCAAGATTTGTGATCAATATTCGTGATCAATATTCAAAATTTGTAATATTTGAAAATATTACCAAATTTGTGAATTTGTCTTCAAGCCCAAAATCTTACGGCCAAAACACAACCCCATGATTGTTATGTCACCACAACACACGGCCCATAAGACACGGCCCATCAAAAAGCCCATACCTTATTCAGTCCACACAAGCCCAAGAGTAGAATATTACATCCACAGATCCACTACATACCCTAAATGTTCGGATATAAAAAAAACGCATTAGTCTTAGATAACCCTAATAATTCTCATCTTAACTCTAACCCTAAAACATTATCTCAAAAACATCCGCCTCCCACCAAAGATATGCGCTCTTCTAAAACTCTCACCAAATCTGCTTTTCCAGAATAATCAAAAACGAATCACATCATCACTTAAATCAGTCATCAATCCGAACATACCCAATAACTAGACAATAAGATTCATCATGACACACGTCTTAGAGAAACGACTTCAAGATCTTTTCAAAGTGGTCTCGGGTAGGTGATATGTTGTGGTTTGTTTTTTTATCATTTTTCAGTAAGTAGAGTCATATAACGAGACAAGAAAAGTGTCTAACAACCTTGTTAGAAAACTCTCTCTTAAGTGTTTCAGATATTTTAAACAAATACAAAAGATCTATGATGAATTTATCACATTGGTTTTTGATTATTAACAAAACTTTAAGTACCAAATGGAGATAAAACTGAGATCTATTTGCATGTTAGCTTTCGAGATTAGAATATGACTGAGATCAGATATTGTGAGGGTTCTTGGATGAGTCTAGGTCAAGGATTAGTTTTGGTTTGATTCGGATCTGATTATATTGCATCGAGTCTTTATGTTTTTGAAAATCATGGACCAATGATGGTTTGTTTACTTAGGTCAAGTGAGTCTTGGTAAAAGGTTAATGTGGTCGTGGTCAATAGTTGATTCTTCTTCTTCCTTTCTGTTAAGTTTTGGACAAGTCGCTACAAATTGAGAGTCAAGTCGCTACACTTAGTTTATAAACACAACTCGCTACTTGTTAAATAACAAGTTGCTACATGAGTCTAAGTCACTAGGTTTTGTGTCAAGTCGCTATCTTTTGCTTTGCTAATCATACCCAAGTCGCTATAACAGCCACATAACAAGTCGCTACATGATGGACAACTCGCTAGCATAACTCGCTACCCATATCCAATGAATCTAGACAACTTGTAAAGACAAGTCGCCACCAGTACTTGTCACCAGTACATGAAACAAGTCGCTAGGAAGAAAAAGATGACAAACAAGTCGCTAGGTAGATTTTTGGCATTTTGCTCCGGCGATTTTTTCGACCATTTTTCCGACCATATTCATAGCAAACCCAGAAAACTGCTATACGAAATGCTTTATATGACCCATTTGACCACTTTTTGACCAAGCAGATATGACCAATAGACAACATGGATATGATACCAAAAAATGTCTAACGAATGATATGTATATGTTTTGACCAAAATATTTTTTGACACAAGACAAATAACATCAGATATACCACAAGACATTTTCTTTGACCAATAAAGGATACACAAAAGAAGTATGTAAAACTGTTGAACCAGGATAATAGACATTTTCTTTCCGACATTAAAGTATGGTGATAAAGCAGTTTCAACAACAACACAAAACCAACATAAAGCAATAACACAATTAACCATGGCACGAAACCACACAAATCAACACAACACAAAAACCATGGCTCTTGATACCAATTGTTAGGATCTTATATTTATTGTGTTTGATGATTCGGGTGGTCTTGGATGATGGAAATACATGTTAGTCATTTTAGAGAGAGAAAGATAAGAGAGGGTGTTTTCTTGGTAGAGACTTGCTTCAAAAATGTAAGGTTAGATTATGAGAAAACCACCACCCCTTCCAAGGATGGAAGGGGTATTTATACTTACAGACTACACGACCTCCTATCGGCCTGTGGATCAGGTATACAGTGGGTAAAGACCTGTCCTTCCTCCACGGTGTTACACTAAACTATTCTACGCTACAAACTAACTAATAAACTACTAAATAACGTAAATAACTGCACGTCTATGAGCTAACATATGCTAGACCATAATTGGGGTGACCGACACTTTAACATGGAATTTCCAATTCCTAACATTTCTCGAGAATGTTCTGGATCAACAGCTTAGTGTATTTGATAAAAGGAACCTTTGTCCCAGGCTTCTTGAGATGGGACATCATGTCCTCCCATATCAGAATGGCAAATGCATAAGTTTGCAAATGCATAAGTTTGTCCCAGGCTCCTTTGTCCCAGGCTTTTTGTTGACCATGCCCCAAAAGGTTTGCAAATGCATAAGTTTGGGATGCTCATGACCGCTGTCTCTTCCAGATACAGACTTTGCGATCATGAAATACAATGTTCTCCAAGGCTGAGGAATATTATTTAGATCCACTGAGGAATGTCCGGTGATGACTCCGGCAGCTTCATCATGTCCAATATCGATCATGAATTGAATGATATCCTCTTCACTTGGAGTTACAACATAGTTAGCAGGCTTAATAGCAGGAAGAAGAAGAATTGACCGAAGATCTGCAACAATAACAGTGACTTCCTTATCATTCAGGGTCACAGTGACAGCATCTTGACCATCCACCTTTTTCATTGTGTGCCAAAATTGGTGAATGTAGATTTCCGGCACAGTTGCAGAGTTCGTAAGCATGTTGTTGTAGGGATGAGATTTGAGAATGTCCACAGCAATTCTGCATGAAGATTCTGAGCAGGTGAAGTTCTCAAAATCGACCCTGAGATTGTTCCTTCCAATTGTCTTGCTGTAACCAGTTGGGAAGATATCTTCCATAGTGAGCTCATTTGGTGCATTAACATTCTCCATCATGACGTCCATATTGTGATCTGAAAGATATTGAGACAAAAGAACCAACATATCGAAAGACATTATGTTAGTCAAAAGTTGATTTTATTGTCCAATTATTGAATTTGTCATGTTAATGAATGTTACGAGTCCAAGGTCACTTGTTGTCCAATAGTCCAAAGTTGATGTGATAAGTTTCATGAGTATATTAATTTGGAATTTTAAAGTCCAAATTTTCACTCATTCATACAACATTTTAACAATTATTGCTTATTAGTGACATTTTAGTCTTGTGACGTTATGAATAACTTATTACAAGTTTGCACGCGTAACATTCATAAGTTTAGATACAATTATGGCTTAAGCGTAGGATAGTAAGCTTATGCGTAAACAGTGTAACCACACGCGTAGGAATAAGCTTATGCGTAAGAGTCACTCATAGGCGTAATAAATCTTACGCGTAAGAATGAGCACTTAGCATACAGCTTACGCGTAAGCGTAGGTTGGGAGCTTACGCGTAAGGTTTACTCGTAAGAGTAAGCCTTAGGCATAAGAGTCCAAGTTTACACATATCCTTCACAGGATACGCGTAGTCCCATTGTAGAACCTTATGCGTATAAGTTACGCGTAAGATTGCTCTTATGCGTAACGACTACGCATAAGGTGACCCTTAAGCGTAAAGGCCGTTTTACCAATGATTCTGATTTGGAACGCGTAAAACCTGAAATAGATCATTCATAACACTTCAATTAACAATTTATTCAAAACCTTTTCAATAATCACATGGAATCATAGTTATGTCCAGTTACGCGTAGGAACATGGTTATGCGTAAGTATAAACCCTAGAATCAAATCCTACTCGTAAGTAATCTAGCAATGGAAAATGCACCAAATGATTTTTGGGACATCTTAGATGCAATATGAGTTGTTTACAACAAGTTTTAACATCAAAACCTCATGAATCAAAAATACCCTTTTCAACGAGTGTATAAACCCTAAATTCAAATTCTGCAATTTTGATGATTCTGGGTATGATTCAAGGTTGTTTTTGCCTAATTAACCATGTACCAAACAAATTTCAAACATCTAATTATTCTCAAACACTCACAATTGAAAAACCCCCAATTTCACGTATGAACCCTAATATCATGAAAATGATTAAAACCGATTTCTGGGTTGAAAAACTTTGATGGAAATGATTATAGAACAAGTTTTTAACCTTTTAACATAAACCATTTCATCAAAACATTCATTTCCAAGATCATTGTTTTACGTGTAAGTATATGAACCAAGAAATCATTCGTTTGGAAAATCAAACCGTTGAAATCATTTGAGATTTAAAACCAATGTTTGTAAAGATGATTAGAAGCTTAAACAACTTACAAATTTAGTTTATGAAGCACGGATTTGAACGTGGATTGATAGGCTTGGATTATGGTTGGTGAAAAATTTAATGTATGTAATAAATGAGAAAAAGAATTTAGGTGGAGTGTTTTATAAAAAAATAAGCTCTAACATTTGACAATACTAGCCCCTCCACCTCAACCATTTTCAACCATAGCCCAATACTTTCATTATGGTTAAGCAAAACGAGATATTTGGAAAGAAACATGACGACACTCCCCCTTGACTTTAGATATAGGGAAATTTTACAAATTTGAGTCCGAGAAGTGTTGAGAAACAAGAAACGTATCCACCATTATCAAAGATACAACCAATGTAGTGTAACATGCAAGTAAAAAGTTTTATGAAACAGAAAAATATTTACATTCTCCCCCTCAACACTTGTTCGAGAAAAATAATGAAATGTTTGAAAGAGCAAAGTGTTGATGGAAGATTTGTACTTGAAATGTTGGAAGAAATTTAGATAGAAGAATATTTTTGTATTTTATGAGATTTTATATTTTTCTATTTTTGTTTTTGATAATGATATTTACAAAAGAAGTTTTGGTGTTTGACTGGTTTTAAGAATGTGTTGAAAGTTTGTCCAGTTCTTCTGGAGTCAAACACCTCATGCCAATCCGGTGGATCAACTCAGTAAACCTAGCAGGAGCTAAGGCTTTGGTGAGTAGGTCCGCCAGTTGGTGCTCAGTACCTACAAAATATAATTCAACGGTACCCTTTTCCACATGCTCCTTGATGAAATGATATCGAAGATCGATGTTCTTGGACTTCGAATGTTGAACAGAGTTACACGATATTGCAATAGCACTTTGATTATCGCAGTACATAGGTATTCTGTCAAATACATAACCATAATCTTTGAGTTGTGTTCTCATCCAAATGACTTGAGCACAACACGCAGACATGGCTACATATTCAGCTTCAGTTGATGACAGCGATGTACAATCATGCTTCCTCGATTGCCATGACACCAGTTTATCACCAAGAAATTATAAAGCACCTGAAGTACTTTTCCGAGAATCTAAGCAACCTGCGTGATCAGCGTCTGAAAAAGCTATTAGTTCAAAACTAGAATCCTTCAGATACCAGATCCCCAAATTAATGGTTCCCTTGATGTATCGGAGGATTCTTTTAGGCTCAGAAAGGTGAGTTTCATTTGGTCGCGACTGATAACGGGAGCAAAGATATACAGCAAATACAATGTCAAGTTTACTGGATGTTAGATACATGAGAGACCCAATAATACTTCGGTATTTGGTAGGGTCAACCAATTTCCCATGCAAATCAGCGTCCAGTTTCTTGGTATGTGCCATAGGTGTAGCATAGGTATCACAGCTTTGCATTCCATGTTTGTTTAAAATTTCAAGAGCATATTTGGACTGACTTAGGAAAATACCACGGGGTGATTGATGAACTTGCAGTCCTAGAAAGAACGTAAGTTCACCCGTCATGGGCATTTCAAAATGTGTTTTCATAAGTTTTGAAAAAGCGTTTGAGTACTTTAAATGTGTTGACCCAAAAATGATGTCATCCACATAAATTTGAACGATTAAAATGTGTTCCCCGTGATATTGTATAAACAGTGTTTGGTCGACCGATCCTTTGTCAAAATTATGAGATATGAGAAAGGATGACAACTCATCGTACCACGCCCGAGGGGCTTGTTTGAGACCGTAAAGAGCCTTGTTCAGTTTGTAGACGTGATTAGGGAATTCAGGATCAACAAATCCTTCTGGCTGGCTAACATAGACCGTTTCCTTCAGTTTACCATTTAGGAAAGTGGTTTTGACATCCATCTGAAAGACCGTGATGTTCATGTGAGCCGCGAATGCCAGAAAAATCCGTACAGCCTCAAGTCTAGCAACCGGTGCGAAAGATTCCTCGAAGTCAATCCCCTCTTCTTGTCTATAACCCTTAGCCACCAGACGTGATTTATTTCTGATAACCGTACCTTCAGCATCCAACTTGTTTTTCCAAATCCATTTCAGACCAATAACATAGACCCCTGTTGGTTTGGCAACCAATTCCCATACTTCATGACGTTTAAACTGATTAAGTTCTTCTTGCATGGATTCAATCCAGTTGTCATATGTCATTGCCTCTTTAATATTTTTGGGTTCAGCTTGGCAGACGGTAAGTGCATAAATGCAATGTTCACAGTCAGTCTGCAGGCGTTGTTTAGTTACGAATGGTTGATTCGGGTTTCCAATGATGTTCACAAGAGGATGGTATTTAGTCCAACGATGTGTGGAGGATTGATGTTGATATACATTGTGCAGATTAGGAGGATTCAAATGGCTTGTGGATGATTCCACAACATCAGAAGTGGCAGTTTCATTAGCAAAAGGATTGAAGAACGCATTTGGATCATAATCTGCAGGTGTAGGTACTTCTTGGTTCGAAGATCATCACCGGTTCAGTCATTGGATGCGGTTTGTTCGGCTGTTGTTGTAGAATCAATTGGAGGTGCTTCTTCAATAGTTGTTGTTGTTTCAGGTGTATCAGGGATTGGAGTATTATCAGGTTGAGCAGCGGAAACAGTTGATACATCTGGAGCACGTTGATCAATATCATCACTAAATAGAGGGGCAGATAGTTGTTCCATCACGATCATTATTTGGGTAACAAAGAGAACCAAATACATGAAAGTGTTTTAGATTCGGTTTGCGGTTATGGATAAGCTCATAAGGTGTTTTGTTGTGGTGTTTAGTGATCATAAAACGGTTATGTGTATAGAATGCAGTTGACACGGCTTCAGCCTACAAGTAATCTGGAAGTTTTGCATTTATCAACATCGTTCTTGCAGCTTCCACTAATGTACGGTTTCGTCTTTCAACAACTCCATTTTGTTCTGGTGTCCGTGCAATTGATGTTTGATGCTCAATTCCCACATTCTCATAGTATTCATGAAGAGTTTGATTCACAAATTCAGTTCCTTTGTCTGTTCTGATTTGTCTTACTGTGTTCCAGAGCTGAACTTGAATTTTCGTGAGAAAGGTGATGATCATGTGTGGAGCTTGATCTTTACTTTGAAGAAAATAAACCTAAGTCCATCCTGAGTAGTCATCAACAATTACTAGAATGTAGCGTTTGCCATTAATTGTCTGCACACGCATCGGGCCACACAAATCCATGTGAAGTAGATGAAGCACATGCTGGGAGCTGTGTTCCACTTTTGAAGGAAAGTGAGCACGAGTGCTTTTCCCTTGTTCACAGGCTGAGCATAGATGATCTTTAGAATACCGAAATCGTGGGAGACCTTCAACAAGTTTGTAACGTGCAAGATTGGTTATGGTTTGAAAGTTTAAGTGTGAAAGACAACGGTGCCATAGCCAGGATTTTGTAGATGTTGCCTTAGAAAGTAGACAGATGGGAGAAGAAGCAATCATGTCTTGCATTGAGATTGTGTAAAGACTTGATGTGCGGTTTCCAGACATAAGATCGTTTCCTTGTAGATCACTAATGAAACAAGTTTTCTCCCTAAATGCAACTTCCAAATCTCCATCACAAAATTGACCGACAGAAAAGAGATTGTGACCGAGACCTTCAACAAAATAAACTCTGCTAATTTCGATGTTCCCATTGATGTAATCTCCATAGCCCATGATAGTTGTGAAGTGATCATTCCCGAACCTGACAGTGCCAATGAACTTTGAAATAAAGTTTGATAACAGTTTGAGATTGCCTATCATGTGTCGGGAACATCCGCTATCAACAATCCAGAGGATGACCTGTATCACATGCATTACACACAGACGACACAAGTGGAATAGAAGTAGAGGTGGAACCCGAAGAGTTAGAGGGTTCCCTTACAGTTACATTAGACATACACATGTTAATGATCTTGGGAATCCATTTAAAGCCTGGTATATTCTGTAACCATCTCTGCCAAGTCCAACTAGTCTTAGCTTTGGTCTTAGTGAATGCACTAGGTGATATTCTCTTCCTAGGAGGTGAAGTGGGTTCTATGGGTACATCAATGGTCATAGCAGAAACATTAATAGGCGGTTTACCTAGTACAGACTTAGAAGCATTAGTGGGCCTAAAGGTATTCCATTTTCTATTGTTCCACTTACGAGATAAGATAGCATTAGCAACACATTTATCATGACAACTAGAAAACATGCTTTTACGACAACCAACACAAGATGCTTCAAATATAACATTCAAATTACTTAAAGGTTCAGCATTCGTTACATCACTTTTTCTATTACATTTGCCTAACGCAATGTCTAAAGTGGGTGCAACTTGAGTTTTATTCAAAGTCCTAAGGTGTTCTTCTACTTCAGAGGTCTTTATTGTTCTTCTCTTATGCTGCAACTTCCTATTCTTCCTTGTTTTGCTCTTAAGCTGTGAAGTGCTAACGTTGGGAAAAGAGGCAACTATTCATGTTTCAGTGGAAGGAAGCACATTAGTATCTTGTGGTATGTCATTAGGCGTTCTAGTGTCAATTTTAAACATTCCTGGGGCAAGTGCATTAGTGTTACTAATCTTATCATGTTTAAGTTTCACCAACTCCGCTTTCAAGTCATGGATAGTGTGTAACAAATCTTGATTTTCAGAGCGAGTGTTTTCATTATTTCGTAAAACTTCTTTGGTATATGCAAGATGATCATCAACATCTTTTGACGCTTGAGCACGAGTCTTTTTGAGCAAATCAAATATGACACCATATTCAGTTTTTGACTTTGGCAATTTCTTGTTCATATTTGGAAATTTGATATTATAAAGAGACGTTTTCATCATCCAGTTGTTCTATTTTTGGATTAGAAAATTTTGAACTCAACTGGTTGATTTTGTTTTGCAAAGCAAGTTCACGATTTTGACAATCTTTTTGACACCATTGAAGACGACGTTTTACATTGGAAAGCTCAGTTAACAATCGCTCATTTTCAATTTTTAAGGACTTGATTTGTGACACATTATTGGTATTCTCAATATTTTCAACAGAATCAACGGAATCGACAGCGATATAATCAAATGCAAATGCAACAGAATGTAGTAACACAACATTTATGGTATCAGCACAGATAACATCTTCCAAGAGTCGGTCAACATGATTTCTTAACATTTTCTTTTTAGGTTTAGTATTTGAAATCGATGTTTCTGTTTTCTCGAAAACTGTTTTCATAAGCCCAATCTCCTTCTGAAGTTCCCGTTCCCAATAGATTGCACACATTTTTTAATTTTGAACATGTGGTAAAAGCCATTTCTGAAAAATATCCCTTTGTTGTCGAGAAAATGGCGATTGAAAATGTTCAGCTTTTATTTCAGAATTAACTTCAATTGCATGTTCCAAAAGTTTGATGTCAGACATGAAAGTGTCAAAGTAAGAGTTTGATTATCCGAGAGTGAAGGCGAAGCAAGGACCCCACGGATGATTCTTTCTTTGTCAACTTCCTTTTGGTGGTGTTTCAAATATTTGTACAACAATCCGTATGTAGCTTGATGAAGATTCTTCGCTTGACGGATGAAGATAACATACTTTTCCCAATCAGGACCAAGACAGATCAGGAACTTTGTGTTGATTGCAATCCTTGGCATAATTATATTATGTTTATCTAAGTCATTGATGATGTCTGAGAACCGATGAAGATATTACTCTAATGTCTCCCCTGGTTCAATCATGAAGTGTTCATATGCTAAGTAGATTTTGGATTCCATGTCCTCTTGATTGAGTTCAGTGCCTTCCATTAGAAGATGAATGTGTTCCCACATTGCTTTAGCAGTCTTCTGAGCATCAACACTACGAAGTATCGGATTGGGTAATCCCAAAAGGATATATTGCATTGCAATTTCATCGGCTTCTAAGTGAAGAAGTTGGTCAGTAGTAAGTTGATCAAGACCGACAACGTTGGTAACATCATCTCTTGGTGGATTAGCATTCAGATCTCCGGGTATAGTGAGAGAAGGCATCTAAAAAGGACCTTCAAGGATGACCTTCTTCAAAAACTTACCATGTGGCTTCTTTATATCACAAAACCTAAAAAACCGTATCACCCATTGATCGTAGTTTCCAGGAGTGAGCATTAGAGGTCTGTCAAGGGATCCAGCTTCATGAATGGATTGTTGGCTACTTAAAACTTCACACATCTTTGCAAACCAAGAAGGTTCCTTTGGTGTTGTAACATTCATAGCATACTTGGTGGGATACTGATTTTGAAAGTAGGTATAATGTTGTACTTGTTGACGAGGGTTTGGTGGAACCATTTGTGGTGGAAGACGATTTGCTCCTTGAGGAAAGTGTTGAAATTTTTGCAATTTTTGTGGAGATGGTGGAGGATATTGTTGATAGAATTGTTGTTGTTGTTGTTGTTGAGGATACTCATGAGGAAAGTAGCTAGAGTATGGTGGTTGAGACATCTTGAAACTTGTGTTGATGATGGATCTTTGTAGTCGAATAAAACTTAGAGTTTGTTGATGAAGTAACCTTATGCGTAGAAACCAGCTTAGGCGTAGAAATAACAGTACGTGTAATACCCAACTTACGCGTATACAAGAGCTTACGCGTAGTGATAGCTTACACGTAGACTTGAGAAAAACTTAGCTTAGACGTAAACCAAAGAC
Organism: Chrysanthemum makinoi; assembly: GCA_910596185.1. Classification (NCBI taxonomy): domain Eukaryota; kingdom Viridiplantae; phylum Streptophyta; class Magnoliopsida; order Asterales; family Asteraceae; genus Chrysanthemum; species Chrysanthemum makinoi. Next base: position 147,326,725 of record OU343220.1, read on the forward strand.
TTAGTAGTAGAAACCTTATGCGTAATATTTCCTTAGGCGTAAGACAAGCTTAGGCGTAGGAAAGGCTTAGGCAAAGAGTATTCTATGCGTAAGTATGAAGCTAAGGTGTAAAACTAGGGTTTTGCCCAAAAATCCTTTACACTTATCCAAGTGTAAAAGATATCCAAAGTAGACGTGTTTTCAGGCTTATCCAAGCAAGAAAACACTGAGTAAACCAACAGCTATGAAGATCAAATGAAGAAATCCTTTACGCGTAACTGCAGCTTAGGCGTAGATTTTGTGCTTACGAGTAAAACTAGGGTTTTGTTATGAGTAGAAAGTACCAAAAATGCACCAAAACTGGTTTTATGCTCAAAAGTGTTTTGAAACCTGAGTTTAATGATGAAATAGCTTCAATATCACCAAAATAACAATAAAGTTTGAAACTTGATGATTCAAAACCAATAACACCCTTACGCGTAGAAAGTAGTACACGAACAAAACCAAGCTCAAAATCTAATCTACATACGTAAAAACTTTTTGCTAAAAACTGAAATTTTAACACTAAATAAACCTTGAACCACAAGAATCTTGAGTTTTTAAGTGTAAAAATTATAGCTTTGAAGCGTATGAAAAGTTATGTTCTAAAACTTACGCGTATGAGATAAAAACTTCAAAAACAAAAGTGTTTCACTCAACTAGATGGTGATTGATACCACTGTTAGGTCACTATAATGTAACACAAGCATCAATATGTAAGAAATAGATAAGAAGTGATCGGATGAACACAAACAAACACACACGATATATAGAGAAACAAAGGTTATGCGTAGGTGTGATATTGAAAGTGAACAACCAACCTTCAAATGAAGGTTTACAAAGGTATTTATAGGGGAAGGGACTAGGCCAACACTACAAGTCCCCTTCATTCCTTATTGGACATGGGCCAAGGCTTATGGGCTTTCTACATAAGCCTTGCCATTAATATAAACATAAAAGCCTAATTAAGCAACCTATTACATATTGATTACTAACACTTGAAATATAGTTTAGGAGTGATTCCAACAGTTTAGTTTGTAATCTCATTGAAATTGTAGCGTATCATTACTTTGACTTTGAATTTTAGTTTATATACAAACTCTCATTTGTACCCATTTTCATTTAATGCGAAATACAAAAGTTTTTCCCTCCATAATATTTTCTCTCCAGTTATCAATAAACCAACATCCACACTAACATTAAGCGTATCAATTTAATAAATAAGCAAAGTTACAATACGCTTACAAGTCGTCCATCTCTCCAGAAACTTGCAATCATACTTTTGTAGAATGCCCTTTCTTCCTGATCGTGGACAGTGTGATACGTCCAGTTACACATCCAATTCATCTGACGGGCTTCAAAATCTGAATTTAATAATACAAAATTAGTTACAGATAATCAAAAATGTTACACTGATAGCATCTACTTGATGTAGTTAAAGTTACTAAAGAAAAACATACCATAGTCAAGTGCTTCATGAAAGAGGGAATTCATGGCTATGTTGGTGTTGTATGTCTCCACTGTTGTTGTTAGGAATTGGAAATTCTATTGTGAAGCATCGGTCACCCCATATATAATCTACCTTAAGTTAGCTCGTAGACATATCGTTTATTACGTTATTTGTTAGTTAGTTATTAGGGTAGTCTAGTCTAGTGCAACACCGTGGAGGAAGGACGGGTCTTTACCCATTGTATGCCTGATCCACAGCCCGAAGGAGGCGTAATACTATGTATAAATAGCCCTCTCCCCACAAGGGAGAGGGTTGGATGTTCATTGAGTAATCTAACCTTTCACTTGTTTTATCTCTCTAGAACACTCCACTTTCTCTCTCTAAAACCATATATTAATATGCCCATATTTGTCATGGTTTGATATGTTTATGAAATCCAATATGTTACAAACGGTATCAAGAGCCATGGTTTGATCATCTCTGTTACATGTTCTTGGATTTCTAGTGGTTTTATATGGTTTTTGGGTTTGAAAAAGTTTAGTGGTATTTGCATCATTTGGACCATTTCTAGTGTTAAAGTTTGAATTTTGATTGTACTTTTGTGTTTAGAATCATCATTAGTGCTTAGATTTTGATTTGGAAGGCTTGAATCAGTGTGGTTGGGCTAGTTTTGGATTGAAAAGTGGTGTTTTTGAACATTTCTACCTAGCGACTTGAGTCACGGACTAGAATTCTTCGTAGTGACATGTCTCTACGTTATTCAGCGAATTGTCTTTGTTGTGGAAGCGACTTGAGCCCTAGCAATTTGTCTTTTGAGACAAAGCGACAAATAGTACAAAGTAGTGGTCGTACTGTTTTGGCTAGTGACTTGTCATCGTAGCGACTTGTCACTATGTTTTCAGCGACTTACTGTTGTTGTGGGAAGCGACTTGAGCACTAGCAATTTGTCTCTTGAGAAAAAACGACAAAAAGGACAAAGTAGTGGTCGTACTGTTTTGTCTAGCGAGTTCTCCCTAGCGACTTGTCCACCTAGCGAGTTGTTACTCTAGCGACTTGTGCATCTATCGATTTGTCTTTTGCGATTTGTAATCATAGCGATTTGTGTCTCACAATCAATGTCTCTCTAGCGACTTGAATACCTAGCGACTTGTGTGAGAAGCGACTTGTCTTTAAGGTATTTTAGCGACTTGGTGAATTAATGCAAGCGACTTGTGCCTAATATCCATCAACACAATGTCTTACACCACTGACCCTTTAATCTCCAAAGTGCTCGAACACTATGATACCAAACAGAATAAAGAAACTGTTTGCTACTCAGAAAGTTTAACCATGATTGATTCAGCAAATTATGATCAAAACACTTCACATTCTGAGTCAAATAACAAAGAATCACACTTGTTAATGATACATGATGCAAAGCTGTTAGGAATTAGAAAATTCCATAGTGAAGTGTCGGTCACCCCAAATATTATCTAGCATAAGTTAGCTCGTAGACATATCGTTAGTTACGTTATTTATCAGTTTATTAGTTAGTTATTAGTTTAGTTTAGCATAGTGTAACACCGTGGAGGAAGGACGGGTCTTTACCCACTGTATGCCTGATCCACAGTCCGTCAGGAGGACGTTATGTTTGTAACTATAAATACCCCTTCCATCCATGGAAGGGGTGGTGCTTCTCATTCAATCTAACCTTTCCTTTGTGTAAACCTCTAGCAAGAACACCCTCTCTCTCTACTTTCTCTCTCTAAAATGGTAAACATGTATTTTGATCATCCAAGACCACCCGAATCATCAAACACATAAATATAACGATCCTACAATTGGTTTCAGGGCCTAGGTTTTGTTGTTTTTTATGATTCTTATGGTCTTTACTTGGTTCGTATGGGTTTGGGTTTAAAGTTTGATACTGGTTTGATGGTCTATGTTGGTTATTGATGTTCATTGGTCTTATTCAAAAATGTTTTAAGTCACGTTGGTTATTGATGTTTTCATGGTTTGTGTTTCACATGGTAAATCTTTTTGTTACAAGTTTTATAACTGGTTCAATTGTAAAACTGTATTTATTAATGTTTCTTAAAACCATTTGTGTGATCAAACTGTTTGTTTTGTGGTCTTATTCATGAATATCAATATGAGTCAAAGATGGGTTTCTTTTTTCTGGTCAGTTTCAAGAAGGTAAAAACAGATGCAGTCATAAGTTTTTTTTTCTTCGTAGCGAGTTGGTCGTTTCTTCATGGCGACTTGTCTTGACAAGTCGTCCAGGTTCAATGTATCCACTGTCTTAGCGAGTTAAAAAGGTAGCAACTTGTCACTAATTAGCGACTTGGTTTGACAGATTGGGTAGCGACTTGGTTTGGAAAATGGGTAGCGACTTGGAAAGAAAAAATACTAGCGACTTAGACATTGGTCATTAGCGACTTGTATTTATAAGTCGTAGCAACTTGGTGACTTGTGACTGAAAAAGGTTATGCTAGCGACTTGACATATGGTTAGCGACTTGGTTTTTTTTAAGGTAATAGCAAGTTGAGTTATTTGACTATTGAGTCAAATAAAAGTCTTAGCGACTTGATGCAAAAAACGATAGCGACTTGACTCAACTTTGGCTAGCGACTTGGACAGAAAAGAAGAGATGAAGATGAATATGACTCAACCTCGACCACAAACAACCATAACAAATACCATTTAACAAACATCATTCGGACCTCAGCTTGTTTAACCATCACAGATCCAAATCACAACCTATACGAATCAAACAAAACCAAACCATCACAGGTTCTACCCATGACTGCTACTCTTAACGATCTCAGTTGTTTCGGGGTTATTTCTCTAAGCACATCAAAAGTACAAAACCCTCGAACACACTCATCACAGATCCTTGCTCAAACAACATACATATTCAAAACAAATATAAATTCATGGAGTGCTATCAAGAATCGATCTCAGCTTTGTTTCTTTTTGTGTATGGTTCTCATAACACATAGATCTATAGAGATCCACACCCAAAAGAAGTAACTTCATTGATCTTAAATGATTGTTAATTCTCTGAATGTTAGAAGCAAGATCAAAACCATGAAAGGTCTCATTCTTTACTCCTTGATCGGTTAAATGGAATTACTAAAAGGTTTAAAATCAAAACTTTAAATGGTGAACGTATGACACATGATCTCAGCCTTTCTTTGTCGTGGGCAACTCATGCCATAAATCTTAATGATTGTTACACGAAAAGAACTATACTTCACGGATCTATGATTTTTTTTTGTATATGTTCGAACAATTGAAGATCAAACAAAAACCTTTTTGGTATTTCATTTGACTCTTAAGTTCGTTTAATAATCACATGGGTCTAAATCGTTAACATCACTTACCTTCAACCATTTTTGTTTGAGCCATCCCTGTGGCTTTGAAGACCGTCGAGCCATCCCTGTGGCAGTCACAAAACGCCTATGCCATCCCTGTGGCTAGACAAGATTATTCTGAGATATGATATGAGAGAAGGGCTGCGATTTGGCTTATGATAGTGAAGGAGGCCGATTGAATTTGTATGAGTATATTTAGGGTTTGGTAATGATTCTGAGATGTGTTTAGATGGGGGCGTGTTTTTTTTAGTGAAATTAGGGTAATGTGAGTGTTAAAGGAGCCTTTATACTCCCCAAAATTGTTGGACGAGCCATGAATTGTGTCTGCTTATTATGTTATTGGGCCGCAATATTTGGGTTTGTGCATGATAAGAACACTCATGCGTGGGGAATAAACTCAGTAATTAAAATCACTTCTTGTAACCAAACCGTTAGTCATTTTGTGATTAGAGTTATTTGTGGACAGTTCTTGAACTCTTAAGAATATATGAGTTATTTAAGTATATTAGCTATATGAGTGATTGGACGGGATAAATTATTTCGATGAACCATGTGATAATTTGTATCATTTATGGAACGGGTTATGTGGTATCTTTTGGACCTCGGTTTTAATCATTCATACCAGATATTTGCTGACTCATACTCTTAACGAAATTTAATGTTGTGAAATGAGCATTATAATTCGGATATCCACATGAGTTTTTGATTAAGAGATTTGGTGTGTGATGAGATTTGATGTTGAGATTCATCGTATGATTGATATTTTGGTTTATACATTATCACGGAGAAGTGTATGTCTCGGCTTGAATTGTTTATTGAAGAAAGTTGACTAAGGGGTTGATTGTTCGGTATTACTTATTTGAATTTGAAGTGACGTTTTTCCGGGCACGTTTACTTATTTTCGTCTTCTTTCTTTCTACCCTTCCGCGAAGATGACTTGTTTGGGCATTTATGGAGTGTGATAAAGACTTGGCTATTTAGTTACGTGTGTGATTCTTTCTCGCTTAACCCACAACGTAGCTATCACTTCGGTGTCTCACTCAGTTGAGAATGTCAAGAGGTTTTGTACATTGGGTACACCGTTTCTTTTTTACGAGGATTAGTACAAGTTTAAGGAACAAATCTGGGGAATTTTACGTCATGTTCAAGTTTGGCATATCGGGTCTATTTCTCCTAGTGGTCACTGCAATAGCCGACAGTATCTGTGAAAGATGTGTTCACCAAAGTGTTTATTGGATGGTTGATGATGTTGTTAATGTTGGATATTGAACCACTGATGAACCGCTGCATATTCCCCTAAAACAGATATTCACCGAAACCAAAGTTGTCATAACACATTCAAGCTGACATTGTTTACGGTTTTGTCTTGATTTTGTAAAATCCCGCGAAAGAACCTATTTCTCGGTTTAAATCATAGACTTGTAAAATCCCGTAACAATGAAAACATCCTGGTAATAGTAAAGTGCATTTCAGGATCTATCTTACGGTTTATTCTTGGTTTTGTAAAATCCCGCGAAAGAAACTATTTCTCGGTTTAAACTATAGAATTATAAAATCCCGTGATGATGGAACCATCTTGGAGAAAGGAAAGCATATTTTGGGGTCTTCTGATGCTGGTGTTACGGGTTCTGTTTCGAAGAAGGGATAAAAGGGTGTACTTCATAAATTGGATGTGTGTTTGGATATTCGTCATGGCAGTTTGGTTATTACATGGTTTTACGGGGTTATGTGCTTTTGACCATGGTCGGGATGAAACCATTATCAAAGTTCATTTAAAATGTCAAAGGAGGCTAGAATTGAGCTTTTATTCAGAAGATGTGACAACGGAGGTAATTCACTATTATTTATTTGAGGTTGAAGTGAATTATCATGGGCGAGTGTACTTAGTATCTGAAGATATCAGGGGATGGATGGATGAAGATTCTTCATGATCCTTGTTCAAGCTTATTTTCAAAAATGAAGACTTGGAAATCTAGTTATTTTTTAGAGTCTATTTTTTCTGGGGGAATTGGGCTCTTTTTACCACAAAAATAACTATCACTTTAAGGAGTTACGTTATAGTACTCAGTGTCACATTCAATTGTGGATTTTCAAGAGGTAATGTACGTCTATTACTTGATGGTTGGTTGGTTGAAGAGTATAGAGTACTTAAGAGATTCAATGGAGCATGAATTCTCGCACCGCTTTTGTTACATATGTGCAAATTTAAGTCACGAGTTCGGGTTAGTTTACTTCGAGGTCAAATTCATCATATTGGGTTTTCTCCATCAGCTGTCACTACAAAGAGCCTACTGAATGATAATGGTGATTGATTACATGTTTTGCCAAGAGATTGAAAAGAGAGAGATAATGACGTATGAACACAACAGTTCATGCCTCGTTCCTCAAAGAAAAGAAAAGTGTACGTGTCAGTGCGCTTTATCTTCTGAAGAAGAGAAATCTTCTTATTATGACCATTCTCATCAACATGCTTCATGCTTTTTCCATGCGCTTCAGTCATCAAGTGAACCGGGCTACCACTGAGTGTTTTCTCATTCCACTTGCTCGATTATAATGAAGATGGCGACATCATGTGCTGATTTTGCGGGAGAGAAGTGTGAATAGAACATTCGGATGATTTTCACTTATTTAATCAAGAATGGCAACTCCGTATGCAATTCTTGAGGGGAGAAGAAGTGTGAATTTAATGCATGGTTGATTGATTTCTGAGAATATATGGTCATACGGCTCCTAACTCATGTAAGAACCGAGCTTCTTCTTATCGGGTCATCTTCACATGGAGTTTTTCTTCTTAGAGCCGTTGGTTGACATCTTCACTCGGATTGATGAGTTTATCGACAAAGTGCTTCCGGTTAATGCTTCACGTATACATCAACATGATGATTCCGAACAATCTATCTGTTCTTGTTTGATGTGATTGGTAGTTTGGTGTTACCATCTTGTGTGTTCGTTGCGGCCTGATTGCTGATTTCCTTGATGAACATCTTTATGTTCTTGTTTGATTGGGAGGGATTTTAGTTAAGGGGATTTGCAAGATGTAAGTTGATTGGGATGCTCTTTGGTGATGTTCTTGTTTTTGGTGAGTTGAAGATGTTAACTATCTATTCCCCAACTGGACAATCTTGAAGAAGGTTGAGTCTACAGTCGGTTCTACATTTTGTGCTATATGTTAGAAGACTAAAGACGAGTTGCATTTGATTATCCAAAGACTTCTTCTTAATCTGGGTATTTATCAAACAGATTGTCGGCTTAGGGGAGAGCACTAATTGGGGGAGGGTGAAATGTTTGATTTAATCCCCAATTAGACTTGCTCACACTGTACTTCAGCAAGTTGATTCTCACAAAGACTTCAAGCGATCTTCTCATCAGATTTCAAGTATTTAGGCTGATAATATGTTGCTGATTCTGAAGTATCAAAACCAGCAAGGGGGAAAGAGACACGTATCTAAACGCGAGTAAACTTGATGAACTTAATTCTTCTAAGTGATTGAAGATATCCTGGGAAGACATATGTCATGACCGCAGAGAAACTCAAGGCTTACTCATCAAAGCGTTTAGTGTTCTTATTCCAACATCGTGGGGGAAGTGATGTAAATGAAAGTTTCTAAAGATAAAAGAGGTACACTGGTGTGTGATGATCTCGATGTTATTGCAATCATCAGGGGAGAGAGAATTGTGTACATTGGGGGTGCTCAGCTGTCTCACTTGAGGGCTTAATCAGTGATTTAGAGATATAATCACTTATTCCGGAGTTGACATCCACAGAGATTGTCATCCGCAGAGATAATCGTGATTCGCCCGCTTCTTCAATGTTATCGGTTGTTCTCTCTTTGGGGAATGTGTGTACTTCGGTCCTTGAGCTTCATACACCGATCATCGGGAAGAAAGCCATTGTTTACCACAAACATTGGGGAGGTGTTTTCTCCGCATGATGTGTATTCGAGAGTTCTTGGATATTGGTGTACTTCGGTTCTTGAGCTTCATACACGCTCATCGTGGAATAAAAATGTGAACATGGGAAGGTGTTCTTCATTCCCCTCATGAAGTGTATTCGGAGAGTTCTTGAGCATTATACTAAGAGACGGACCGCATCATTTCAACTACATGGGGAAGTGTTCTCTTGACACCTTTTGGAATGGATTGAGTCGACTTCAGGGTTATGAAATTTGAGAAGAGTTATTTATGTGTGGGTGATACGCTGTCGTTCTTTTGGATGATATAACCTCGAACGAAGAATCACGGTGATTATTCTTAAAAGGAGCAGAAAGTTCGATGACAATGGTGTGCTTCTTTGTGCACTGCTAAGGGAAGCTTGAAAGAAAGCTTTGAATCGCTCACTAAAGGATTTTCGGTTTGGGGAAGCTCGCCAAAGTCTCACTTTCAAGTGGCTCAATTTCTCTCTTCGATTCAAGAGTCTTGAAGCTTTGGTGGTGAATGCTTAAGAGATGATGACTTCTATCTTCTACAACGGCTGCTTCGATATCCTTATCTCGGTACTCGTATCATCATGTTTCTTAAACTATATCATCTATTCTATCCTTGTATATATTTTTCAGAAAATCAAAATACAAAAATATAAAACCAACAAAACAAAATAGAAAATTATAAAATCAACAAAAATCCATAAAAATCAGAAAATTTCAAAAACACCAAAAATATTGTTTTTCTCTAGACATGTCTTCTGGTATCGATAACATCTGCGGTCTTAGAAATGTCATTCAATAATGGCACGGGACCATAGATGAAGTTCGAGCAGGAGGTGTAAATATTCTTTTCCAAAACATGTCACATATCAAATGCCTTGCAGTTACTTCAGACTGTGACCCGTGCTTAAACAATGGCTTGCTATTATTTCAGATAGCAACCCGTTCTTCATGAAAGGAAAGTGTTGCGCTAAACCAATTTTTCAAATATTTCGTGCACTTATCCTAAAAACAAAAATGAGGAAAGTATGTCGAAGGACTGTTGTTCCTACAAAAATGTTTTTCCGTTTAAAATTCTTCAGAAAAATATTTGGTGTTTTCAAAATGGTGGAAAATGAGTTGCTTAAAAACAATCAGATTCAAAGTTTTTATAAAATTTGGAAACTCAATCAATGACTTCAGCACTTTTAAAATCTTTTATAAAATGAGTTATTGGTTGAGGGGGAGAATGTTTTCAAATCTATATCATCTAACGAGCTTTCTTAATTATCCTAATATGCTTAATTAAAAATGATGTTAACCTATGTTGAAGGACTAGGTGCCTAGGATATGATTGCTAGGATTAGATGATTAGAGTTTGATGAACACATTATTCCCACACATTTATATGATCTGATTGATATGTTGCATTGACTTTTATTAGTCGATTGTTGTTTGGGTGATGTCGACCACCATATATTTGTATGTGTGTTCACTAACGTATGCAGGTATATTGGTATAAAAGAATGTTCCCGATCCGGATCCCACAATTGAAGATGATTGGATGCCGAAAGGAAAGGGTAACTATATCTTGGGTTGACAAATGAAGAAACGGAGCTTAATTGGACTTCTATGGAGAGTTGGCATAAATGCAACGTAAGAGGTCTCACTGCATCAGCAGTTGGTTTTCTTCTAAGTGATTGAAGAAACGGAGCTTAATTTGACCTCAGTTGGCATTCAAAATGCAACGTAAGAAGAAGTCTCACCGCATCAGCAGATGGTTTTTCTTCCAAACCCTACAACAACAACAACAGAAGCTTCTCAACCACCTAACGTATCTTGTGCAAGAAAAAGTAGTGATGATACCATTTTTCTAAAACTTGGAATAATATTGTTTTGAAAATGGAAAAATATTGTTTTGAAAATTAATCGGATTCAAAGTTTTGAAATCAACCGGACTCTTATTTTGTCAAATCTTAAGTGATTTCAAATTAAATATTTTCAAACGATATTTAATCTATCAAGTCCGTTTGTACAAATTAAAGTGGTGATCTAAAGATTTAATGTTATGTCATGGTATGATTTTCTTTAGAATCAAGATCTATCAAAATAAAATTTTTTCTGTTCTTGTTTGATTGTGAAATTGTTTTATTTTACCTAAAAGATCTCTTAAAACAATCATACCTGACACTAACAATCTTTAATGTCTTAAAATGGTCCTTATCTGTCATTTTTCAAAATTAAATCAAGCCACGTCTTTCCCAAAAATCTTTTAAATGATTTAAATCAATTGGGATCACAAATCTCAAAAGGTTTGAAATTTTGATCGGGGTAGAGATCGTGAGTTAAATCTCTTATCTGTTTAAATGGAATTGGTTTTAGTCCTTTTAAGGCACTCCTGCCTCCATGTGCCAAACGATTTCAAATACACAATGCACATGTTGAGGAGGAGGATTTATCCAAAAACCAGATGAGTATTTAAACAAGGCCACATTTTCTCCCATGTTTTCTAAACCTAATTAAATCACTTGGGATCCAAAATCTCAAAGGTTTTGATATTTTTGATCGGGGGAGAATTTGTGATTTAATAATGAAATTTGATAAAAGGTGATCGTTTTGATTCAAATGTGCATGCTGCTCTCTCTTGTGTGCTAAACGCTTTCGAATCTCGAAGCACATATTGAGGGGGAGCATTTTAAAGAAAATAAACTATTGAGGTACAAAAGCTTTTATGTTTTTAACATAAAGTACCTTGATTGAGTTTTCAAATGGTTTTCTAAATGGCTTTTGTGATTCGTAGATGTGCTTCAAAAGAACTCTTGCCTCTATGTGTTAAAATGATTTCTCTTATCCTATGCACATATTGAGGGGGAGAATTTTACCAAGAAAATCAAATGGCTTTTTTCTATAGAAATTGTGATCAAGAAATTAATTCTTTCAAAGAACTCTTGCCTCCATGTGTTAAACGATTTCAAAATCATATGCACATGTTGAGGGGGAGCTTTTCTAAATGATCAAAACTATTAAGGTACAAAATGCTTTGATCTCGTATCACAAGTACCTTGATTGTTTTTCCAAATGATTTTTCAATTGGTTTCAAGAAGGAATGAACTGTACCAAAAGACCGACCATTTTACTTTATGCATGGAGTTATAAGGATGGTTAGGTTAGGTATTTGTTCCCACGATCCCGCCAGAGCCGGAGGGATCTACCCAGGGACAATCCACTAGATAGTGTAGAGTCCTTAGGTATATTGAAAAAGAGAGAAAAGTGAGATACGGGAAGAGTGCGGACTGAGACAGAGCTAGTACGGGAATAAACCCAACAAGGTTCTAGTTATGAAGTCTCGGTAAGCACTGAAGGGGTTGAAGAATGAAAAAGAATTGAATGTGAAAAGGGGTGAAAAGAAATAGCCCTCCAATAATTCAACCTTAGGGCAGAAACAGGGTTCAATACATATGCTACTGGTGGTTACTTAGGTAACTCCGGTATTGAAGACAAGACGTCATGGACCCAGTGACGCACTGCACTACAACTTCCCAAACCACTCAAGTTCCTCTTAAAAGGGCTTGTTTCATTCTCACGGGGAACCTACATAACCTATAGACTTTCTCTTAGAGATTGTTGATATTGAAGAAGGAGACCCTCTCCCTAGTCTCCGGCATAGGAACCAAATGTGCACGATTGAGTCTAGAGCCAAGAGATCATCCACAATATCTCATTAGGACACAAAATTAATGAAGACTTGTTGTTTCACATAATGTGGAAAGTAAGAATATATTAAGAGTCCTACGCATTATCCTTGTGGTATTGCCAGAACATCCGAGTGATATGTAAATATTCACGATGAAGATGGAAAGCCTTCTAGAGCCAACATCAAACAAGCTCTTGGTAGGTGGCATGTGAGATCTTTTATAAAGATCAAGCTTGTGACAACTGGATAGAAACAATGGGGCGATTCAATCTTGAATCAACCTTGGTCCAGGAAATGAATTGACGAATACTTTTGGAAAACCATTCGATGTGCAAACCTTCTTTTCTCTAGCACGTCGAATGTGTACTTATGTTTTCAAACACAAAAGTATCTCTGATTGAAAAAATACTTTTGGAAAAATCGTTCGATGTGCAAATCTTCTTTTCTCTAGCACGTCGAATGTGTACTCTTTTAAATACAAAAAGTATTTTGATTGAAAATTGATCTTTCTCATAAAACCTTCGTCGTATTGCAAAACTCTTTCTTCTAAGCAATACGCGATTGTTTTCAAATCATTTTTCATCAATCGGTGAATCTCAATTCGCTGGTTCACTCACTCCGTGTTGTCTTCTTTGAGACGTTCCGGTTTGAGAACGCTTAGAGCATTGCGAAACCTGTCAAGGAGATTCCTCGAATCCTACCGATCACAGGCAGTACTTGTACTGATCAACGGGGAACCGTGGGCCGTGTACCTCAATTCAACGAAAGTGATCAAAGACACTTTCGTGTGTTTTATTGCTAACTGTTGTTTGCGGGTACATTTGGACGGTTGCGGTGATCGAATTGAGGAGTCAATCCAAAGCCGCATGCTTACAGCATCCACACTTAATTTCAAGAAATCATGACTGGTGCATATCTACATAACCTGGCTCTGATATTTCATATTATGCTTCTGCTTCGCTGCTACAAATATCATGAACCAGTAAGGCTTCCGCTACTCTGATAAGAAGATGTCATGATTCAAAAGTGTGAGCATGTCGGTCCAAAAGTCACAACTTCACATGATGGCAACCAACTAAGGGTGATCCAGAGATTTACTGTGGCTGATGATCTCAATGAATGCTCGAAGATCATCAAAGATGTGGATCATTTCAAAGACCTCCACTGAAAGTACAAAGCACTCGGACTTTGAAGTTGCACTACAAAAGCACAAAGATTACGGAATTGAAGAATTGAAGTCTACGAGCTTAAGAACAAAGTCAAGAATAGAATGCTAGGATTCAAAATGTAAAACATGGGGTGACCTCCCTTAGGGGGAGATTGTTAGGAATTATAAAATTCCATAGTGAAGTGTCGGTTACCCCAAATATTATCTAGCATAAGTTAGCTCGTAGACATATCGTTAGTTACGTTATTTATCAGTTTATTAGTTAGTTATTAGTTTAGTTTAGCATAGTGTAACACCGTGGAGGAAGGACGGGTCTTTACCCACTGTATTCCTGATCCACAGTCCGTCAGGAGGACGTTATGTTTGTAACTATAAATACCCCTTCCATCCATAGAAGGGGTGGTGCTTCTCATTCAATCTAACATTTCCTTTGTGTAAACCTCTAGCAAGAACACCCTCTCTCTCTACTTTCTCTCTCTAAAATGGTAAACATGTATTTTGATCATCCAAGACCACCCGAATCATCAAACACATAAATATAACGATCCTACAAAAGCAAATGGAATGCAGCATTGATCCCTATCAACTACTTCATCTGCACCTCATACAGCTGTTATCCACAACTGGGGATCGAACATATAGTGCTCTCTTCCGCCAGGACTTACCTACATTGACAAGAACCTTGTTGCTGAACTTAGAACAACTGAAGCTTCAAATTACCAAAAAGAAGGTACTAAAGGATGATTCCAATGTTGTACTTCAGGTAATCCACAACCAATTTCAGCCATTCATCGATGGAGAATATTCCGCAGACTTCGATCAACACGTGACTGGAACTTCTTTCAAGAAACATACTGGAATGGAAATCCATGAGTTCATAAATACATTTATCCGACTTATGGATAATGTGGAAAAGTACATTAAGGAAGCTGCTCAAGAGGATGATAATTTGAATGAGTGTCAGGTGAAATTAAGTGAAAGTTGTGATAAGTCGGGTAATGTTTCAATTGAAAGGTCGGGTGAGGCTGAATGCAGAATATCAGATACAACAAAGGATGATGAAACCGGATGCACTAAATACAGAGGCTCAGAGTCAGATAAGCTTGAAACAGCCTGCAGTTCAGTGACTCTTGTTATGCATGATGTGAATGCAGATATCAGACCGACAAATGAACAGGTGTCATGTGATGAGGTACCCTTAACTAATCAATATAATGCATCTGCTAATGTACCTAAACAAACTGATCCTAATTCTGAACATGATGTTGATAAATGTTTCTTGGTTGAGACTGAGTCTAGAATTTTTAAAACAAATGAAATGGTTGAAAAAAGGGTTTTTGATGAAATTTCAAACAAATACTCAAACCTTGAAAAACATTGTATTTCCTTAGAAATTGTAATACAACAAAGAGAAGAAAGTCTTCTTGCTACAAAACCTTGCATAAATTCGGAATTCCCAGAATTTCGAGAATTTTTTGAAATTAACCAGTTAAAAACCCAGATTCAGGACAAAGACTCAACCATATGTAATCTGAAAATAAAACTCTCAGATCTACATAAGAAATGTAATATAGGGATGAACAATCCTAATTATGAGGAGAGTGATCCGATTAAATCTAGGAATGATGAATTAGCTTTATGTGTGACCAAGCTATTAAGGGAAAATGAGTTCTTGAGGAAGAACTTATTAGAGAACAATGCCAAGCTGTTAGATCAAACTAACTCCTTGTTGGCAGACATCGATGCCCTCAAAGCCCAAATTCAGGATAAAAGCTTCACCATTGTTGCCTTAAAAATGAGCTTAGGAAAACTGTTGGAAATAGGGTGAACACTAAGTTTGCAAAACCATCGACCTTGGGTAAGCCAATTGTACTCAATAATACAGAACGAGCTGTAGTTAGGCAGCCCAATGCATTTAAAATAGAAAGATTTAAACCATCAAAATCTAAGCTTGCCTCCCAAGTTGATGAGAATACAGTTTTGTCAAAACCAGTCACTTCACTAATTCATTCCGATATGATGAATAACAACCCCCAGCTTAATGTTCGAAGCTATAAGATCAGGAATATAAGGAGATCATCTAGTCCATATAAGAAGTAACAAATGGCTGACCAACCCCCTAAGAATCAAACTAATTTCAAAAGTACCAATGTTCAGAACAGGGAAATGGCTACATCTTCTTCTTAAACTAAAAGATCTAACTCTGCTAGCAGTTGTTTTAAGTGGATGCCTACTGGTAGATTATTTAAGTTCACAGGATCCAAACGGACTTACTCTCCTAGATCTTGTCTTAAGTGGATGCCCACAGGTAAAATCTTCAAGAATGTTTAACTTAAAGGGATGGCTATTAATGATACTCCTAGACCTGACTGTACAACATCCAAAAATGAAGATACACATGTCACTAACCCATCTATTTGCAATTCTACATTTGCTATTAGTGCAAAGTGTCCTTAGTCTTTTTTAGGTACAATGCTCAACTCAATCATGAACATCATGACCTGGTTTCCAACAGAAATGAAGACTGCTCACTCAGGAATTGTAGCTTGTCATAATTGATGTACCTCGTACTTTGACTCCTATTCAACTTGAATCAGGACTCGTTCTCATTAATCCTTGTACAAATTAACCTACATTTGTTTAAAAAAAATAATTAAATCTTTGTACAAATTAATATATATATATATATATATAATTTTTTTTAATTAAAATTAAATCTTCAAAATTAAATTTTTACTCAAAATCTAATAAAAGATGTATCTCTTGTTATCGATAACATCTACGGTCCTAGAAATGTCATTCAATAATGATACGGGTCCTTAGATGAAGTTCGAACAGAAGATATACTCTATTTTAAAACGAGGGGTTGTATTTCAATCAATGTTCACTCACTCTTAATTCGTGACATTGATTGAGGGGGAAAATTTTCAACTTGTCTCTGCATGATTGTTTGATGTATGTAATGTGCTTGCTTGTTTGCTGATGCAAGTTTCTTTACATGGAATGACTAAGTCATGGTTCTTTCCATACACTGTGCTAGATGGCTTATCCATGTTATGTCTTATATGGTACTTGTCATATTCTTTACATGAATGTCACTTATCCACCGTATCTGCATGCAATTTGTTAAGTACAAGGGCTGAAAGTGTCAATAGTACAAATTTATGTGTGATACTAAGATAGGTATAGACTTTCTCTATTAATCATAATACAAGGACCTAATGTGTTATTTATTGAAAGTTGAGAATGGTTCTTAAACGGTAGCGACTTGTCTCAATCTGGCGTAGCGATTTTTCTCAAATAGGCCAAGTAGGAGGACTAAATGTGTCAAACCGTAATACTTGTGAGTAGCACTTAGGCCTTAGCGACTTGTCTCAATCTGGCGTAGCGATTTGTTTCAATTAGGCCAAGTAGAAGGACTAAATGTGTTAATTTGTGATACTTGTGTTTAGTTTTTAGGCTTAGCGACTTGTCACACTTACAATTATTTCAAAATCTCTATCATCTCTCTCTCTCTATTTAACGTGTTTCGAAGCGATTTGAGTGTGGTAAGTTTCCTTTAAAGTTTTGTTTCGAATCTTTCGTGTCTAATGCCCTCTAACACACCTCTATTAACACATCCCACCGATTGATTCATCTTCGATGATAAATTCCATATCTAGGTTAGTTTGTGGTTTTGTTTAATGGGAGTTATTGATATAGAATTGGTTGTATTTAGGGTATCTTGAGTTAGAATTGATGGTGCATATGTGTGTTTTCATGGTCTCCCTTGTGCGCTTTTTGTAAGATTTTTATGTGTTTGTTGGGATGATGTTATGCGTTTATGTATATGCTTGTGTTGTGCTTATATTCAATCGTTGTAGTGCTTTTGGTCTTGCCTGATGTTTCATTTACCTGTGTGATAAGTGTTATTTGGTTATGTCAATACTTGTTCTTGGTGGCGACTTGTCATATATGATCTTGATGGCGAGTTGTCAATATTTTAGACATTCTTGATAGCGACTTGCCATACAAAAGGGTGTTCGTGGAAGCCATTTGCAATCAGTTGCTTGCTGGCGACTTGTCATTAGTTTTTCTTAAAGCGATTTGTTTTGACAAATTGTCTAAAGCGATTTGCTATATCAATTCTACAAAAGCGACTTGTCTATGGTTTTACCTGAAGCGATTTGTTTTGACAAATTGTTTAAAGCGACTTGCTGTAACATTTTCACAAAGGCGATTTGTCACTGGTTTTTCTTATAGCGACTTGTCTTGACAAGTTGATTAAAGCAACTTGCTATAACATTTTCATGAAAGCGACTTGTCTCTGGTTTTATTTGAAGTGATTTGTCTTGACAAATTAATCAAAGCGACTTGCTATAACACTTTTGTAAAAGCGACTTGTCTCTGGTTTCTCTTGAAGCGACTTGTCTTGACAAATTGTTTAAATAACACTTCCATTATAGCGACTTGTCTCATGAAATCCTGATTAAAGCGATTTGTCTCTTTTGAACTATTAAATCAATTTGTTTTTTAACAATTAAGCATAAGCAACTTGTCTCTAGAAAACCTTGCCAAAGTGAATTTGTTACTCTAAGAATTTCTAAAGCAACTTAACCTATTTTCTGAGTATTTCAATCTTCTTCTAGTTAATCTGTCATGTATGCTACTCATTGTGCTTATGTCATGAGGTTGCATTTAGGTTGATTAGCTAACCATGTCTAACCTAACATGCTCTCGAATATTGTTGTTGTATGTGTGATTCAACAGAATTTCGATGGCAGACACAACCTCTTCCGAGAATCTTGCTACTTTTACTCTACCCACAGTTCTTACAGACAAGGAAATTCTTCCAGAAGATAAATTGGTTGAGATAGGCAAAAGCAACTGCTATGTGGACATGGATAGAACACAACCTAATCCAATCTTCAGGATTGCCATTGATATCTTGAAAAACACTAACTTCTTTAGTGCCTTGACCAAGCAATGCACGATCCCTTCCATCTACCTACAACAATTTTGGAACACCGTCACATGGGACAAGATCACAGCCACCTACTCTTGTAAGCTTGATGATAAAGAGTATGAAACCACCTCTGATATTCTCAGTAAGGCCATAGGAATCACACCATATGACCCTGAAAAACAATATGCCCCTCCACCCACTGCTGAAGAGCTAATAGATTTTCTCAATGAGTTGGGTTATCAAGTTAACGTAACAAGGGTTTCAGATATCATCACCGGCAACATGTATCAACCTTGGAGAGCCATTGCTACTATTCTCAATCTATGTTTATCTAGCAAAACCTCAGGGTTCGATAAAGTAAGGGCACCTATTCTGCAAATTTTGTGGGGAATCATCAAAGGGGTGAATATTGATGTCACAGAACGTATTTGGGAAGAATTCTCGTTGTCTATGCACACTTTCATCACCGACAGAACAAATGTTCAGAATCAAGCCAAAGGAAGAAAGAAAGAGAACAAACTTGTAATTCCTAGCATAAGATTCTTGAAGCTTATCATTCAGTTCTTGCAACAGACACATCATTTTAATCCAAGGAGTGAGTCAGTCCTCCATGAAGCTAGTGATGAATTTGTACTTGGTAACCTCAAATATGTTGCCAAAGGTGTTAATAAAGAGATCTTTGGAATGCCAATTCCTGATGCTCTTCTCACAGATGATATTAAGAAGGCTGATTACTTCAGAAAATACAAGAAAAGGGCATCCAGATCCAATGTTGATGACGCTCCCGATCCCTCACAACCCAAGTCTACAAAGTCTTCTTCTAGCACTAAATCATCTTCTAAAACCTCATACGCCGCCCTTCCCAAGAAGAGACTTGATAGATCTCAATCTACTGACACTTCATCACAGAAGCAGAAAAAGAGAAAGAGAGAAGCCAGCAAGGGAAAAGATGAAGGATCCAATGTTCCTGATAGACACATGAGTTTAATGGATGAAGATGAGGCTGCACTACAACAAGGGATTCAACAAAGCCTGGATTCCCTAAACGTGTCTCAGAGACCTCCAGTGGGAGGAGTTGTGTTACGAGAACCTGTGCCACCACCTCGACAAACCGCACCTGCCACACAAGACAAAGGTAAAGTGATTGCTGGAGTAGAAGCTGAACAAGCCGTTCAAATGCTACTGACCATCTCCTCTCCACCTCCAATAACAACTACCCAATTTGTTCTCAAGAAAAGAGATGTTGAATCATCCTCAGCACAAGTACAATCTGGAGTGGAAAAAGATGTGCCAGAAACACCTGTTGAAACCCCTGCTTCCAGTCATACTCAGTCAGAAAGTCAGGAGACAGCACCTTTTACTGAGGAGATTCCAGTGCTTGAAACAGAAAATGAAGAAAATGAACTGCTGAAAGACCCACAGGAGATCCTTGAGCCAAGAACTGAAGAACACAGGCGCCTAGAAGAAACAAACATGTCTACGGGATCTCTATCCTCACTTAAGAATCTAGATGCTGACTTCTCATTTGGTGATCAGTTTTTGAATGACAAACCCTTAGACACCGAGACTTATAAGCAAAATGATGAGAAAGAGGAAGTTGTACACTGTCAACATCGAGCAAGACACATCAACCATCCCTTCGATGTCAGCACCTGCTCAAACAACCGCACTTCCACCACCCGAACCAGTTGTCACAATTAATGACACGGACACTCCATCGGCGTCACCACCTCTGATCTTAACATCTGAACAACTGCTCGACAAGGCAGTGAAACGAATTGAAGCTCTTGAGAGGCACCTGCCTAAATCTATCAACGTCCTCGAGCGTCGTGTCTCCAAGCTGGAGAACCTTAACTTCGATGAAGGTGTAGCAGACGCCATTGAAGCCGAAGTTAAAGATGTTGTAGAATGGGCAATGCAAGCTCCATTGCTTCAACGGTTTAAAGACTTACCCATTTCAGATATAAGAGTTGTCCTTTCGGATAAAATGTATGAAGCTAACGAGCATCTGGATGAGGTCCATAAGAAGTTATTCGTGGCTCTCGAAGAATCGATAAAGCACGATAATCATTTACAGTTTCTGGAGGACATAAGAGAAAGAGAGACAAAGAAGAAAAGGAGGAAATCGGTGTTGGAGTCGTTGCATAAAGGTCCTAAATCTCCACCTCCTCCTCCTCCTCCAACTGGTGGAGCTGGAACTTCTGGTACTGGTGGATCTTCTGGCACAACCACAACTACTATGACAAATCCACCAACATCTCCACCAACCCTCAAATCACACCAGTTCATTCGGTGGTCAAGGTACTCAGAAGATGTCTACGGCATGGACTACGATTGATTCTAGGTTTACACCCACCTTCTCCACTGTCCCGGAAGACCAAGTACTAAATGAAGAGTCTTATGTCATGCCACAGTCAGAATCTAATGACGATGATGCATCCACCAAACATATCCCTAAGCTGTCTGAAGATGACGATTGGTTTGATGCATACATTTCGGGTGAACGCGTTACAACCTCTAGAGTTGCACCATCAAAGGATATGACTCAAAGCTGGCTCACTAAGGATAAACCTCAAACTCTTGAACCTTCATGGTCCATTCCTGAGTCTGATTCGATAATCCCTGACAACAATTGGGCTACAACCATTATTTCCAACTATAAAGCTCCAGCAAAAGACTTTCCTCTTCACTTCACAGGGGATATGGGAAGCTTTATGAAGTGGTTTTGTGAGAAGAAGGGAATTTCGTCAATCACTCCTAAGGATCTTGAAGGCCCAGCGTTTGAAAT
The DNA here is from genome assembly GCA_910596185.1 of Chrysanthemum makinoi. Lineage (NCBI taxonomy): Eukaryota > Viridiplantae > Streptophyta > Magnoliopsida > Asterales > Asteraceae > Chrysanthemum > Chrysanthemum makinoi. The sequence continues at coordinate 147,348,046 of OU343220.1, forward strand.
CGTCAAAGTCTTCCACTCTGATACTAATCAGCTTCAATACCAGATGGAAGAATGCCATAAAATGCTGAATGATCAAGTCAGTGAGCATATCAATCAGTTTGATATGAACTACCCTCTTCCTCTCGGTGGTGAACCTGGACAAGTGACTATTCAATCAAAGTTCTTCTTCAACCATGACCTGGATTATCTATGTGCTCGAACTATTGAAAGAAGACCAGCTTTATCGATTTCTAAGATGAAAGTTGGAACCTACATAGATCAGGGTCTTGAACAGATGGTACCGGATCAATTCTGGACAGACAAAGAACAAGTGTATGACATTGCTGCCTCATATGACATTTCTCATTGGTGGTTCAAGAAGAAGAAACTCTACATTGATAGACATGGTGCTGAAAAGAGACGCAAAGCTGTTCGATCCAAGCTGCGTATTCTAAGTGTGATCAGTATGGAGATCTTCTCAATCTACGGCTATGATTATCTGAAGAAGATTGTTCTTAGAAGAGCTGACTTGAAAGATCATGTTATAGAAGAAAACGACTTCAAACATTTGCTGCCAAGTGACTTTGAAGATCTCTATCTTCTGAACCTCCAAGGACACCTTGACCATCTACTTGTTCGTGAGAAGAAGGCTCTCTCTGCTGGTGTCAATCTTTGGATCAGGGGCTTAGTCATTCGACAAAGAGTTGGGGATATTCAACTAGGCGTGGGCTACCAGACTCAGGTCAACCTAATGAGACCGAAATGGGAAGCCACATGACATGAATTTCGTCACGACTATACAGTGATTGACACCCCTAGAGCAGTCCTCTTTACCGACAGATACGGGTCACGAATGCTAATGAGGTTGTGCGAGCTACACAAGTTCAGTGATGGTACACTCAAGATGGTTGAAGAAGAATTAAACTCGAGAGTGAAGGAAATCAAACTTGACCTGAAGCCGTGGAACAAAACTAAATTTTGGTCTGAACAGGATTTGAAGAGGTGTGAAGAGTTCATTGCTGAGATCGGGAGAAGACTTAAGACTAGAAAGATCTTCCGCAGCCTTGAAAGTTTTGCGGGTGGTAGACTTCGTGAAGGTCATTACAAGCTACTTCAAAGAACTGAATGAAGACATCTTCCTGGAATAGTTCTGTTATGTATTATGATTTGTGTAATATGGTGACTGTACTATAAACAACTATAACTATAATGTATGTAGTAGTGATAGGTTATGTATTGTTGTTTCCCTTTTAGTCTAAAAGGGAACTTAGGAGTAGCCCACTTCAGATCAAATAAAACCGGACACATTTTTCTCCAACAAATTTTGTTTTTTTTTATATATTTAAATCACTTGAGATCCAAAATCTCAAAGGATTTGAAATTTTTGATCGGGGGAGAAAATGTGATATAAATATGCAATCTGATAAAAGGTGACCAATTTCGTCTCAAAGTGCATACTGCTCTCGAATATGTGCTAAACTCTTTTCGTATCTCGAAGCATATATTGAGGGGGAGCATTTCAAAAAGAAAATAAACTTTCAAGGTACAAAGATTTCTATGTTTTAACATAATGTACCTTGATTGATTTTTAAATGGTTTCCAAATGGTTGTGTGATCATGAAAGTACCTCAAAGAACTCTTTCCTCTATGTGCTAAATTATTTGAAACAACCATCACACATTTTGAGGGGGAGAATTTACCATGAAAATCAAAAGGTTTTTTCTAAGGAAATTGTGATCAAGAAATTAATTCAAAGAACTCTTGCCTCCATGTGCTAAACAATTTCAAAATCATATGCACATGTTGAGGGGGAGCATTTCTAAAGTGATCAAAACAATTAAGGTACAAAATGCTTTGATTTTATATCACAAGTACCTTGATTGATTTTCCAAATGATTTTTCAATTGGTTTCATGAAGGAATTAACAATACCAAAAGACCGACCAATTTACTTTATGCATGGTGTTATAAGGATGGTTAGGTTAGGTATTCGTTCCCACGATCCCGCCAGTGCCGGAGAGATCTACCGAGGGACAATCCACTAGATAGTGTAGAGTCCTTAGGTATGATGAAAAAAGGAGAAAAGTGAGAAACGGGAAGAGTGCGGACTGAGACTGAACTAGTACTGGAATAAACCCAACAAGGTTCTAGTTATGAAGTCTCGGTCTGAAGGGGTTGAAGAATGAAAAAGAATTGAATGTGAAAAGGGTGAAAAGAAATAGCCCTCCATTAATTCAACCTTAGGGCAAAAACCGGGTTCAATACATATGCTACTAGTGTCTACTAAGGTAACACTGGTATTGAAGACAAGACGTCATGGACCCAGTGGCGCACTGCACTACAACTTCCCAAGCTACTCAAGTCTCTCTTAAAAGGACTTGTTTCATTCTCACGGGGAACCTACATTATCTATCAACTTTCTCATACAGATTGTTGATATTGAAGGAGGAGACCCTCTCCCTAGTCTCCGGCATAGGAACTAAATGTGCACAATTGAGTCTAGAGCCACGAGATCATCAATAAATCTCATTAGGACACTGTCAATGAAGAATCTCTGCTTCACACAATGTGGAAAGAGAGATTATATTTTAAGAGTCCTACGCATTATCTTTGTGGTATTGCCAGAACATCTGAGTGATACGCAAACATATTCACAATGAAGATGGAAACCCTTCTAGAGCCAACATCAAACAAGCTCTTGGTAGGTGGCATGTGAGATATATCCAATAGATCAAACATGTGACAACTGGATTGAAACAATGGGGCGATTCATTATTGAATCAACCTTGGTCCAGGAAATGGATTGACGGATACCTTTGAAAAACCGGTCGTTGTGCTTAAAACTCTTTTCTCTAGCACATCGATTGTGTATTAATATTTCAAAAATAAAAGGTGTTTATGATTGGTAATTGATTTTCCTTAAAACCTTCGTTGTATTGCAAAAACACTTTATATTGAGCAGTACACGAATGTTTTTCAAATCTCTTTTCATCAATCAGTGAATCTCAAATTTGCTGGTTCACTCACTCCGTGTTGTCTTCTTTGAGACGTTCAGGTTTGAGAACAGCTAGAGCAGCTGCGAAACCCTGTCAAGGAGATTCTTCGGAATTATATCTGATCACAGGCAGTACTTCTACTGATCAACGGGGAACCGTGGGCCGTGTACCTCAATTCAACGAAAGTGATCAAAGACACTTTCGTGCGCTCTATTGCTAATTGTTGTATGCAGGTACACCCAATGTTTGCAGCTGATCAGAATGGAGAGGTCAATCCATTGCCGCATGCTCACACAACACATTCATATCTAAAGCAATCATGATAAGTGCATAAACGACTCTGATATTGTCACTCCATGCTTCTGCTACGCTGCTACTAATATCATGAATCAACTAAAGCTTCTGCTACTCTGATAAGAAGACATCATGATCCAGAATGTGAGCATGTCGGTCCATTTGTCTCAACATCATATGAGGGCAACACAACAAAGGGTGATGCTGAGATCAACTGTGGCTGATGATCTCAAATAAAGCTCGAAGGTCATCAAAATGTGGATCAGCACTATAACCTCCACTTAATGTACAATGTAGTTGGACTATGAAGAAATCACCACGAAAGCACAAAGATTGAATATCTTGTTGAATTGAAGTCTACGAGCTCAAGACTGAAGATTAAATAGAATGATAGGATGCAAAATGTAAATCATGGGGTGACCTCCCTTAGGGGGAGATTGTTAGGAATTGGAAATTCTATTGTGAAGCATCGGTCACCCCATATATAATCTAGCTTAGTCTAGTCTAGTCTAGTGCAACACCGTGGAGGAAGGACGGGCCTTTACCCATTGTATGCCTGATCCACAGCCCGAAGGAGGGCGTAATACTATGTATAAATAGCCCTCTCCCCACAAGGGAGAGGGTTGGATGTTCATTGAGTAATCTAACCTTTCACTTGTTTTATCTCTCTAGAACACCCCACTTTCTCTCTCTAAAACCATATATTAATACACCCATATTTGTCATGGTTTGATATGTTTATGAAATCCAATATGTTACAGTTGTGATAGCCCCTCCATCAGGTTCAAACAACATGACATTATATTCCTCCCCCTGGACAACCTGAGTAAACACCATCCACTGACTAGGGCTCATATTCAAGTCTTGAACCAGTTTGATCCAACCAAACCCAAATAGGAAGGAGTTGATGTATTCAAGTCTTGAACTAGTCTTTTCACTTGCCACCCTAACAGTGTACTCAGTCGTAGTGGTAACTACGATCGAGTCCGTAGGGGTTGGACCATTCAGATATTTCAAAAAATCTTCCGGCAACAACTGCATAAGCAGAGAGATGTCTGTAACTGGCACTAAACACCTACAAAACTGAGCAATGTCGGTTCATAGTTATGAAACTCCTCCCCATCCTAACTATAGCAAGTTACATAAAACACATCCTCGCCCTCTTCTATAAAATGTATGTAAGCAACATCCGAACAAGTGATGTTGTGCATGTCAAAATAATTCCACCTTGCTCCCTTAACAACACACACTAATTTTGAGACTCTTCTTAAACTAACTCTCCATCGAATCCCCGCACAGTTAACTAAGTAAATATAACGATTCCCATGATAGGAACCTCCTAGCGCGTAATCATTATGCAGTTCCTATATATCAAAATTAATTTTTAAGCATTGTCAATTTCTTAAAACTAGTTTCTTAGAGAAATAACAGTTAATTCATATATGGTGTTAACTTATAAACTCATCCAAAAATGTTCACGATTGTCACATCGCAAACAAATTGATTCCCATACATATTTACTGCATTAACGATTATGATTAACACAAATAACGTTTTAATGAAGTAAAAATCAGTAAATATTGTTACTTGGTATCTGTGTTGTTTGATTTTGCATGGCTTGGAAGTTCTGATGGTATGTGATTGTGGGTGTGTGATTTGATAATCACTTTACAACTAATATTTGTTTGCCAAGATAATAATAAATGGATCAAATTTACAACTAATATTTGTTGGCCAAGATAATAATAAACGGATCAAATCTATAAACTGATATACAGATCTATAAAGTGTTATATTTTCCGGCGAGATAGTTGTTCAGCGGCAGAGATCCGGCAAGACAACGGCAGCCGCGATTTTTCGGCGAGACTGCGGCTTTTTCCGGCAAGTGGCGGCTGCTAAAAAAACGCATTTTTTTTAAATAAAAACTCAGATCTAGAAATAAAAAATATAGATCTATAAAAAAAACACTCAAAACTTAATTAATAGTCATGGATCTATTAAAAAAACTCAAAAAATAAATCAAACTTAAAAAAAAAACTCTTTTGGTGGCCGTTGGTTTCGGTGGTAGAGTTATGTGGTGGTGACGACTAGGGGTGGAAATGAGCCGAGCCGCTCGTAAAAAGCTCGAGATCGGATCGGTAAAAAGCTCGAACGAGCCGAGCTTGAACGAGCTCGAGCTCGAGCTCGAGCCTATATTGAAGCTCATTTAATAATTGAGCCCGAGCCCGAGCTCAATATACAAAGCTCGAATATGCTCGCGAGCCTAAACGAGCTTTTAGTAAATAATACATTATAACCACTCCCTAGGTAACCTACATTTATTCCTACACCTACTGTGGCCCATTTACATCTGTTGATCACATCTACCATTTATTTACCCTTGATTATTCAAACCAAATTAATTTTACTCTCACCTAAAACACGGCAGCCACACAAATTTCTTATCTCTTCTTTGCAAAAATCAGACGCACCATAGTTTCTTCCCAAAACAATTCGTCCCTTTCACTTTATATTATCACAGCCATACAAAGTTACAAACAAATCCTCCTTTTCCTATCTATGTTTCACTTATCATAATAACTAAAAGAATCTTTCTATGTTTCACTTAACCATTTTCGGATGTTAACAAAGATCCATGATGGGTTCTTGTGTATAGATCTTAAAGATCTTTTGTCTTGAACGGAATATAACCTGAGATCTTGTTTTTGTATTATTTAGTTTCGAGTCTTGATTGTGATGGATGAGATGATGTTGGCTGATATAGTTGATGGAGATGGGTTAGGATCCAAAGTAACTAACGAGCTCATTAACGAGCTCTAGATAAACGAGCTGGAATAAGTAAGCTTAAGAAGCCAAACTTTATTTTTCTACAAACAAGCCGAGCTCGAGCTTTTTATATCATACCACGAGCCGAGCTCGAGCTCGAATTTTAAAGCTCGAAACGAGCCGAGCTCGAGCTCGAGCCCTATAAAATATAAACGAGCCGAGCTCGAGCTTTGACAGGCTCGGGCTCGGCTCGGCTCGTTTTCACCCCTAGTGACGACTGGTGGAGGTCTGGTGGTGTTGAGGTTCGGTGAAAGTAAATGAGATGTGAGTTTGTGGGTATTTGTTTTGAGGGGTGGGCTCGATGGTGGTGATATGCGGTGGTGGTGACGTGCGGTGGTAGAAGCGTTTGGTGATGGTGTTTATATGGTTGTGGAAATGGTGGAAGAGATGGAGAGAGTTTTATGTGTGTGTTTTTTATGTGGTGTGAGTTGTGAGATTAGATACAAGACTTCAGGATTTTTATTTTTTTTTCCTCACATTTGACCATTGAAAATTTTAACTTTTCAACATTAACTGTTTTTACTTTATATGTAGTATAGATTGTAAAGCTTTTAAAAATGGGTTAGTATTTGTATCACTTTTTTTATGCATACACTACAATGTTACATCATTAATACATACTAGCGGGTACTCTTAAATAAATATTTTTGATGAATAATGTATTTTAATTTATTATGTTTTTTTAACAATAAATTTACGGATATCAAGAATTTTGTATAGCCCGTGCCCGTTCGGGCTCGAACTCGTTGGCCCCGTGTCTGCTCGGGATCGAGCCCGTTTGGTCTCCGCCATTTCGGGCTCAAGCCCATTTGGCCCGTTGCCCGTTCGGGCTTGAATATTTGTATAATGTGCTTTATTATTTGTAGTAGTGAAATTTAATGCATGAATTGTGCTTAATTTGGTTGTACAATATGCTTGATAATTTTTATTTCTTATGTAAGGGGTATTTTAATAACTGTATTAATTGTATTTATTGACTAGTTAAATAATTGACTATATTAAATAGCATTAATGTGGTGTTTTGTTGTACACTATTCTTCTTGTCTTGTACGTCTTAAAATTATGTGCATTAAAGTGTTGTACACAATGTTTCTTGAGAAAAGTACAAAAATAAGTCAAAATCTGTTTTGAAGTCCCCTTTATGGTCAAGTTTTAACCCAATGTTCAAAATGGTCATGCGCAACCACTCGACTCCGCAACTCCACCCAAAATTCGCCACGTGTCCAAATGAAAGTACACTTTTTGTACTTTTTTTTTATTATTTGTACTTTTTGTACTTTCATTTGGACACGTGGCGGATTTTGGGTGGAGTTGCGGAGTCGAGTGGTTGCGCAGTGGCGAATTTTGGGTGGAGCTGCGGAGTCGAGTGGTTGCGCATGACCATTTTGGACATTGAGTTAAAAAGTGACTACAAAGGGGATTTCAAAAAAGATTTTGGCTTATTTTTGTACTTTTCTCATGTTTCTTTTCTTGTAAGTAGTAGTCATTAATAACATTGACCACTTTAATAGCATTAATGTTGTAAGTCTGAAAATTACATCATGCTTATTTTGTTGTACACTATGCTTATTTTGTTGTAAGTCTAAAAATTGGTTGCAGCTATTGTATATTGTGCTTAAATGGTCGTAATTTTTTGTGAAAGGGTGTTTTTAATAGCAATAATGTTGTTTGATAGAATTTTGGTTTTAAAATGACAGAACGCTTTATTTTGTTGTACAATATGCTTACTTTGTTGTAATTCTGAAAATTGAGTGCATTAAAGTGTTGTAAACCATGCTTAACTTCTTGTACGTTTTAAAATTAAAAGTGAGATGCTTTCGTGCATTATAAGTAGTAGATATTACAACATGTTATATACATAATTATGATGTATGAATTAATAAGTATCACTACCTATTAAAAGTTGATCTCAAAAATTGAAGTACTTATTAGAAAGTTGGCCGACACTTGTTTTATCCAATTTATTCATTTTCGTATTTTCCACCTACATGCTCAGAATTTTGAGTTTGCCCCACTTAATCTCAACTCTTTGTGGCACAACTTTTTCTTTCTTCACAAAATACAAGAATCAAGTATACAATTATGAAAAAAATAAAGAAAGTTGTAACTAGACGTGGCAAAACGGGCGGGCTAAACGGGCACGGGCTAGAATGGGCACGGGCTTAAACGGGCATGGGTCAAACGGGCACATGTTATACAAATCGCTTAATAAAATATCTAAAACGACGAAAAAAATTCCTTAAACGTAATATCTTATTTATATTAAAAAATTTAAATATATTATATAAAAAAATATTTCTTTAAAACGATCGTAATGTTCTATAATTGAAAAAAAAAATGTGCCTGTGAGTGCCCTAATGTTCTATAATTGAAAAAAAAATGTGTCTGTGAGTGCCCATTTAAGTTTTTCATGTGCTATATGTGTCAATTTAAAAAAAAAAAAAAAAAAAAAAAAAATACTAAATGTGACAAAGTCTTTTAAAAGTTTACCCATTTAACTCGCTTCTAAGAGCAAAGGGTATGGGTGCAAGATAACATGCCAAAAGAAAGAAAGAAATATCAATGGCATGCTATTACAATACCATCTAACATGTCATTTGTGAGCCAAAAATTGTTTGAGTTGGTTGAGTGACTCAAGCCAAAGGAGAAAGAGGACACATTTTTACTATTTTTTTAATTTTTTTTAGTGTATTGTGAGTGAGGGGTATTTTTAGTTGGTATTTTGTGGACCCAATAACATGTTATTGGTGTGTTATGAGAGAGTGTGTTTGAGTTATTGATGAGTTATTGAGAGGTGTCTGATGTGACGATGAGGTGTCATATCAATAACGTGTTATTAGTATCCATGATACCTTGTGCTCTAAGGCACCCATAAAAAACCAAACATCCAAACATTGTCAAACCGTATCATTCGTCTTTTTATCACGTGATCATTTGTTTGTATTCTTTTACACGAACTGTTTATTAAAACTCTTATATTTATAATTTAAAGTTTTTTTTGTTTTTTTTTTAATGAACCGGTCATTTCTAATGCTTGTTCAGTCGCTGTCGAAACCAACCAAAAATATCATTCGTCGACATGCGTTTGCGTGAATACCATTTTAGTGATAAAGTAGTTTTTTCGTTTCAAAGTTTCAAAATAAATGTCCTCCAACAAAAAACATAAAGTTTCAAAAAAAGCACAATTATTATTATTTTATTTTTATTACTTTTTACAGAATGACAAATTTATCTTTAATTAAGTAATATTTTTTTTAATGTTTGTAATATTGATAATAATAAAAAATTAAATTGAGATATTTCAAAAAAAAAAACATGAATTATTAATTTGAGACGATGAGAGTATTAATATTTGAACATAAGGCTTTTCGTCATTTGAAATAATCAAAGTCGACTCTTGAGAAAAGACATGAAGAAAACGAGTGAAATAATTTACCAACCAAATAAGGAAAATAAAGTGCAATAGGTAATGTGCAATGTAATAAACTTAGGAATCAAACCACATGACTTGTAACCGAAAACCAAATAAAAGAAAGTCCTCTTGTTCTTCTTCTTCTCCGATCTCCATTTCCAATTTTAGGGCTTGTTTCAATAAGATCCATACCCCAAATGGTGTTAAAATCAAGATCATCATTGCCACGTGGCACATCACGCAAATCATCATCATATTCTTCATTAACATCATCAACGCTCATATTCTCGATCTTAATAATCTGTTCATTCTTCGTTTTGATCTTGTTAGCTCTCGGCATCCTTTCGATACCTAATACTTCCTCCAATTCACCCAAACCCCATGATTTGACCTCCATTGTTCACCGCACTACTCTTGACAGGTTCAATTATTATTATTATTATTATTATTATTATTATTTTTAAAAACATTGCTCAAATTAAATTGATTAATTTTTATGTGATGTTAGGAGTGAGAGAGAAGATCAGTGGGTTGAAGTCATTTCATGGGAGCCTCGAGCTGTTATTTATCATAATTTCTTGGTTAGTCTAATTTTTATTTTTTTATATGTGACGTTGTTGTATCGATATGAGATTACGGAATTTTTTTTGTTACATAAGTTTATTGATTGTAACAAATTAGGAGCATAGGACAAGAATAGTGTTTTGGCACTTTACTTTTTTGAGAAACAAAATCCAAGGAGGAGAATCAACTATTTGAATTGGAGAAAACGATAGTATGAAGACATCGAGTCTAAAAGTATGCTCTAGCAGCCGTTTCACCGAAAGTAGAAAATTTATGTGTATTCTAACTTCTAAGTATGTTAGATGATCACCTGAGTTAATATACATCTCAAAACGAAAAGAAAACGCAAAATGTCAACTCTAGATCTGGTTTTGAGTTATTTGATAGACCAGTATTGACATGTTATACAGCCGTGCACGCTATCTATAGGTGTCGATAAAAACATTCTTGTATGACGAAGGTAATGAAGTTCATGTGCTTCTGGTTTCATGTCTTCTATTCTACCATCCGCGCTATCTGAACCTGGTGGGTGATATTCATCTTTGAAACCATCACTCTCTGGAACTTACTGCTGTCAATTCTTGTTGACGGAATCAAAACCAATACCTTGAAAAAACTTAAGGAACAACAGAATACCTTGACATCCTTCTGTTACTAGTCAAGATTATGACAAATTCAAACTCAACTAAATGAATGATTGCACTGAATCTAAAAGCATACGACAAGCACCATACATAATGATCTAGTGATCTACTTAGAAATCCATTTAATTAATATGATAGAAACTCCCAGAGTATGCTTAAGCAGAAAAATCTCTCGGTAAAAACTCTGAATTTTTGTATGCTCCTTTCTTTTGTTATAATTTCAGACAAAAGATACAACGGAAGGCAAATGCTGAAAACTACAAGGGCATAATCTTACACCCTTTGGGTACAAGACTACACGGCATCCATAAGGTTGCCTTATTAAGTATAATGTGTAATTAACGACCTAACGTTTGTAATGCTCAGAGCGGAGCAGAACTCGTGATTTGTCATTAAGTATGCACTCTTGGAACTCTATTAGCTGATTACTTTGGGATTAGTTGTCTACCAAACTACCTTAACTTCTCTAAGTGATATAAATACATTTATTCCTCGATGAAAGTAGAAAAAATACATTAAAAAGTAGTATAATGATAAATAACTGGTCTTAGAATTGTAAGAGGATATATTTTTTTAGAAAGGTGTAAGAGAATATAATTACATTAATAAGGTTGGCAGATTTCTGTTGTGGAAGGAGGTAGCTAACGTATTAATGCTTAAGTTTGTTAATGAGGATTCATCTTTAATGATTACGATTTGAATTTAAGTTGTCCTTAGTTGTGATAATTTTACTAGTTGAGTGGATTGAATGGTCTTTACTCTAGTTGTGAAGAATCTGGTTCATCATACTTGTTGGATTATGGACTCATCCATCGTTTGAGTATGTATGGCATGCTTCTAATTCACAATTGAAATTATGTTAACACTTCTACTTTTATGAGTGAAAATGTATTTTTCTTCCTGTTGTGAGTTTGCATATGCTATGCTTCAAGGTTCAAGAAGGTTACAAAAGGAAGTCTTGTGTTTGGCTTGAACAAAACTTGGTCGACAGCTTACATTAGCTAACCGAACTGAATCTTGTGCATTTTTCATGGCAGTCACAGGAGGAGTGTGAGTATCTAATTAATCTTGCTAAACCTCATATGGTGAAGTCAACTGTCGTTGATAGTGATACTGGGAAGAGCACAGATAGTAGGTATGATACTTCACTGTTGCTGTTAAATTTTTTCTTTTACTTGCTCCTTTTGCTTCTTTTTGCTGGTTGTTTCTCTTATAATAATCTCTCAAGTATTCTTAAGTTAGTCGACTTACCAGGAGTTTCCACACCTTTTTGTTTAAGGGTTCGTACGAGTTCTGGCACGTTTTTGGCTCGTGGACGTGATAAGACAATCCGGACCATTGAGAAACGCATTGCAGATTTCACCTTTTTACCTGTAGGTACGCTTTTACAAAGCATTATGGAATTCTGCTTAATCATTAGTTATTCCTTCAGATACACCGTTACATACTCCGATAGGCGAAAATATAAGCTCTTCAATTGTGTAGTACCTATATTTAGAACAATATGGATAGCACTGGAAGATCCTTTGAAATTTCTGTTGTAGCTGTGAAATTCCTTTTTTTCTTATGCTGTGTATTTTACATTTCATGTATATTGGTGCTTAAGTAGCCTGAGATTATAGAACAATAATATATAATCTACCTCTAATAGTCAACTTCAGTGGGACAATAGGGTGTTCTGAAACTCTGTTTGGCTACTTCTGAAAGTGCTCTTACATGAATTATTAATTTTATAACACAGAACATGGGGAAGGACTTCAAATTCTCCACTATGAAGTTGGACAAAAGTATGAGCCTCATTATGACTATTTCCAAGATGAGTTTAACACCAAGAATGGGGGTCAACGAATGGCTACAGTTCTGATGTACCTGTAAGTGACACTTTTTCCATCGGCAACTTTGTACATGTATTTTTTCTCTTCTCATCTGATATTTTTCTTATCCGGTCATTGACAGGTCAGATGTTGAAGAAGGCGGTGAGACGGTTTTCCCTTCTGCAAAGGGGAACATCAGTGCTGTGCCTTGGTGGAATGAATTATCTGAATGTGGCAAAGAAGGGCTATCTGTTAAACCGAAAATGGGGGATGCATTGCTTTTCTGGAGCATGAAACCTGATGCATCTCTAGATCCTTCAAGTTTACATGGTCAGTATATCTATCCATGTATGTAATCTGTATATGGACAAATGGGCGGGGAGGGTAAGGGGTGAAAACGGGTTTGGGTTAAACTAGGGAATGTATTGGTTGTCAGGTCAGGTAAGTTGAGTTAACCAATAAATTGTAAGGGGTGAAAACGGGTTTGGGTTAAACTAGGGAATGTATTGGTTGTCAGGTCAGGTAAGTTGAGTTAACCAATAAATTGTTAGTTTGTTGAATATTATCACTAAAACCATATATTGATAGAGTAATTATATAAGTTGAATAACACAATTTAGGAGGTTTTATACCTACAAAAACGATGTATTGTGGCTTTCGACCAGGTTGACCCATATGACCTGCTTCCTTTTGTGCTATATTCCTGTTTACCCGTTTTCCTTGTTAGTGATAAAGCAGAGCCGATTCAACTCATCATAGTATGGGTCAAATTTAACTCCACTTTCAAGTTTTAAGACCTTCGCATAATATTGGCCTCCTCTGTTTGGCATGACACATGCTTTAACTTTAGTTAGATAATTTTATATTCGACACTGCGTGACCTAAATTCAAACATCTCTTATCCTCTAATAGGTGGCTGCCCAGTTATCAAGGGGAACAAGTGGTCCTCTACAAAATGGATCCGTGTCAACGAGTATAAAGCTTAATTTTGGCTTTAAAGGTAGGATCTCTGTTCTGCTACTACTATAGACGTTTTATGTGACTCAATAAAATACATGATATCACTATCGCATCTGCAAAAATGTATTTTATATATATTTACTTATGTTTCCTCTTTTGCTTACTTGAGTTACGTCACTAAAAGGAGACACTTAGCTGTGTTCATGCAGCAGTTTTGGAGAAACTCATGTTTGCCTGCACAAACTCTTACCTCACAAATTTTACTTTGCTTACTAAATCTCGTATGATAGTTGCTAAATCACATATGATTCTTGCTAAATCACAAATACATGTCTGTTTTAGTTTTGAGAGAACCCTCTCCTTGGTTGAAATTCCACTCACGCGATTATGTTATTTTGCATGCTTATGAGAGTTCTGACATATTTGGACAGGGCTGAAAGTCTGATACAATCACGGCTAGGTTATGTAGTGCTAATGGCTATATTATGAATGTCTTGACTGGTGTGTGGAATTCAGTCATTCTCAGATATTAGTTTGAGTACATGCAGTACAAACTGAGCTTTTGAGCAAAATGAGGGGCCTTTTAACAGACGTAGAAAAGTTACAATTGTGTGTGTAGTCTGACTGACTAGTTTGTTGAACTTAGAGGGCTATTTATGTAGTTACGCTTGTTGAGCCGACCCACAAACACTTTCCCCATCCAGTCTATTTGAATGTAAGTATAATGTCTAAACATGATTACAAAAGTTATGTTATTAAACCCCAAGGGGGCAGCCTACGGGTAAGGGTTTGAGAGTTCCAAATATGAGGTCTCAAGTTCGACTTCCGCTAACTGCAAACTCCGTGGGTCCACCCGCCCTAGTCTTATAATTGACAATTATAGAGGGCTCATGATTTACCATACTCCTTGGGTCTTGCGGGGTGGTCTGTGAAGCCTGGAGTTTAGAAAGGTGACTCGGTGGGGTTTCCTTCATACAGAATATATATATATATATATACACACACACTAGCAGGGTACCTGCCCGTTGCAGCGGCGGGTACCCTGAAATAAAACTTTTCGATGAATAATGTATTTTAGTTTATTATGTTCTTTTTAACAATAAATTTACGGATATCAAGAATTTTGTATAGCCCGTGCCCGTTCGGGCTCGAACCCGTTGGCCCGTGTCTGCTCGGGCTCAAGCCCGTTTGGTCCGCGTCCGTTTGGGCTCAAGCCCATTTGGCCCGTTGCCCGTTCGGGCTTGAATATTTGTATAATGTGCTTTATTATTTGTAGTATTGAAATTTAATGCAAGAATTATGTTTAATTTGGTTGTACAATATGCTTGATAATTTGTATTTATTATGTAAGGGGTGTTTTAATAACTGTATTAATTGTATTTATTGACCAGTTAAATAATTGACTACATTAAATAGCATTAATGTGGTGTTTTGTGGTGTACACTGTGCTTGTCTTGTACGTCTGAAAATTATGTGCATTAAAGTGTTGTACACTATGTTTCTTTTCTTGTAAGTTGTAGTCATTAATAACATTGACCACTTTAATAAGATTAATGTTGTAAGTCTGAAAATAAGTCTGAAATTTACATAATGCTTATTTTGTTGTACACTATGCTTATTTTGTTGTAAATCTGGAAATTGGTTGCAGCTATTGTACATTGTGCTTAAATGGTTGTAATTTTTGGTGAAGGGGTGTTTTTAATAGCATTAATGTTGTTTGATAGAATTTTGGTCTTAAAATGATACCACGCTTTATTTTGTTGTACAATATGCTTACTTTGTTGTAATTCTGAAAATTGGGTGCATTAAAATGGTGTACATTATGCTTATTGTCTTGTACGTCTTAAAATTAAGAGTGAGTTGCCTTCGTGCATTATATGTAGTATATATATATATATATATATATATATATATATATATATATGTGTGTGTATATATATATATATATATATATTGCATAAATAATATAAGAGTGATTTCAGATGCTTTATACATTGAATACACTTTGGTATGTTTTTAACCTGTTTGACATGTTTCCTATTTAATTAATGTTAGCTTAACTCGTTCAACCCTATTGAGATGAAACATACGTCAAGTTGACAGTTATAAAAAAAATGGGGAAGTTGTCACATCTTATGCTATCTTAGTTAGTCTAATGGTAATTGAGTACCAACTTTCCTGCATAATTGCTTCAGTTTTATCAGTGTCACATTTGTAATTTTAGTTATTGCCCTTGATGATGATGAGACTGAACCTTATAATAAAGTGAACACATTCTTATTGTTTATTAACACACTCATGTCTTGGCAGGTTTTGAATGATTTGTGGTGCTTGTATCTATAGCAATAGTTATTAGTACATGACGTGGAGATGCCTCCTATCCGAAACAAGGTCTTCAAGTTTGATGATATAGTCTTTGTAACAGTATAATTTCTTACACGACTTGCTATTAATCTTTTGTTTATTCGGTTGATCTTCTGAAGTCACATAATACAAATCAGATATGGAGAGTTGTTTATTCT
The DNA here is from genome assembly GCA_910596185.1 of Chrysanthemum makinoi. Classification (NCBI taxonomy): domain Eukaryota; kingdom Viridiplantae; phylum Streptophyta; class Magnoliopsida; order Asterales; family Asteraceae; genus Chrysanthemum; species Chrysanthemum makinoi. The sequence goes on from OU343220.1 coordinate 147,364,056, forward strand.
TTCTCATCAAATCACTTACAAGTAAACATTGGCATATCTATATCTAGAGTTAATTACATTTTTAGTCCTTGTGGTTTACCGAGTATAACGGTTTTAGTCCAATAGTAAAAAGTAACGGATCTTGTCTAGAATCCGACCACCCGTAACAAGTTTGGTCCAATTTTTCATTGACCGTTAGTTTGACTAATTTTGACCGTTAAATATGAGGGCATTTTAGTCTTTTCATTTATATTGTTAAATAAAAGAGTTAACTACATTATTTTTGGTCCTTGTGGTTTGTCGGGTGTTTTAGTTTTAGTCGACATTTTTATACACATGTTTTTAAACACCTTTTTATACACACATTTTTATACATATTTTTATCTACGTTTTAACCTATGTTTTTATCTACGCTTTTATATATGTTTTATTATACGTTTTTTTTTATATATATCTACGTTTTTATCAACGCTTTTATATATATTTTTATATACATTTTTTATCAATATATAATTTTTTAGAGTAAATTGCAAAAATCGTCCTTGTGGTTGGCTAATTGCAAGCGGCCTCCCTGTGAAGGAAAGTTTTGATCATTTTGGTCCTTGATTTTAAATGACGTTAAATGAATTCCGTTAAAAATTACAGATTTAGCTCTTTTGGCCAATGATCGTTGCAGCGTCCATCCTTCAAACCATATGGACAATTTATGCAATTTACTCTATGTTTTATATACGTTTTATATGTTTTTTTTGCATTCTTATAAACTTTTATTACTTTATATATATGTTCTTATATCGGAGTAGTTTTTAGACGTTTTTATATACGTTTTAATACGCTTTTATATACATTTTTTTACACGTTCTTACATAATTTAATATACGTTCGTATATAAAATGTATGTAATAACGTATTTGTTTTGTAAATACGTATATAAAATGTATATAAACGGTCGATTTATTTAAAAATTTTAAATAAACCGAAAATTTTAAATTAAAAGCAGTCGGTTTCTTTAAAAAATTTCGATCTTTTTTTTATTAACATATACGTTTTTATATACATTTAGTATACTTTTTTATACACGTTCTTATATACATTTTGTATACATCTTTTACCGTATTATATACGTTGTGGAAAACTAGAAGGGGGGTAGAATAGTTTTGCCGATTTTAAGTTAGTTTAAAAAAAAATTAGATTCGATGTTATGTGAAATCGTATGAATGAGGAGATAGTATAGATCTATGAGTAATGCAAGTAAAGTAAGTAAATGATAGAAATGACACAACCGATTTATAGTGGTTCGGCTACAAGGACACCTTCCTTGCCCTACTCCACTCCCCGAGTCACCTACTCAAGAGTTCAAGCACTATGTCAACAAACTCCTTCAACTTGGCGGAGAAGCCTTCACAACGTTGCTTACACCTTTTTCCGGTACAAAGCTAAATACCTAGTCCGTAACATGGAGGACCAAACCAACACTACTATAACACAACAAATATGTGAAATATGAAATACAAGATCTTCGCTACAGAAATCTTGTGGAGGAACAAATCAATCAAGGACCCCTTGCTTGGATGACTTGTAGAATGCACGTGATCTCGCCTTAGAGAATGACCTATATGAGAATCACAATAGAAGAAAGAAGAACAACTCTCTAGATCAAGTGATCTTTTGTTAGAGGAGTGTAAGAATATATGAGAGAGTTTGTAAGAAGAGGGGTGAGTAAAAATGAAGAAATGGCTCTCTATTTATAGGCAAATTCTTGCTACTGTTGCACGGATCCCACAGATCCCTTGCTTGAGGGATCCGTCTAGTGTAACTCCAGGGATCCGTGAGACGCTCCTCTTTGCCCATGGGTTTTTGGGTTATGGGTCATGGGTCATGGGTTTGAAACATGGGTATCTAAGTAGATACAATGTATCTAATAGATGCAATGCATCTAGTCAATGGGTATGGGTTAACTCCATGGGTTATGGATATGCTCCATGAGTATGGGTCATGGGTTGTGGTTTTTATAAACTATTACAACAAATGAATTACTACAACAATTTGTATTAAATGACTATATGTGGATGCTTTACAAAAATAACATGTATCCTTATAGTTTTACTCATGATAACATTATATTTGTTATCAACAAAACACAAAGAGATCGCTAAATATTAATAAACGTTTTTACTGTTTATTTGTATTAACAATCTCCCCTTTTTGTTGATGACAAAACTTGATGTTATGATGAGTAAAACTTAAGATTAGATGTATGTTTTGAAAGCATAAGTTTTACTTCTTCTCCCCCTTTTTGTCGAAACAAAAAGTGACCCTAATGAAGAAATAAAAATGTGGAAAAATAGTCTACGAATCTCTAACTCCCCCTTGACGGTAGCTCCCCCTAGAATGGGGCGTCAAGTGAGAAAATAAAAATACCTACAAAGAAATGGTTAGTAGTAACATGCATAAATAATCTTGTGATTGACGAGAATCAAGATTGGGAGCCAAGGTATATAAACAAGGCCTTGTAATAAAATAACAAAGTGTAGTGGTATTTATGCCACATACAAGCATGTAAAACTAAGAACAAGACTTGTTCTAAAAATGACTTGCATAAGGTTATGGATGGAAGTTTTGGTGAGTAATGATGTTGATGCGATCAAGGATGAGGTTAAGTATGACTCGCATTTCTTCCCTAAGTTCTATTGCAAGATCCCTAGTGGATTGGCAATGTTCACAATGTAAGTGATGTGGGTAATGTGTGCGGAAGTTTTCCGGGTTAGTTTGTTTTGCGAGTTGCGGAAGTTGTGGTGGAAAAGTTGGAAAATACGGATCAAAGTCCGGAATGTTTGGAAGTAGTGGTGGAAACGAACCTAGATGTTCTTGTAACACAATGGGAGCTAAAGGTGGTGAGGTTTCAAGATCTTTGAAGATTGTGTTTGGAGAAGTGGGAGGTGTTAAAAAGACTGGTTCTTTTTGTTTGGTTTGTTGGGATCTTGTTGGAGGCTTAAGGAGTTCCAAAAGAGTGACCTTAGGTGGAGATTTGATGGGTGATGAAGTTGGTGTACTTGTTGGAGATGAAGGAGGTGCTACAATGGAAGCATTTTGTGGTGAATGAGTGGTTGGTGATGAACCATTTGATGATGGTTTTGCTAAGCAACAAGGTCGGATGCTAATCCGTGTGGTTTTTCTAGATTTTGGTGGTGGTACTTTGGAAGGTGGGAGGACAAAATTTTGGATTTCTTGAAAAGGATTGTTTGCAACTGTTGGAAGATCTTTTGGATAACATGGTGATGTTTGTTTGTGAGGTTAAGAGTGATGAATATGCAAGCATTTTGGAAATCCTATTTATAGAAAAATAATGCATTGTAATGAATGCTTGGCCCAAAATGTGGATTAAAATCTAATGATTAGATATGAATTTAAGGCATGTGATCATGAGAACACAAGCATTAAGTAACATACTCCAAAAAAAATTAAAAAAAATTGATGAAAATATAGAAGTTTTCATCCAAAGTGAGAAAAATAGAAGATAATTTTAGCTTCTGTCTCACGGATCCCACAGATCCTTCCCTTGAGGGAACCCTCCAGCATTAATGTTGGGATCCGTGGTACTGGTGACTCAGGCAGCTCAAAATTTTCCTTTTGGAAACATTTGTGCCTAGTGTGTGCCTATATGCAAACCATTTGAAGTTGTGGTTATCTCGACTCCTAAACTAGAAGTGAAAAAACACACTATTATGTGAGATAACCCGAGTGCTCCTAATTCATTGTTGCTTAAATGAATGTACCCGAAAACACATATTAATTATGTGTCCTCTTTAGCATTCAAAATACATGAGATGCAATGAAAACGAGTTTTTACTTTGTATTAATAATGAAAAAGCGATTTGTCCTAGACGTGAGAAATGGTTTTTATGAAAGTGATACGGGAAGAGGTATCATTTTAGAAAAACATTTTGAAAAGAGATTTCTTTGTGTGAAGAAAACGTTTATTCTTGAGTGAAAAGAAATAGATATGCAATTACGTATTTGCAAAAGGTACTTGCCTAAGAAATAAGAGAAAATTATGAAAGTACGTGTTATAAGTAAAACCTATCTTGGGTTTTGAAAATTCCCGTATTGCTTGTGAGTTGTGTGTGAAATAGAGATCCTAGACTCAGAAAGCGGAAGGCTAGTGTTTACATACCTTGTAGAGTTTAAACACTAATTACGACGATTGTTCCATGAGACCAAGACAAAGACGAAGTAGGTTTAATTGTTCCCGATTCAACGGTTTGGTGAGGACGTCGGCTATGTTGTCTGCGGACGCTACCTTTTCAATAGAGATGTTCCCCTTTTGAACATTGTCTCTTAAGAAGTGATGACGAATCTCTATATGCTTGGTGCGAGATTGCAATACCGGATTCTTGCTTAAGTCGATGGCACCTTTGTTGTCACATAGAATGGCTATGTCACTTAGGTGAATGTCGTAGTCAACTAACTCTTGTTTCATCCATAGTTCTTGTCGGTATGCTTTGCCGGAGGAGACATATTCGGATTCGGTTGTTGATATGACCAATGTCGTTTGCTTCTTTGAGAACTAAGATGTTAAACAATATCCCATAAAAGTACATACCGCACTTGTACTTTTTCGGTCAACATAATCACCTGCATGGTCAGAATCTGCATATACAATTGTTTCTACCCCCGTACCCTTAGGATACCACAATCCTAATTGAGTCGTACCCTTAATGTATCTAAAAATTCTTTTGACGGCTTCTAGATGTGATGTTTTAGGATCTTCTTGAAACCTAGCACATAGAAAAACACTAAACATGATATCCGGCAGACTAGCCGTGAGGTAGAGAAGACTACCAATCATGCCACGGTATTTTATGTTATCAACGGATTCGTCGTCTTCATCTTTTGTGAGTTTAGTGTCGGATGACATTGGTGTTCTTATGGGTTTTGACTCATCTAAACCAAATTTCTTTAACATCTCCTTTATGTATTTAGATTGATTAAAGAATATACCATCTTCTACTTGTTTGATTTGTAGACCAAGAAAGAAACTAAGTTCTCCCATCATACTCATCTCGAACTCGTCATGCATGATTTTAAAGAAATCATCACACATGTCTTGACAAGTAGATCCGAATATAATATCATCTACATATATTTGGAAAATGATTATATGTGACTCTCTTTTCTTAGTAAAAAGTATGTTATCAACTAACCCCATGGTGTAGTTATTTTTTAATTAAAAATGACTTGAGTCTATCATACCAAGCTTTTGGAGCTTGTTTAAGACCGTAAAGAGCTTTCTTTAACTTATACACATGTTTAGGTTTTTCAAAATCGATGAAGTCCGGAGGTTGAGCTACATATATACTTCTTCATTAATAAAACCATTTAGAAAAGCACTTTTGACATCCATTTGATAAAGCTTAAGATCATTAGCACAATCATAAGCAAGAAGTATTCTTATAGACTCTAATCTAGCCACGGGGGCATAGGTCTCATCAAAGTCTATTCCTTCTTGTTGATTATACCCTTGGGCAACGAGTCTAGCTTTGTTTCTAGACACTACACCGTTCGCATCTAACTTGTTTTTATATACCCATTTGGTTCCTATTATGGTTTGATTACTAGGTGGAGGGACGAGTGTCCAAACATCGTTAGAAACAAATTGATTTAACTCTTCTTGCATAGCCATTACCTAACTTTCATCTTTTATGGCTTCTTGTGTATTCTTAGGTTCTATGGTTGAGACAAAACAAAATAAGCTACTTTGGTTTTGGACTTGAGACCTTAAGGTTCTTTCGTTTAACTTTCCTATGACCTTATCTACGGGGTGATCTTTAGACTCTTTAATATTTATGATTTCATTATTTAAAGGTTCTTCTTCTTCGTTTGTCTTTTTCTTTAGTTCAATAGCTTCACTCTCGACAATCTCGTCTTCGACAAGAGGTAGAGTAGGTTTGGGTGGACTCTCATCAAATTTTACGTTTAATGACTCTTCAACCTTCATTGTTTCTTTATTTAATATGACGTAAGCTTTGCTATTAGGAGAGTAACCTAGAAAGATACCTTCGGTTGACTTAGGATCAAATTTTGTAAGGTAATCTTTAGTGTTAAGTAGAAAACATTTGCTATCAAAGACTCTAATGTGATTTAGCGTAGGCTTTTTGCCTCGAAGTAACTCATATGGAGTTTTCGTAAAAATGGTCTAATTAAGACTCGGTTAAGTATGTACGTTGATGTATCAACGGCATTGCACCAAACATTTTGAGGTATGGATTGCTCATTTAGCATGGTGCGACTCATTTCTTGTAGGGTTCTATTCTTTCTTTCAACTACCCCATTCGATTGTGGAGTGCGAGGAGCCGAGAAGTTGTGAGTAATACCATTAGCATCACAAAAGGCTCCAAATTGCACTTCATTATCGAATTCCCTACCATGATCCGTTCGAATAGACACTATAGGACTTCCTAATTGTCTTTGGATTTTTTTACTTAATATTTCAAAGTAATCGAACGTTTCAGTTTTGTTCTTTAAAAATTTAGTCCATGTGTACCTAGAGTAATCATCCACTATAACCAAAGTGTAGTAGTTGCCTCCATAACTTTGGATAGCGGATGGACCAAATAAATCCATGTGTAGTAATTCTAGACACTTAGTTGTAGAGACCATGTTTTTAGCTTTGTGACTAGCATGGACTTGTTTTCCTACATTACAAGCATCACAAAAGTGATGTTCATATTTTAATTTTGGTAGATCTCTTACTAGATCTTTGGATGATAGCGATTGAAGAAGTCGCATATTGGCATGACCCAATCTTCGATGCCATAAGGTTGAAGTATCATCCATAGAAGTAAGACAAAGTTTGTCTTGAGGTTCATTAACGATTTTAATGACATAGACTCCATGTTTTCTAATTCCTCTACCTATAGTGATACCGTTTTTCAATATCTTACTACCGGTTTCATTAAAAAGTACGTTGCACTTTTTATCACATATTTGTCCTATACTTAAGAGGTTAAAGTTTAGGTTTTCTACGTGACACACATCGTTAATGGTTAGAGATTTGTTAGAAATCGTACCTTTACCGATGATTTTGCTTTTTCTATTTTCAAATACCACATTTCCTCCATTGAAGGATTCATTTATGGAGAATAAATCTTTATTGCCGGTCATGTTCCTCGTACACCCGCTATCCTTGATCCACTCATCCGGATCTAGGTCGACCTTTAAGCACACCTAAGAAAACAATTAACTCAAAATTTTGGTCCCCATTTGTTCATGGGTCCATTAGTGTTAAACATTCCATTCATGTTATACATATATAGATAAGGTGAGTATGTGTTCCATTGTGCAAAGTTTTGAAATGGAAAGCCATTTTGCATATTTGGATTCCATCCCATTTGATGGTTACTTCTCGGATAAACATTATCAGGTCTCCTAGATGTGATCGGTTTTGAAAATGATGGACCTTTGTTTCTTGTAAATCTTTGATTTTGTCTTGGAGGTGGTTGTCTAATAGTAATATGGGTTGGTTTCTTCTTATTTACAATAACAAATCAGTTCTAGATGAGGAAGCTATATTATTACCACTGTTTGCTTCAGCAGACCCATGGATCCCTTGTTGTACACTAGCTGGTTCCCTTCTTGTGGGATCTGTGGGATCCGTGACTACAGTGGTTTGTTTTTCTATTGCTTTTACGAATTGTGTTTCTTTGTTTTCACTAGTTAACGCATCAAGTTGCTGAAAACCTAAACCTTTTTGGTTGTTTCCTGTTTTAACACTATCTAATATCATATCTAGAGTATTAGTATTCATTTTAGCAATCTTAGAGTCTAGATGATCAACAAGTGTTTGAAGTTGAACGCAAAGTTCACATTCCCCACTTGCTATCTCCCCCTTTTCTAGACGTTTTAATTTTGCTTTTAGCTCAATGACTTCCTTTTCTAAACATTGATTTTGGTTTTTCAAAAACTTGTTTTTGTTGATTACTTTTAAACTAATTTTGCAAAGTTTATCATATTCATTATGCAATGAATCATCATCTAATGATGAACTACTATAGTATTCGTGACATACCTCGTCATTTGCCATAAGACAAATATCTTCGTCTTCCTCCTCGCTCATTCCCCACGAACCGCTCACGAATGCTTTTTGTTCATCACGTTTGGGACACTTACTAATAAAGTGGTTTAGGTCCCCACATTTAAAGCAAGCGCGATCATCCCTTGTCTTCTCGTCCTCTTTACTTTTCCGGAATCCTTTCTTGTCGTCATAAGGTTGCTTGACGTATCTTCCCTTTCTTCTAATGAACTTTTTGAAGTCCCTTACCGCCATGGCATACTCCTCGTCATCACTATCAGAAGAGGATTTCTCTTCATCGCTTGAGACCTTCTTGGCTTTAAGGGCAAGAGATTTGTGCTTCTCTTTCACTTTTGAGGCTTCTGAATCTTTAGCGAGGACAAGCTCATAGACTTTTAAATTGCCTATGAGTTCATCAAGGGTGAGGATTGACAAGTCTTTTGATTCTTCGATTGCCGTCACCTTAGATCTCCACTTGGATGGAAGTGCCCTTAGATATCTCCTAACATGATTACGGGTAGAGAAAGATTCATCAAGTGCTTGTAAAGATGTAATTATAGTATTAAAGTTAGCAAAAGAATGATCTATAGTATCCTCATCCGATATTGAAAATTGTTCATATTGTTGAACAAATAAATCAATTTTATTGTTTTTAACTTGTTGATTACCTTGATTAGTTACAACTAAAGAATTTCAAATTTCTTTAGAGGTTTTAAGCATGGAAATTCTTTCGAATTCCTTTTTGGGTAAAACATTATATAAAACCATTTTAGCTTCACTATTTTTGGAAAGCTTTTTCTTAATATCATCGGTGAGTTTATCATGAGGTATGTTAACTAAATTTTCATTTTCATCTTTTGCAGTGGCTTCAAAATCGCCTTCAACAATGATGCACCAAAGATCAATATCTTTAGACTTCACATACGTTTCGAATCTATTTTTCCAATATATAAAACCATTAGTTTCAAGAAGTGGAGGTCGTTGCATGGATTGCCCTTCCTTGCAATTTTCAGAACCCATAGTGATCGAAAGTTTTTTAAAATATGGTTTACTTTAAAACTTTTATAAACTTAGCTCTTGATGCCAATTGTGGAAAACTAGAAGGGGGGGTAGAATAGTTTTGCCGATTTTAAGTTAGTTTCAAAAAAATTTAGATTCGATGTTATGTGAAATCATATGAATGAGGAGATAGTATAGATCTATGAGTAATGCAAGTAAAGTAAGTAAAGGATAGAAATGACACAACCGATTTATAGTGGTTCGGCTACAAGGACACCTTCCTTGCCCTACTCCACTCCCCGAGTCACCTACTCGAGAGTTCAAGCACTATGTCAACAAACTCCTTCAACTTGGCGGAGAAGCCTTCACAACGTTGCTTATACCTTTTTCTGGTACAAAGCTAAATACCGAGTCCGTAACACGGAGGACCAAACCAACACTACTATAACACAACAAATATGTGAAATATGAAATACAAGATCTTCGCTACAGAAATCTTGTGGAGGAACAAATCAATCAAGGACCCCTTGCTTGGATGACTTGTAGAATGCTCGTGATCTCACCTTAGAGAAGTACCTATATGAGAATCACAATAGAAGAAAGAAGAACAACTCTCTAGATCAAGTGATCTTTTGTTAGAGGGGTGTAAGAATATATGAGAGAGTTTGTAAGAAGATGGGTGAGTAAAAATGAAGAAATGGCTCTCTATTTATAGGCAAATTCTTGCCACTGTTGCACGGATCCCACAGATCCCTTGCTTGAGGGATCTGTCTAGTGTAACTCCAGGGATCCATTAGACGCTCCTCTTTTCCCATGGGTTTTTGGGTTATGGGTCATGGGTTATGGTTTGAAACATGGGTATCTAAGTAGATACAATGTATCTAATAGATGCAATGCATCTAGTCAATGGGTATGGGTTAACTCCATGGGTTATGGATATGCTCCATGGGTATGGGTCATGGGTTGTGGTTTTTACCCATCCTAATAAACTATTACAACATATGAATTATTACAACAATTTGTATTAAATGACTATATATGGATGCTTTAAAAAAATAACATGTATCCTTATAGTTTTACTCATGATAACATTATATTTGTTATCAACAAAACACAAAGAGATCGCTAAATATTAATAAACGTTTTTACTATTTATTTGTATTAACATACGTATTTATAAAAATATATACATTATTATATACCATTTTATATACGTTCTTGTATAAAATTTATATGTTTTTATATACGTTTTTGTATACGCTTTTATATAAGATTTTGTACATGTTTTATATACGTTTTTATACACGTTTTTATATAATTTATTTTGTACATTCTTATATACTTTTTTTTACTTTATATATGCTCTTATATACGAAGTACTTTTTATACGTTTTTATATATACTTTTTCTATACGTTTTTATACACTTTATATACAATGTTCTTTGCATAAATAGTCCCTGTGGTTTAAAGGATGGACGTTGCAACGATCATTGGCCAAAAGGGTTAAATGTGTAACTTTTAATGGAATTCATTTAACGTCAGTTAAAACCAGAGACCAAAATGATCAAAACTTTCCTCCACAGGGAGGCCGCCTGTAATTAGCCAACCACAGGGACGCTTTTTGCAATCTGGGCAAACCACAGGGATGATTTTTGCAATTTACTTTTTTTATATACATTTTTATATACGTTTTTATATACAATTTTATATACGTTTTTATATACGTTTTTATCACATTTTTATTTACGTTTTTATATACTTTTATATATATATTTTTTTATGTATATCTATTTTTATCTACGCTTTTGTATATTTTTTTATCTACATTTTATATATGTTTATTTACATTTTTATATATACATTTTAATTGCATTGTTTATATATGTATATAGTTTATATATATATTTTTAAAAACGTAGATTAAAACGTATATAAAAACTTAGATAAAAACGTATATAAAAACGTAAATAAACACGTATATAAAAATGTTTATAAAAATGTAGATAAAAACGTATATAAAAATATATAATAAAATGTATATAAAAATAAAAAACGTAGTATATAAAAACGTAGATAAAAATACAGATAAAAATGTATACAAGAAAGTGTATAATAACGTGTATAAAAACGTTCATAAAACTTATATAAAACGTGCAATAAAACGTATATAAAAATGTGTATGAATTTTAAAAGTAATTAGAAAAAATATTTTGTTTAAGAAAATCAAAGATAATTTTTCAAATAAAATTAGTTTTCGAATTTCCGTTAACTTATAAGCAGTTTTTATAAGTGTTAAATTTTATAAAAAATTTAGTATATATATTAAAAAGCAATTTTAGTTACTAAATCGTTCAAAATATTTTCGTAAGTTTGAAAATTCACTTTCTTTTTAAACTAAAGTTTAGATATGATAAAAATTTTAGAATTTTTTCAAATTTTTTAGATAGTCTTTAATTTCTATAAAAGTTTTTAGTTGTTAAAATTTTATTTTTTTAGTTTTATAAATTTATGAGTTAACTACATTTTTGGTCCTCATGGTTTGTCGAATGTAACACTTTTATTCCATTAAGATGAGGGTATCTTAGTCATTTCACGTGTCTTCTTTGGTCAAACTAACGATCAACGAAAAATTGGACCAAACCTGTTTCGAGTCGTCGGATTTTGGACAAGATCTGTTACTTTTTAAACTATTTGACCAAAACGTTATACCCGGTAAACGACAAAGACCAAAAATGTAATTAACTCCTGTATCTGTATACTACATACTATATATAAGTATATTTTATATAAAGGAAAACCAAAAAGTGAAAAGTAAAATGTGAAAATTTAAACTAATAAAGAAAATGTTGAAACTATCAAGTTTTTAGAGTATTTTGTTTATCTTTTTTAGTTTTCGTTAAATCATATATATATGAAAAAAATACATGTATGGTCCCTGTGGTATACCCCAAATAACAGGTTTAGTCCTTAAGTCGTTTTAATTACCCCACACATACCTATTTTTGAAACCTTTTACCCATTTAGTCCCTATTTTGGGAAATAGGGATTGTTCATGTAATAAATGAAACTATATATAATTACACAAATGATCTCTATTTTTTAAAATAGGGACTATTGATGCAACTAGTTTGAAAAATAGGGATTATCCATGTAATTAAAATCGAATGGGGACACAACATGCAATTTTGGGTAAACGACAGGGACGAAACATGTAATTTTGTCTATATATATATATACTCCTTCTATCCCTCAGTAAATGTCCATTGTTGACTTTGACCTAAAATTATTTCATTTGTGTTATGTAATACTTGATGAAATTTATACCAATGAAAATACATTTTAAACCAAATCCATTCATATATTTTGCATCAAGCATTACATAACACACATAAACTAATTTAAAGTCAAAGTTAAAAAAAAGACTTCAAAAGTCAATAGTCGACACTTATTTAGGGACGGAGGAAGTATTTTTTAAGTTAAGTCATTTTGTGTAACCAAAATATCACTACAACTATCTGCAACCCGAACCTGACCCAACCCGAACCCGAACTTGACTCATTTAAATTATTGGGTCAGCTATGTCAACCCTAACCTGTTGACACATAAACCGAACTTGACCCATTTAACCCGTATATATACTTGGGTTAGTAGGTTAAATATGTTAGACGGGTTGAATAGTTTAAATGGGTTTTGGGTTGACTCATTTAACTCGTTTTATATACAAAATTAGGCACATTACTTGAGTTGAAAAAGTTAAACGGGTTACCGGGTTAAATAAGTTAGACGGGTTAAATAAGTTAGACGGGTTGAATAGTTTAAACGGGTTTCGGGTTTACCAATTTAACCTGTTTTATATAAAAAAAAAAGTAGACACATTACATGAGTTAAAAAGGTTAAACAGGTGTGCGGGTCAACCTGTTTAACCGGTATAATAAAATATAAATAGTTTTTAATTTAAGTAAAAAATCTTAAACGGGTTGGCGGGTCGACCCACTTAATTTATTTCCAACTTGAACCTGACCTGTTTAATAAATGGGTTAGTTGAGTCGACCCAAACCCGACCCGAAATCTATTATAGACTCAACCCGAACCTGTTAATTTGCGTGTCGGTTTCAGGTTGGGTTTCATGTCAGGTCATAAATTGCGATCCCTATCTGCCACTATAAAATCACGTATGTGTGGGGTACTCGTCTAGTATAACGAATTTAAATATGATAGCTTGAGTTTGGTTCGTCCATGAGAGACATATGTGACATTACATTACCATGATCATGTTAGGTTTTGGTGATCTAAGCTTACCTACGGAGACAAACCCAAGAATTTTGAGAGGGTGTTGCATATTTTTTTTAATGATTATAAGAACTAAAGTTGTCATATAAAAATTAGGGGCAATTTCATATTTCCCCTTCTTTTAGATGTAAATTTCATATATACCCAAACATGCATTAAAAATATTGTACATTATGCATTCAATACTTGCACTTTGGGTATATATGAAATTAATCATGAAAGTAGGGTGATATATGAAATTAATCCTAAAAATTAATTGGGTGTTGAACGTTCTCAAAAAAGACATATTTTATTAAACAATTACACTTCGTTACCTAAAATCGGGTGTAGCACGTGCCACACCCGGCTCCCATGTGGGTCCGTCCTTGCTTACCTATCATTGGCATTTTCTTTACGTTTAAATAACTAATAGATGTTAGTTATAAATTGAGTACAAGAATAAAGAATAAGAGCACAAGAATGAGAGAAGGAAGATAATTCTTATTAGGAGATCATCCAAAGTGTTACAAATGTATGGTACTTAGGGTGGTGGCAACCATGCCTAAGTTTTTTTTTTCATGCCTAATCACCCACCAATAATATCCTTTCATCTCATCTCATACCTAACAATAGATTTTTAGTGGCAACCATGCCTAACCCTTACCTCAACTTTTTTTTTTTTTTTTTTTTTTTTTATATAATTATATTAAACAATTTAATAAAAACATAACATTTTATTAATACGTTTGACATTTTTATAACTACACTTTTTTTGTAAAATTAAAAGTAAATAAAGTTTTTAAAAATATACTACATCATAGCAAAACTACATAAACAAATCTAAAGACCCCTTGGCCTTACATGGCTACCCCCTACATCTACGTGTTAAAAACTTAATAAAAAAATAGGCTAAAAGACAAATAAGAAGAAAAGAGTTCTATCATCTTCAACCTCAGTTTCTTTCTTTCCTTTCAAAAACAAAACCCAACAACTCTTTCTCTACAACAGGTGTAGCACATTCAGAAAAAAAAATCAGAAAAAATACACTTATGTCCAACGGGTATATTTTTGAACCCCAACGTTCCAATTTGTTTCATGCCAAATCGGGGTAAGATACCGATTCTACAAACCCAGCTACCATGCCGAGTCATGCCGATTCCCACGCAACACCCACACCGATCGGCATGAATGAAGCCGATGCTCATGCCGAAGGCGTTTCCAGTACCCTTATAGGGTAGATGATTACATGTAAACCTTAATGGGTCGGGCTTGTAAGCTAAGAGTGAATAGACATAAGCCCATAATATTTTATTACAACACTCCTCCTTGGATACTCACCGTCTATCATATGTTATAAACTGCCTAAAAACTTTATCAAGAAAAACCGAATGGGATTAAAAAAAAAAAAAAAAAAATTGATGTCGGGAAAAAGAGTCCGGTGCGCATAATGCTCCTCCTCAAATGAATGTATATAGATTTCAAGCATCGAATGCTAATCTTATGAAGTAGTTGCTCAGACACTTTTGTCGGCAAAGATTTTGTAATAAAGTCTACCGAATAATTGATGTTAAGAATGTGTCTTGCAAAGATGACAAAAATATATGCGTAGCTTCCAACCCAATATCAAATGAATTGATTGACAAACATTGCTAATACAAATATTAAAAGCGAAAAATACACTCTCGTGACACATATTAATTATTAAAGCCTCAATTGCACTTATGTATCGTACTTGATGACCAATCATTTTATAGAGACATGTGCAAAAGCAATTCATATAATATGCGGCCAAATGATTTTTATACATATAAGGATTCATTCAATTTGATTAAGTAGAGTTCTTGAGAACTTTATTAATTGCTTCAAGAAGTTGAAGTTGCTAGACATGCTTAAGGCATTATAGATCCTTCATGGAATATGAGATCTATAATAAAACTCATTTAGAGCGAATCAAATACCTCTAGATTGTTTATCTCATAAAATATCAATAAGATATTTTCATCCACCTCAAGACAATTTCCATCTTAATAACCAGTTTCATGTTTTTCTGAATTTATTTATTTCACAATTCATGTCTTAAAAGCACATAACTTTAGCGCTCTTATTTCAGTTTCACACAAAGACCGATGTATATCCAATAGCTTTTACGCGTTGACGTGTATAAACTTCACGTCCTACTACTTTTTGTATTTGAAAGATATTGCATATTTTCATGTTGGACAATCATTTTGTTGAGCGTGCTTTTGGATGATAATTGACTTATGATCCTCATTATGCAAAGTAACAAGCGGTATATTGTATGTAAACAAATTTATCGATGTCGTTTTGTTTCGATTCCATATGACTTTGACATGATATAATTTATTGAGATCTCATTAGCTATCTTAGGTTCTTTTAGAACCTTAATGTCTAGTGTCTCTTGATGAGACTATTATAGAGTCTTTTATACCTCATAAAACCATCTTGTTTTCATACTCCATATTTTTCATCGAGGATTTTATTTACAATCAATTAGTATACCATGCTTGAGGCATGTCATAATAAGACCGTGTCCTTGAGGGACAACGTATAATCAGAGCATGAGTAGCTGAAATGTATATGTGTGGCTATTGGATTATCCATTCATACATTTTCTTAAGAGTATCAATAGAATATGATAATTCATTCTAAATTTGCAGCTACTTTTCTCTCCTCCTAAAGGAATTATCCTTCTTCTATATCACATATATGTGCATTTAGGTGTAGTAATTTGAGTATGTATTGCACACAAAAAATTGAAATGGGAGATACTTGGTTTCTAACCAAATTCAGTTATAAAGGGAAGATTTATAATGACAGTTTGCCATGATGCTAATTTTATTGTTGTGTATATTATATCATGACCCCATACAACACCATATGATTTTTCTCTTATTATTATTGAAAATTTGGAAGAAATTCACCAAATTTCCATGAAGAAATACATAATCCGGAATGCATTGCTCACGTTATAGTTAGTTGAGCTATTAATCATGCAAACTTGAGGTTGCAATTTTAATTACCATTTAGACGATGCATCGACTTTAATATCTAAATGGTGCATAAAGTAGATGTGTGTGGCTACGCATATCTACTTGTTTTCTTTCCAGATAATTGAGGGATTGAGCACCCAAATGATTAACTTTCCTTGAGAGAAAACAACCTTAGATTGAAGAATCTTATTCTTCTGTAATATTCACATAATTAATGACTCGGAATGGTATAACTGGTCATGCCAAACAAAATATTATAATTATGGCACATAAACTTATGTTATGGCTAGTGGTTATCTTCCACTAATATATGTATAATGCATGTTGAGGAAGATTCAAAAGAATATAATGTATCCTTAATATTGAACTTCGTTCCTCATGACATTTTTATACTTTCTTTTACGAAGCATTCATATAAATTTCAAAATGTGTTAGCATAGATTCTTACATATATGAAGTTAGTGTGTATTTCTTTGACACACACTACAAAAAAATTGCCATTCAGTGACACACAAAAAGTGTCACAAATGGCCAAATAAGTGCCACTATAGGACTGCCAGACATTTAGTGGCAGAAAAAAAAGTGTCACTAACGACGTTGCCACTAAAAGGTTTTAGTGAAACTTTTTTGTTGTGTTGTTGCAGACTTTCAGGATATAGTATCACTTAATAATCTGTCACTATAAACTAAATACGATTTTGTGGCATATAAGTTGTGCCATTAAATTTGTATTATGTTTGAATACTTTAGTGATTTTAATGGCATATATTGTCTACTCCCAAAACATATTCTGATAGTCATTTTTGTAACCATAACAAATTTCAATATATATAAACAAAGATTTGATCAGACGACCAATTTTCATTCAACCATAAAATATGATACAAACAACTTAATAATATACATAGAGATGAATTTTCTATTAATCAACAAAGCGCTAGTACATACAAGAAATTTAAATCTAACAAAATAGCACAAGCCTAAATCTCCAACTTAAATAAACTAATGCACAGTAATATACAATATCGCCTAATACTAATATACAATATTGCCTAATACTACCAAAATAACTACAACTTCGTCTCCATCCTTTGTAATGAACCTCTGGATCAGTGCCGTAGCTAAGCGATCATAGGCCCTGTGCGAAAACTTAAATGATACCTAAATACAATGGTCAAAAATATATTATACCGACTATGGAAACCAAAATCATAGTGTTTTGATGATTTGTATTAAATTTTAGCAAATATTTACAATATTAGATTGTACAACGGTAACAACTTTTGTTAGAAGTAAATTATGAGGTCCCAAAATATATAAGAGGATATATATTTTGAGGCCCTTCAAAATTTAAAGCCCTTCACACACCCTTGTATACGGCTCTGGATGTCTCTTAAAAGAGTAAATGTGTAGACAAACAAAAACAATTCTTATAGGATGACAATTACAGATATTAAACTAAGAATTGAGAATTTCATAAATTGTTAATGCATTAAAAATTCTTAGCAAGAGCACCTGGTGGTGATGTTTCAACTACCTACTCAGCAACCTTTTTCCTTGCTACACCATGATTGGAATTTGGAAACTATAACAAGAAAATATTTTAAACAAAGTATTATTATAAAGGAGAGCAAAAAAAATTTAAAGAACAATAAAAGACGTAACTTAGCATGTGACACGCATGAACTTACAAGATCTCGTTGTTTTTTTACGGGCTTTTATGGGATCTGGTACATATATCCATAACTTAATCAGTAATTCAATTTATAATTGTAATACTTATAAACATATAAAAAAATAAACAAGGGGGTTGAGATAGAGAAATTGCACTTTGAAACCCTTACGTGACTTACCTTGATATTGTTTGTGGCGATGATCAATATAACTATGCGGCTATGACAAATGAGAGAATGGGAGGTAGGGTTTTTAAATTGCATATTATCATATGATAACTTTAGGGCTTAAAAGCCCGCTCACCATCTTTAATTTTTTAAAGAAGGCCCGCCTACATTATTGGAATGTGAGAGCTAGTTTCCTAGATTGTAGTGGCACAATTAAGAAACACGTATATATTGAAAATATATTTAGTGGCATAAAATAAAAATGTGACACTAATTTTAGTAAGCTAATATGAGAGACTCAAGTTTGTGTCACTATTAACAATGTACATTAATGGCATAAAGTGCAAAGTGCCACTAAATATTTGATAACTTTAGTGACACATAATGATCTGCCATTAGAAAAATACTACAGTGGCATATATATGTTTTTCCACTAAAAGTGTGTGCCACTAAATGGCATCTTTTTTGTAGTGACACTTGTATTTTGCATATATCCCATTTTCTTTTTTGCCCCATTTTTATTTTGCCACTGTGATAAGGATTTAAAACATATGTTTTTAGGGGGTCATTTAAGCCTTAAATCAATACATTTTATGTCTGTTACTGTTTAAAATCGTTCCTTTTCATATTTTAGGTATTTTGGAAGCAAAATGCTGGAATCAATCAATTTTGGACGAAAAGAAGCGAAAACATGAAGAAAACTACAAAGTCAAGATTTTAAGGCTGTTTTGCAAGCCTTACGGCGTCCCAACTCCAAGGGCGACGCCGTCGCTCACAAGGTTTTCTATAAAGTCTCAAGCGACGGCTCAGGTCATATTTTGGTCCTAACACCTGACGGCGTCACGCCTTATTCAAGAAGGGAGTCGCCCTTACTTTCTTCACCAGAAGACCAAGATCCATCCCAGACGACGTCCTTATGCAAGCCAGACGACGTCACATCTTCTCACCTGACGCCGTCCCAAAGGCGACGCCATCGCGAGTGTAAATCTATATATAGAATTCGAATTTTCTGTATTTTGTGTGCATTATTCTAGAGAGCAAATCCTAGTTCGTTAAGAGTCCGACTTTGGTAGTACTTTAGGGTTTCAAACCTCTTGTACACTTAAAGATAAGTTTATTTATCCAATATATCATCATGTTTGATCTATGTTCAATTGTTTGCTTGTGTTCTTGTTTATCTATCATGCGTAACTAAATTAATCTAGTGTTTGCTTAGATCCAATGAAACCTAGTTGTTGATTATTGTTAGATTGTCTCTTGTTTTAATTGGTAGACTCTAGAGTAAGGAAAACTGGCTTCTTCTTTAATTGTTGCGAGCTTGAACGTCCTAAATAGCAAAAAGCTTAAGAGTGCACTTAGGCCATCGTTGTGTTTATTGTGTGAGTTGTAGCTTAAGGATACTAGAGTATTCGGAAGAGATACTATGGTACTTGGCGATCCCGGATAGTCTAGAGGATAGTTACAATTTATAGAATTAGGGAATTAGGCACCCCGTATGACTAACACGAAATACAACGCACCAATTAAAATGAGGACGTGACAATTCAACTGACCAATAAAAGATAACTAGGGACTAAGAAAATCTAAGTAAACACGTTTTTAATTATTATAAGAAACACACTCAATTAATCCATAGCTTTTTACCTTCAAGTAGTTTAATTAGTTTTTAATTTAAATTGTTAAGTAGTTTAATTGGTAGAATTACCAACCCTCACTCTTCAAACCCCGAGATTTTACTTGCTTTTATAAAAATAAAAAAGATAAAATATCACACTCAACCTCACCTTTTCGTCACACATCTCTACTAGCATCTTTATTCCCCTAGAGAACGATCAACCCCCTGGGCTTACCCATACTACACTGCAACGATTAGGTACACTGCCTAGTGGGTTGTAAAGCTTGCTCGTTGAAAAGGAAGTCTTTCGAGCATGAACTCACGCATTAATTTTTTGGCGTCGTTGCCATGGAATAGAATAGCTAGTTCGTTTTCTATCTCGATTAGTTTTACTCGATTGATTCCTATCAAGTGAGCTTTTTTTTATTAGCTTTCTTGTAGTCTATCCTCCTTCTTGTGCTATTATTCGTAGATCTCATCACTTTCCATGATTCGCATCTTTTGCCGTAAGAACTTTACACTACCTGCTCCACTCCCCGCTATGGAGAATGCGAATCCACCCAATCTCTCACCCGTTCATCACTTTGGTAATCATTTAGGGTATAATGAAATAAATTGGCAGCATAATAGTCCTTTTTATGATTCGGATTCCGATGAGGAATTTGATGATGGGGAGGCACTGTGGAAAACTATAAGGGGGTTGAATAGTTTTACCGTTAAATTTTAGTTGTTTTGAAAACTTATTGTGAGATCAATCAATATAGATAAATGATGTGCAAGTAAAGAAAGAATAATATGCAAGCAATAAATAATATGTAAGTAAGGAAAAAAACAATCAAACCACGATAAGGTTGTTTATAGTGGTTCAGTCTACAAGGACTCTTTTTCCTTGCCCTACTCCACTCCCCGAGTCTCCAACTCGAGAGTTATCTTCACTAATCAACAAGCTCCTTTAACTGGCGGAGAAAACCTTTACACGTCGCTTACACAATATTTCCGACACAAAGCTAGATGTCGAGTTCTTTTACAAGGGTACAACCACTCCCAACACACTGTGTATTTTAAGTACTAAAATACTAACCACTCACACTCAGAGGTTTAATATGGGTTGGTACAACAATGATGTATGAACGACCAACTGGACAAAGGGTGAATGACAATGTAATGAAGAACTTGCAACCAGCCAAGGATGCCACTACCAAATCACCAATGCTAATACCAAACGAATTTCTTGATCTTGCTGACAAGAACTCAAAAGCATACAAGGAATATATAGTTACTGGTAGCACTTCTATGGAAAGCTCAAAACCGAGCAGACCTACCCCTGAAACGCATAGGATATTAGGAACTAGCGCCAATATAGGACTAGAGAAGGGGAGTAAGAAGCCAAAAACTGAACAAGGTGGTAAAAGGTTGAAAAGAATTCACAAACTTGCTGATAAATTGGATGCAGAAGACAAGAATATTGATGAAGCTGAAGTGTTGAAGAAAAAGGGTGAGAAGGAGGATTCAGAGGAGACTGTGTCTGATCATCATAATGATGACGACCCGAATACCGGTGATGGAAAGGATGGAGGATAAACAACCTATAGGAAGGAGTTTAGTAAGGAGGATAGAATATAATCAAATCCTCGGAGTTACACCAGCTCCTAAACCTATGTACTCCTGAGCGAACAAATCCTGCGTCATTTGTTGACACATTGACAAGTTTTCCTTTGGTTACTCTTAGTGAGTCTGAAACGTTACCGATTACCCCTAATGTTCCACCACCGCCATCAACAACAACTCCAATTACAACAACAACTGCAACAGCAACAACAACAGTGGTTACAACAATAACAACCCCACCAATGGCTCCAACAAACAAACCAACACCACCATCATCAACAACAACATTCACTTCACTTCCAGACCAACCTCCACAATTTGTTACAGAAGGTTATCTAAAGAAAGCAGTTGAATGGTTAGCAAAAGATTTCAACGAGCAACTTAAAGAAGAAGAAAGACGAAGCAAAATACAAGCTGAAGTAGCCACTGAAGTTTCTGGAGAAGAGGAATTTACATTCGATCAACTCAAACAAATGATGTTGAACAGATTTCAAGAACAACCTCAGCTACAGAAGGAAAAACCCAACCTCTATCATTCACTCATAGAAATCACAAGATTCCGGATCAAGATCACAATAAATAGCTTCGCTAACAGCAATAATGACAAAGACAAACAAACGATCGATTTCTGAAATCGGACAGCTAAATGATCAAGTCTTCTCTTTGGAACAAACCTGTAAAGGTGGTTCTCGAAAACGTCATCAGGATGACCCTGACTCGGATAACCCTAAGGGGGAGATACGTTCCAAGAGATCAAGACACACCAACCACACTTCCTCATCCTCACAAAGAACATCATCTATCACTAGATCAAGTAGACAACCTTCCAGGTCTAGATCTACTGAAGCCGGAGAATCTAGTGAAAGAGAAAGGGAAGAAGTGGGTGGTCGTGATTTTATGATTGGTAAGAAAGATGCTGATGCGGGAAAGGCACAAGTAGATGAACAAAAAAGGAAACTGACGGTTGAAAAGCCCGAGGGTACATCAAAGGTTCAGTCTACTATGGAGTTCTCGAGCTACGTAACGGATGAACTATATGCAAAGATATTGATGGATGCGCGAATCAGAAATGTCTAAAATCATGAACTTGTTAAGAAGACCATCAGCTTTGAAGTTCCGTTACCAACAAATCTAGACTCAAAATTCCCGAACCCTTAACATACAAAAATTGTGATCTACACTACTGGACATGACAAGTATCGTCCATCAATTTCCAGAAGTCTAATGTTTGAGGAACGAAATGAAAGATTCTTGGAGGAAGGCATTCATAGTGAGAAGTACGTCGTTTCTAAAATTTGACAAGATGAATTCAAGCTGGAAGCATATTTGGGAATAACCGGAATGAATGAGGTAGCACAAAGATTCTTCCTCAATAGACACAGATAAGCTGCTCCTCATCACGAAGTTTATACAAACCACCGGATTGTCAACTATCTTTATGTTTCCTCATTCAGAACAAACAGCTACATCAGCTTCACGGTAAGAAGAGATGATAATCTTGATTATGTTTTCACTGAAGCTGACTATCACAACCTCCATCCTCAAGACATACAAGACACATACCACTCTATAATCAGCTACTTTTACCACCTAGGAAACGAAGCTGATATAAAAGACTCTTTGAAGATCTCTATGAGGTCACAAGTAGCTATTGCACATGTCGAAGACTTCCAAATGGGAATTGAAAGCCTGAGGAAGGTTAATGTCTCACCTCCCATGATTACATTCCCCGACATTGAAGAATACAAGCCTTGGACGTGTTTTCAAGATCCAAAGTTCAAGCTTGGTATAATATGTGTGAATGTATCAGGGTCAAGAGATTGATGAGATTAGACGAGCTTAGAAAGTTCAGTTCAGGTACATTCTCGTAGGTTCAGGAAAGAATAACAGATTTGTTAAATCAAGATCTCCAAATGACAAGTACCAAGTTAGATAATGATCAAAATGTATGGCTTGGACTGTTTGCTCAATACATAGAAGAACGACTCAGAATCCAAAGTATCTGGAGATTCATGGAGAAATGCATTGTATATAGGATCTAAAGTCTACAAGAAGCCCATAAATAAAAGACCTGCATGATCTACCCTTAGGGGGGGATTGTTGGAACACGAAAATTGTAAATCATTAGAGCATGGGCTTCTATTTATCTTTTGTTATAGATTAGGGTATGTTGTGTAACATTGTTGTACCTTGCGATAGCAATATACCCTCGCAACACTTGTATAGTTGTGAGGGGATGCTAGACGTGTGTATGGGTATAAATACCCCCACCTCATGGGTAATGAGGTGTGTGTTATCTAAATGTCTTACAAGACTTTCTTATTTTCTCTCTCGTTTCTCTCTCTAGAATACAATGTCCACACCCACTTTATATCATAAAGATTAATTGGAGGCGTGATATTTGATAACAACGGGGAGTTTGGCGGCGCCAAATGGGCTACCACATAGGAATGGCGTCGGGTCTTCGTGACCACACCCCTTCCTCTTAGAAAGATTAAATGTTTATTCTTTAAAATCTTGAAATCTTGAAAACTTAAATTAATGTAGTTTGTCTAAATTACCCATAAGTATCCCTTAATACATTTTAAGATTGATCAATTCTAAACTTATCAATATTTCAAAAACACACACTATATTAATTTTATATTATTTTAAAAAGCACGCGCTTGTATTTCAAAAAATGCACATTTTACATAAAAGGTCAAATCAAAATCACGATTTTACAAATATAATTATTTGTCGCTATACATCGTCGATATACGCTAATATACGTCATAGTTTGACCAAATAAGTTAGGGAATGTCTAACCAATGCCCTAAGGGCATTGGTTAAGATTTGTTTTTTTGTGGATTTTAATTACATAAATGGTCTTTTTAGTTGACACAAAATTGCATATTTGGACGGGGACCCACCTGAATAGTTATTAATAATCACAATAAAACAAATCTTAACCAATGCCCTTAGGGCATTGGTTAGACATTCCCAATAAGTTAACATGGCAAAATATGTAAATAGTAAGCAACCTCAAACACCCTTGTGTTAAAGATCTCCATATCTCCACAGGAAAATTACATGGCCAAAAAAAATTACTAGAATCTCATTTCTTAACAAAGTCACAAAGCTATAAATGTTTCTTCTTTTAATTTCATTTCCTTTGTCTTAACGACTAAGGTTTTTCCCTTTTCCTCTCTTGATCATCTTGTATTAATATCATTATCATCAAACAACAATTTCAACAATCAGAAATGGCATTGTACTCATTCCCATCTCATCCAATGCCTATTTTGTTGATATTGTTATCTACAAACATGTTCACAATTCCATTCTTAAATATGTTTCTTAAACTTAAGAATTTATTCACCCCTACATTTGCTGTCATCATTGGGAATGTTTTTTCTGCAATTTTCACCTTCTTCTTTGCATTAGGTATGCTTCTTTTCTTTTCTTTTTTTTTGAAATTTTATTAGCTTTTTTATATGGGTTTTGTGTAATATGAATTGGGTTTTGTTGGTTTTGTTTAAATTGCTGAATTAATGTGATTTTTCTTATCATTTGTTATGGTTGAATATATGAATATTTGCCTTTAATTGTTAATACGCTGCTGATTATGAATTGCATGTTTATGTTCATTGTAACTTGAGAAATAGTTGAATGCTGATACGAACTTTCACAAGCCACATTTTTTAGGCGATTTAAGCGAAACCCTCTATAAGAATTGAGAATTTATAATAATTAAACCCTTTAAAAGAATAGCGTTTGGTTTTGCTGATTTTGTCGAAATATCCAAAGAGATCAAAAGGAGATATTTTGTTTATCAAATTTTCTGTCTAATGATTTATAATGGGTTTTAGTCTTTTAGGTTAGATATGATGGTAAAAGGATAATTTTAGCTTCAGCTCAAATAAGCACTTTGAAATAAACATGTCCAATATTAAAAACTGCTTATTTTGGCCCAAAAATAATTAGATAAGCAGCAGTAGTTTGGATGATCCAAACACTAATAAACTGCTTATTTGCAGTTAAGCAGGAAAAAAAAAAAAAAAAAAATCCCAAAATCCATCTAAGTTTGTTTGTCCTAAATCTACCAACTTTTGTTAGCTGTATTTGGAAAATTAGGCGAAACTTTAACCATCACCATTTTGTTCTCCTAAAATTACCAGGTTGTGTTAGTTAATTCGACTAAAATCAGGTGAAAATTAAGTATCCAACCTAAAGAATACTAGCATGTGACAAAATTAGCTAGTAACCGTAAAAAAGGTGTCAAAACAAGAAGACTACTTTATTCATTTCCCCACTGAATAATAGGATTCTACTATATGTTGCAGTTGGAACTTTGTTAGGAGCAATGACAGGGGCCTTGATAGGTCAAGAAACCGAGAGCGGATTTGTTAGGGGTGCTGCAGTTGGAGCCATTTCTGGTGCTGTTTTTTCTATTGAAGTCTTTGAATCTTCACTTGTTTTGTGGAAATCGGATGAGTCTGGTGTTGGTTGTGCTTTATACTTGGTGAGATTTACTTTCTTTTCTTCTATCAATATTAACAAATTTCATGGAATAAATCACAAACAATGTTTCAAAGATTCAAGCTTTCATCAGTAAAGAAGATGATGATCTAGTAAACTCAGTTCAAAATGCTTAAAATCGTTGCTTTATCATTATTTCCCTCCTGCATATTTCAATCACAACAATATTTTCAAGAACTTCATATTTTGTTCGACAGTATTTTAGCTCCAACCTTCTAACGTTTTTAGTTTGACGATTTCTAATCCATTTATGCTCCTTTATCACAGATTGATGTCATTGTAAGCTTATTAAGTGGTAGGCTTGTCCGTGAACGTATTGGTCCAGCCATGTTAAGTGCAGTTCAAAGTCAGGTAAATTCTGCATATATCGATGAACCTAAGTTTGTTATTCTTTCTAGATAGCAACATGAGTAATTAATATTTCTTTATAAAAAAGTAGACTTTCTCAATTTAATGGCCCTTTTGCCATTAACATAGATGGGAGCTGTTGAAACGAGTTTTGATGAACTCCATAACATATTTGACATTGGCGGTTGTAAAGGCTTGCCTGAATATTCTGTTGCAAAAATACCCAAAATCGAAATTACCAGTGATGACGAGGTGGATGATATGGGGGAGAGAGTCTCTTGCTCTGTCTGCCTTCAGGTAATAATATTCTAATTATCTTTTTCTGTTAATTATCGCTTCTAGTAGTACCATAGTGGCTATTTTGGACATTTGTGTAATAGTCAAACAGTCTAATAGTTTATTAACCAAGTTCAGTGTATCTTTTAGAAGTGAGGGAATATAATACGTTATTAGCATACTGAAGTATCAAACTAATTTGGACCAAAAGATAGCTTAAAGCTTATAGATTAAGATTGTTTTTTGCACGGAACATGTGTGGTTATAAACAATGACGTGAAAATACGGCAACTTGATTGGTAGTTGAACTTATTAGTCAAATTTTGGCATCCAGTAGTATTTGTCACATATGCAAATTGCGGTATAATTTATATTGCGTGTCGTGTGAAAATTGGAATGGTTTTTGGGCAAGGTTTCAAGTTGGAATTATCTAATTGTTCATAGTGACACTGTCACTGCAAGTACAAGTTATTTGATGATATTGATTTTCGGTCAGTTGATATCCTTAATTGTCATGCCTTTATTAAAGAGTAGTAGATCACAGTACATAATCATGATTCACATTACACACTCAAGATAATAGCAGTACAGCTTTTCTTAATCCAAATGCTAGAAAGCTTCTGATATTAATTTATTTATAAATGTTGATCAAATTACTTATTGGTATTTTGTAGGATTTTCAAGTAGGAGAAACTGTGAGAAGTTTGCCACAATGTCATCACATGTTCCACTTACCGTGCATTGATAAATGGCTGGTGAGACATGGGTCTTGTCCATTATGTAGAAGGGATCTTTAATTTTATATCTTCGTAGTTTATGTACATTCCTAAGTTATAACTTTCTTTTTCACAGTTTGACCCATAGTTTAAATATCAGCTGTTTTGTATATGTACATTGTATCATGTTAGTATCGAGGGTCAATTTTACTGATTTGTACATAAAGGTGTAGTTTCAATGTTATGAGCTTGTTCTTGTTGTGTCTTGTCTTTTTCAGTTCGACAAACGTAACTAGACTGAAGTAAAGTTTGATGGTGAGTGTGCATTTATGGTTCGACAATGCATGTGTGTACAACTCATCCAGATATTTACGGCTAGTCCCTTTTCCAAACCTAAAATTCTTGATTAGAACAAAGTTCAGCTATTGAAATGCACTAGGTACTAGTCGGTATATCATAACTTTTTTTGTGGTCATATAAGGAGATTAGCGTCTTAATTGATTACGCCTAACTTGTACTAGATTTGGGTGTACTAATGGCTAGTTCTATCATGTGCCATGTGCATATATTTAGAGGTTATATTTGTTTGGTTTTGGGGGCATGAATTATATAGTATTATATACTCACTAAAGCTAAGTACTAAAGTCAAGGTTTTGTGCTTCTGAAGTAGAGACACCAGATTGACTGTTTGATTGGGTCAAGAAACTCGAATTAAAACCGAACCACCTGAACTTTTTGAGAGACGTTACGAATCCAGAATATTTAACAAACCTGAATTTGGTTTGAAAAAACTGAAGTTAAAAAATATAAAGAAATTAAATTTGATTTTATGAAACCAGAAACAGAAAAACTGACAAAATTGGAAAAGTATCTCGTTTTTGCTTACTCCAAACCAAATAGTTAACAGTGGAAAATAAAGGAACTTATACTTCTTGGTAGGGATGTAATCTGAGTTAAGCCAATTCACGAGCTACTTATAACTGACTCGGTTGAAGTTTAGTGGAGCTCGAGCTCAAGCTACTTGAGTAGATTTTCGAGTCTAGTTTGAATTTCAGAATACTCGACTTGTAACTGGATTACCTTGTCACCCTTTTATGTGAATAGTTCTACATAACATCCGTGCTGTTTAACTGAGTCGGGCTCAAAAGTATCGAGTCGATTAATACTAACATGATTCATATTATTGTTGTTATTACGAGTTTAAACCCCATAATTAAGTTAAACCGACCTTGAGAATGGCCATAATTAACTGTCCTCGATCTTGAAATATCAAGCTCGAGTTTCGAGCTTTGAGCTCTATAATCAAGTCTAGCTCGAGCCTTACATTATATCAAATCGACTAGGCATGATTATAACCTGAGTTCTAGGGTGTATATTAATTCAACCCACCAGATGAATTGGTGCAAGCTACTATTAAAGACAATGGTCTTATCTAGAGGATCAAAACGAACAATGAGACATAAGGAACTAGTCTTTTTTGTATCACCAATTATTTTGAAGCTTCTTTCATATGTCACACACACTATTAGAGCTATACAACTTTAATAAAATGCCTACAGTCATTGTATATAGTTATACAGACCTTGTGTAACTAATTATTGGGATGTTTAAGTTAAACATCCTTTTTAGTAATTAATTTCTAGTATAGAATCATAAAACACAGCTTATTTTTCATTGACAAAAATAAGTCGCAAACATAGCCATCACCTGTAGTACTTTTATGCATCTGCCAATGAAGATGATATCAAGATGTGGCAAAACAAACCAGGTAATTGTCAAAAGACTCTCAAATCACAATATATTACTTCGATCCCAAGATACATTCGAGCAAAAATGACATGTGTTTACAAACCGCAACCTCATCGTTCATGAATTAGATTAGGTCTGAGTGTCGCATTTTGTGCAACATGGCCGTACTTCCTCACACAAACATCGGAAAACTCTGCCAACGAATCAAAAACTGAAGCGAATCCTGTTTGAAATCCTACCAGAATAACCCTGCGCGTTTCTTCAACACATTCCTTGTGTTTAGCCTTCTCAGTTTCAACCATCTTCTTGAAACTTTCCAGTTGAGCCTTTTTCTCGGCCAAAACATCGACTTTGTTTTTCATGTTTAAAGGCACGGACTTGACTATATTCCTCTCTTCTCTCTCGAAACTAACCACTTTCTTCCCCGATTCAGCAACGAGCCGGTCAACCTTTCGCTTCTGCTGCTGCTCCATTTCTTGGTGGGACCATAGTGTTCGGAGATCTTTTGCAAACCTCTTCATGGCATACGTCACTGCGTTATCTGGTAAATTCTTTATAACTGTCAACCAATTGCGACACATGGTGAAAACAAGCGGTGGGGTGTCAAATTCGTGCTCAGGGCCTATTGTTCTGTATGCCCATTCACTCAACGCCTCGATGTATGCTTCTGTAGAGGCAATGTAGCTAGAAAAACAAGTTCGCCAGTTTTGGATTTCAGCCTCAAGTTGAAGAGTTGCAAGATGTCGAGATCCGTCATTGGTGAGAACTTCACACATGAGCGTTTTGACTCCAAACATTGTTCGGCTTTGCAGTTTGTGAGATTCCGACATCACTTTCCATGTTTTTGTTAGCCTGCAACATTAACCATAAAGCACGTTGACTTTAAAAAGTCAAACAGTTTTCTAGTCTAACTGATTTGATAACAAATGTTTTACACAGAAATATTCTTACCCACGTAGCAACTCGATGAGCTGTGGCAGAAGCTCTTCGTCTCTCACATTTTCAATTCGTTTTAAGATCGAATCACAAATCTTCATGCTGACCAAAATTCTTGAGTACAAATCGTTGACTTCATCTTCAATCCCTGACTTGTTGATACCATTCTCATTGCTTAATTGTGAAGACTTTCTATCATATATCTTCTTAATCTCATAACCAGCCTAATAATATCAATAAGAGTCAATTATAGCTCAACAAATCAAACAAAGATTTGAGCTTTTTGGCGATACATCTAATGTGTACCTTAACTTCCTCATAGAGCTTTTTTTCCCAAGCGTATAATCTTCCTAATGTTGATAAATGACTCCCTGATTCCATTCCTCCTGTCTCATCAAAGATATCACTATTGCTGTTAATCCCTGTCCAGGTAAATGAACTCCTTGAGCTGCTAGACAGAAGACTTCTACACGATGGTGATCTAGTTATAGTCGATTTATGCCACGCTATAGATGGTATTAACCTCTCTGAGCATTCTGCAATGTAACAAGCCCAATTAGATATCACAAATACTATTATAGATCCTGTAGTCAAGTAGAACACAAACTATATTTTCACTACAACCTATGTCACAATGTCTTAAATTCTATTCTTCTAGCTAAATTCACCTTCTATGATAAGAAAAGGTTGGTGTAAATTTGAATTTCTGAGGCTAATGCATATCTAATATTAAGATTACACAAGAAACATGTTAAATAGTCAACCAAAACCTTTGGCCTCGTGGCATGTGATTGTATCCACCAACCAAAGAGTTGTCTAGGCTAAACGAAGCCATTCGTGAGATCATGTGAGATATTCGAGACATTTCAAGAGAAAAATTGTTTAATTATCGTAGTAAAGTTGTCAAAAAAACATTGTACATAAATACAAATGCTCAATCCGTCCCAATATTATGAGTAAAGTCTAAAATACATCCTTGTGGTTTGTCCCTTATCTCATTTTACATCCCTAAACTTTTTTTTTTACATAAAACCATATCTCCATTAGTAAAGTTAGCACAAAACCATCTCTCTATTAGTAAAGTCAGTCAATGAGGACTATTGGTGCAAATTATTTCTCCATTATCTCCTAACGGAAGAGAGTATATTTGCATCGTCAGTCTTAAGGACTAACGGTACAATTTATTTTCGGAAATAAATTGCATCGTTAGTCTTAAGGACTAAGGGTGCAAAATATTTTTGAAAAATAAATTAAAAAGGGCCAATAAGACTCGAACTCTGGTCTGGAGGCCCTAAAAATGAACGCCCCAACCACCAACCAGTAGACTAAGTGTCCAGTGGTGTTATTATACCAAACAAAATTATATTTAACCACCCACCACAACCACCACCACCACCAGCTCCACCCACCACAACCACCACCACCGCTACCCACACCACCATCGCCACCCACCAAAACCACCACCGCCACCTCCACCCACCACCACCATCACCATCACCGCCACTCACCACCACCACCACCACCACCCACCTCCACTGCCGCCACCCACCACTGCCACCACCTTCACCGCCACCACTGCCATCACCGCCACCCACCGCCACCACCACCCACCTCCATCGCCGCCACCCAACACAACCACCACCACCACCTCCACCCACCACCACCATAAACGCCACCCACCACCACCCAACGCCAACACCACCCACCTCCACCGCCGCCACCCACCACAACCACCACCGTCACCACCTCCACCTCCATCGTCACCACTGCCATCACCACCACCCCTCAACACCCACCGCCACCACCACCCACCTCCATCGCCGCCACCCAACACAACCACCACCACCACCTACCACCCACCACCACCATCACCGCCACCTACCACCACCCAACACCACCACCACCCACCTCCACCGCCGCCACCCCCCACAAACACCACCGCCGCCAGCCCCCACCGCCACCACCATCCACATCCACCGCCACCACCCACCACAACCACCACCTCCTTGTTGGCCCCCTTTTAATTTATTTTCTAAAAAAAAATTGCACGGTTAGTCCTAAAGACTAACGATGCAATTTATTTCCGAAAATAAATTGTACCGTTAGTCTTTAGGACTGACGATGCAAAGATTCTCTCTTCTGTTAGGAGATAACGGAGAAATAATTTGCACCATTAGTCCTCATTAACTGACTTTACTAACGGATGGATGGTTTTGTGCCAACTTTACTAACGGGGGATGGTTTTGTGCAAAAAAAAGTTTAGGGATGTAAAGCGAGACACGGGAGAAACCACAAGGATGTATTTTGGACTTTACTCCAATATTATTGCTCTTTTTTTTAAGATGTTCCACATTGATTGTCCATTACTAAAAATAAATAGAAAAAATTGATTTAAATTACGATATTACCCTTACTTGATATTATAATTACAAAGTTTAAAGAAAACACTAACTAATTAGTTAATGATAAAATGTCATTCTGTAAAAAAAAAAAAAAAAAAAAATGATTATGATTCTCGTAACCTGTCAGAAGACAATTATTTTAAGATAAAAGCTTTTTTAATTACACATCAGTTTATGGTCTTATATCTCGTACATGAAATGAGACTTAGGGGGTGCTTGGTAGGATTTTTTTAGGGTGGGTAATGGTAAAGGTAATGAAAAATAATGCTTGATGCTATATAATAGAATGACTCATTAGCCAAAGAGTGGGTAATGGACCATTAATCAATAAATTGAAAAGAATGCTTTTTTCCCCCTTTTCTTTTTCTCATTATTATCATTATCTTTTCCTTTCTTTTTTCCGCGTTTAAACCAAATACACTTTTAATTAAGGAAAAATTCACAACCCCTTAATTAATTGATAAGCATTATTAAATCATAAAATCTACAGTCTACACCTAAGAATATGTATGCAAAAGAGAGAGGATCATAGAATATAATTAGAGCAATGCTACGTCGACATAAGTTTTACAAAAATCAATACACTAATATATATGTTAATTTGTAGATGCAAATAATAAAAAAACTTCAAAAGAAAAAAAAATATAGTATCATATGTTATCATAATATATTATCATGACACAGTGAATTTATTTATCATCACACCATAAATTATGTGTACCTTTTGGATCAATATGATCGAGTGATGGGGCCACTGCATTATTAAATTCAAGCAACTTAGAAAATTCAAGACCACATTCATAACTTTTAAGAAAATGATTTTCCACATCTTTTAGTGCCTCCAATAGTTCCCTCCCTCTATTATCACCAATCACCTCCTGGCTCACATTAGCATCATCATCTCCCTCATTAACCTTCCCACCACCACCCACTGCTGACTCTACCTCCTGGCTCACGTTAGCATCACCACCCACCTTCACCTCCAAAGGACTAAAATAATCCCACCCATCAAACTCTGATGACGTCACATCATCTGTTGGAGTGACGTCATCATGAAAATGTTCACAAGCAATATCATCAACATCACCACCCAGTGTTTCCTTTTTGTTAATGGGTTTTGATTCAGTGTGGTGAGGAGGGGTAGGATAAGTAATGAGAAAAGGTGACGTGGAGGAATAACGGGAAACAAACAACCTTAAAGCTAAAGAAACAGCGTACAATGACTGATTATATTTACAATGTGCACTAGCTAGTATATATCTTTTATCAACAGCGGATTTTATAAACTTTTTTCTTTCGCGACATACCGACACAAGTGTGTCGGTCTCGTTTTTGTTCTTCTTGTCGTAATAGGATTTTGGGAAGGATATTGCACAACCCATGATGATGTTGTTGTTGTTGTTTTTTCAAGGTTGTGAAATCAAAATGGTGTGTGGGTTGGTTTAATGATAAATGTGAATGATGGTGATAAAATTTTGGATGCTTTTTGTGAAATGAGACAAAAGGGGAAGAAATTAAATGAGAGCTTTTTTTGTGTGAATATAGTGTCAAATGTTACAGGGGTGTCAAGTTGTTATAAAGTATTTACTAATTTTATATTGTTTTTATGCGGAAAAAATATCTGGATAATTATTAGAGTGAACTCACTGTGTATTCTTCAATTTTGACACATTCTATTATTGTGAAAACTTATTAATAACTACAGTATTTAATAAGATATCAAAATTTTAACAGGCTATTAAATTTAAAAGTATGGTTTTTGCAAAAACAGAAAAAATAAATAGATAACTTATGAGCACATAAATAGGACCGAGCAGTCTCAGAAAATGATAATCGTAAAAGAGATCAATGGCTTGAAGAAGGAGACGAGAGCGTTAGTAAGCAATGTTGAAGCTCTGTTTAGAACAATACAAAATAGCGATTACGCTAGGTGTCAATCTCAAATTGAGGCTTTCAGATATTTGATGAACAAACCTTGAGATTCATTATTAGTATCATCTTTATTACGTATTTTTTAGTATTCATTCAATAGACTCTATTATTATGGACGGATGTTAATTTGCCCATCTTATGATTATACATAAGTTCTTGTTTGATGCACAATATACGTCAATGATGTTATTTTTGCAGTTTCTTGGTCCTATTTTTCTATGGTTTTGATGTATCGTTGTTTTTTGAATAAGCTATTTCGATATCTATAGTGTGTGATGTGCTTTTGTTATTGTATTACTTACGACATTATGGTATAATGTTGCATTAAATTTTTGCGCATATGGTAAGTGTTTATGTCAATCATTCTGACTTTTTACACGTAATATGTAAATGATCATACTTTAAACACTTAACAATGAAAGAATGTGCACGGTGGCTGGAACAATGACGAAGAGAACAGTGACGAGAGCTGACAACATCCTCAATTACGATCACAACGTATATACATCAGAACAGTGACGAAGAAAAAGACCCTTTTTTATGGTTCAGCCTTTTTCATTCGCAAGGTCATGTAACATGTATTGATACAACACTCTAGACGTATTAGTTGCATTGTGAAAAAAAATGATCACTTTTCTCATAGTATTACATTTTTTATTTAGTTTAATATATACTTATTGTTATGTTTTTATTAGTCACTGCACTTTTACAAGTCATATAATCAAGTCACGTAACTTTTGTAAACCTTTGCCCAAGTCATCACATATTCACTTCAATATGGATTGCTTAAGAACATATTTTCATCTTTTGCATAGATATGTCTTGCTAGATCTGTAAGCCGTAGTATGTTTCTAGAAACTATAATGCATACCTTTTAAATAGATGGTAAATAACATTTGATAGCCTCATGCCACATTGAAAAAGATTTATCAGGATCAAAACCAACTACAATCATAAAATACTATTGAACCAAAGAAAAACCATCAAGGGAAACATAGAAGCATATTAGTCAAATACACAGTGGAGAAGACACAATGTAGCGGCAATGGCAAAGGAGAGCTGTGGCAGTAGCTGATGGGGAGACAACATCGAAAATGGCAAACGAGTCCACCCACTATAGTAGAGGCAAAAACGACTGGCAATAATGCCAAAAGAGACGAACACATGACATGTCCTGGAGAAGCATTTATACAAAAGAGTTTGTACTATGATGCAAAAGAGAGGAGATGACAAAAAACCCTAAAATGAGTCGATGACCTACAGGGAAAACCGTCACCCCTATAGAGTTTCCCCTTTTATGCCGTGTTTTTTCAAGTAAAAAACAGACTGTGGTCGACTTCCCGGCTATGTTGATCTTTGTTACCAGATCTATTTGAACAGAATGATAATACACATGTTTGTCGAGAAATCATCATAGCTATAGTTTCATTTGACTAAATCGAGCCATGTGTGTCCTCAGGTAGTAATGTCATGTTAGGAGATGCAACATAACTCATAGTAACAGAATATAGCACACTACATGAAGAACTCTTGTATATAAAAAACTGTCTCGAATTTTAATGGAGAATACTATTTTTAACATTTTGATCATCCTTTTCTCTAGTTTACGGTTACGAGCACTAATAAGCAATATCCCAGTAGGACGTTGCCAAAATTTGTATCATAATAAAATTACCCAAGGGTAGAATTGCTCCTAAGGTGCCGGGATAGAAAATGTTACTTGAAAATCTCCTATGATGTCTCAAAACAACATATATTGAAACAAAGCCTCCACCACATCTAAAGCTTTTACTTGCTGTAAAGGTATACAAAGCTGAAGATGAGAAATCCAGCCATCTGCAACAATAACTGATGGTGTCAAAATCTCATTTGCCATGCAATAACAGATTTGGGTCATCTTCTAACTTATCAACATTCTAAGTAAGTAAAATAATACCGTAGAAAATGATGCTCCATAATATGGAAAAGCTGTTGGTATGAATCTCTCATATTCGTTGTGTCTAAAAGGACGAACTGGAATCTGAAAGTGCACATTAAAATCATGATGTGAATGTTAGATATGATAACACAGTAGAAGAGACAAAATAGATGAGTTAAGTGGGTAAGGTTAGCATGTTAAACAGGTTTGGGTCAAAGGAGGCAACTATTTAGCACATGTCCATATAGGCCAGACACTATGTAATCCATTTTCTTGAAAGACAAAAAAAATGTTATTAATGTATTAATTATAGGGGCAATTCCATATTTACCCAACTTAAACATGATAATGCCATATTTACCCAAATCATGCTTTAAATGCATTGTACATCATGCCTTCAAAAGTTGTATTTTGGGTAAATATGACAGTTTAATGTTTAGACCGGGTAAATATGGAATTATCCCAATTATAAACTATGATCACAATACTATCATGTAGATGGGAAGAGATCTAGTGAGAAGAGAAATTGAAATAAGAAGAATGAGAAGAAATTTGAGCCACATATTTTAAATGAGGATGAGAAATTTAAGGGGAGATGCATCTATTTTTTTAGGTGCATCTGAAATGTGCGGATGTGGTTTCTTCTCACCCTTCTCATTTTAATTTTACTTCTCATTTGATCCTTACTCTCATTTTAAGTTAAATGGCTTTATTTAAGGGTTTTGTTAACCACAACCCATAAGGTTGTGTTTAAACACAACCCCCATAGGTTGTGGTTAACAAAACCCTTAAATAAAGCCATTTAACTTGTATACATTTTAAGGAATTTGCTACCACCACACAAAAAATCCACACGCTGAGGTGGAAGCGAATGATTGGTTTTTTGGGAGTAGATCCCACAGAAAAACCAATCATCCACTTCCACCTCAGCGTGTAGATTTTTTTTGTGGGTGGTTTTGTGTGGATGTATCACTCCTCACATTTTAAATGCATTTCAGTCCATTCAATCCATTTCCTTTTTAGTCAAATCATTTAGCTTAACCCACCTGATAAATCAAACATTATCCGTATCTTACATGTAAACTGGTCTAAATTGCCACCGTTGGGAAACAACCTACTTGG
Source organism: Chrysanthemum makinoi (assembly GCA_910596185.1). Taxonomy (NCBI): domain Eukaryota; kingdom Viridiplantae; phylum Streptophyta; class Magnoliopsida; order Asterales; family Asteraceae; genus Chrysanthemum; species Chrysanthemum makinoi. The sequence goes on from OU343220.1 coordinate 147,401,370, forward strand.
TGCATGATCATGGTTTAGATCACAAAATTTGTTCATGAATGGGGCTCTGGGGAAAAAAATCTGTGGTGCATCCCCAGCTGTTTTGCAGAAAGGATTTGCCACTTGCCAATTGATTAAGTTCTCTAATTATCTAGCAAGTATCAAGAACTTTACCTGTTTTGCAAGTGACAAGCTAGTGTATCCAAGCCTCTGATATTCAACCTTAAACTGGAAAACACCATAAACATCTGGCACCTTAAAGGAAGCAAGATACAAACCCTGCAGATATTTGTAAAAAAAAAAAAAAAAAAAACAATTTAGCAAACTTAAGAAGCATATATATATTATTGAGTACCATGTATGATTAAGTGGCTGACAATAATACCTTCTTATCAGTTGACATGGTTTTCAACACGTAGGGGCTCATCATGTAAAACTGAAGCTGAACATCATTGGCAACATATGGTTCCCAACTTGATCCAGACCACTCATAGATCTCTACCAAGTACTCCTGAAAAAAGTTCAATTTAACCAGAGATTAGCAAATTCTTAGTTCGGTTTTTTATTTTTTTTATATATTTAAAGCAACAAAAAGTAACTGTAATATATACAGTTAAATAGTTTCAATTTCACCCCATTTACCTAGAATAGGGTTTATTCAAATTATCTTTGACCTCTAATAGGTCATATGGGTAAACTCTAAAACCCGTGATAAAGTTTGGAACTGGTCAGAGGTCATAGGTGACCAATAGTGTATCTAATTCTTCCACTCTCTCCAATCATTATATTAAACCAGTAGTTTAGACATACCATTTCATTATGATATCCAATAGATTAATAATCAACTTCAAAAAAGAGCTACAACAGTTTCTGGGTCATCCCATACCGACCCGTTTTGACATGCATAGAATATTACTAGTTTCAACAAGTCCTATTTAGAGCACTAACCTAACCTGCCCAGCCCAGCCCACTCAATTTGCATCATGCTAAAAAAATTACCAGGTCATCGTTGATCCTGTAGATAGCAGGTTCTTCAGTCTCGCCAACTCTGTGGTGTCTGACATTGACAGCCTGTCGACAATCAAGAGGAAAATTCATAAGAGATTGTAATGAAGTAGAAACTATAGACTACATGGAACGTAGTTTACATGTCAGAGGATTCAGATCATACTCGTCTGTCCCAGCCCCACACTAAAAGTAACAATCAATTTATTGTGGTAAAAGTTGGAAATACACTTGAGCAAAGAAAAAATAGTACCTTCAAATGGCCTCTTTCATGGAAAACCCACTTGCTAAGCTCGGTAACAAACTGCTGATTGCCAGATTTTTCATATCTGTTGAAAGTAATTATTCAAGCAATACACTATTTAAGATTCATTTTGATGTACTTCTCATTTCTTTTTCAGAGTAATAATATATGGGAAAAAATGTCGCTAAGATAAACTAAAGTAACCAACATGGCAGCTGTGGTGATTTAAAACAGTATTCACTTACTTATCTGAGCTCCCTGCCTTTTGCACTGGTGATTTGAAGAATCTGCATAAGACAGTTTTCAGTTCCACTTCAATCCCTAAAAAAACATAGGATTGTAAAATTGTTACTAAAGACAACTGCAAAGTATTACATACTTGTTGCTGAACAGATCTAAAGAGCCAGAGAACACAACTCTTGCATTATTTCTAGCCTGCAATATTAAAAGAAAGATTATTAGAATACTTAAGCGATATTAGATGTGGAAATCAAACATGAGAACAAGTTATCTTGTAAATAAACAATAATAAGCGGAGAAAAACCTGGACAACTGAAACCAACGAAATGGAAGATCCAGAAAGGGATGGTGGACTTGACAACTTGGACTTTGGGTTGGCAGAATATGCTGATGGAGAAGCTGAGAGAACCTTCAAAACCTGCAACACATGTTGAATATTAAAATGGATTCACAAGTGAACTAGGCAGCATCTCCGCAATCAAAGTATCGAGCAAATGCTGCATTTTAAACTTACCAAGCTATTTGCTGGGTTCACAGAATGACCAATCCCTTTGAAAAGTACAGGAGCCTGTGTCATGCAAAACAAAATTACTGATAAGGCCAATATAATGCTATATGCACTGCTCCAAGCTAATATCATCTATCTATCTAGCTAGTTGACATGTATGAAAATATAGTCCAAATGAAATAACTCTTTATGTTAAACCAGCTCATCCCTACTATCTAGGTACGAGACCAATATACAGGAATGAGAGGTAGCTAGCTTGCCCCTTCAAATTCTATCTTCACCATGGATCCAATTACTATTATAGCTACCGCCCCAAGGAAAAAAAAACGATGCTTTTAGAATTCAAACTTTATACTTAATTCACCTTTGCATTTATATTTTCAGTTTATATTGCGCGAGCTGTATAAACTTGAGCTTTTTGTTGTTGGAATTGTTAATTTGCATTTTCTTGGAATGCTGATACTTGGAATATCTCATAATCAAGATAAGAGATTACAGTAGGATGTGCCTTCTGTTACCATATTCCATTTGTTGTGTGTACGTTAATTACCATTGGGCATGTGTAAAATGGTATTGCTTACTTATATCAGTTGTTTGAATGCAAGAATGTGATTATTTTTTAGGCAGTCAACGTTCTTAATGATGTTTTCCACCCTACTGAGTATGGTCTTTAGAAGAGCTAGCCGGTACATCATTTACAAAACGTTATTTTTGATTTCCTTTGCGCCTTTAAGTTAATAAACTTTTTATCTTCATGTACCATCAACAACCCATTTATTAGCAGTTCCAATGATAAACAACAAACAGCCCCTTTATAAACAGTTCAGTAAGCAATCCCAAACAATCTTTAACCAATGATTGAAAATATATCTTTTAGTTTTCTTGTGGGGTATCAAATCCTACCTTCAAAATGAGTGTTAATAAGCAATCCCAAACTACCTTTTCCTGTTAATACTTTTATTTTCGATGTACACCAATGATAAAAAAATGTATCCTTATTGAATTAATGCTATTTAACTTTCATAACTTCTCATATACTCGAAAAGAATCATACAAAGAGATCTCGTTATGGATGGAATAGTGCTTTAATTTTCTTGTAATGGGTGATATCAAATGCTAGCTGCAATTGAGCTCTGCCTTATTTGGTACAATTAGCTTGATTATTAAGTGATGGTATAATAATGCTTTGATTTCCTTTTATTTTATCAGATATTGAGTTTAAGTTTATTAATGGATGCAATCTTTTCCTTTCACAGCAAGGCTACTAGCCTAGATGGAATATTCATACATATATATTTCATGAAGGATATGTCATGGCTCACTGAATATATGTGTGTGTGTGTATAAAATGCCAATGATATGATTAAAGCATTCATAACTACTAAGTTTGCAACAAACAACACTCTATAAAGTTCGATGATAAAATGCCAATGATATGATTTGCTTACAGTTAAGACACTTCTTACACCATTAAACATTGAGCAGAGTTTATGTTAATTACGATTAATTTAAAAAAAAATACATGTGTTATCCCCATGCGTGCACGGGTTTTATAACTAGTAATACACTATCTAAATACATGCACTGACCTCAATTTTTGTACTCCCCAGAAGTACATCAGCTTGAACGAAATCATCCGCAGCAATTAATGTGTGATCACCCTCAGTTCCTGAGACAGCATAGCTGCCATGATCAATAACCATCGCAGATGGATCTTGTACATTAGCGATTAAAAAAGCTCAGTCTAAGTTTAAATCTCTGTTTTAAAACATATGATTGTAGGGAACTAGGGATCTCGTATATATATACTAGACTGTCGCTAGAATAACCCAAGCACATATAGGTGATACTCTATTACAATTATACATTGTGGTTTTTGAACTCGATGTCGAGTGTACTAGTGATTCTAGATATTATCTGTGTTTAAACTAATACGACAATCTAATAGTACTTATGTAGTCCAGCATACAAATCCTTAAATCTTAAAATATAAACCAATGTGTTTTTCTTGTAATGAATTCAATCAACCAACATATTTAACGCCATCACTAAGCTTAAACTTTGATCAGCAACTCAATAAAACAAATCAATTACCTCATCAAAATCAACACCACACTCGGCGGCAATGTTCCGAATCAAATCCGACGCACTCGAATCCGCAGCAACAATCAAATCCTTACCCGAATCCACAAACTCCAAAATACCCCCCACATCCAAATTCCCACCAAACCCTATATAAAAAACATCATTTCATCAATACCCACAACACAAAAACTAAAAAAAATCCAAATTTTATAGCTAAAAAAAGTTGATTACTTTCAAAATTAGGAGTAAACAAGATCAAGGCATCATATAAATACTGTCCATATCTTTGAAGAGCTATTCTGGGATCATCAGATAACTTAAAATCAAGATCAAATCCTCGTGATTGTAACGAATTGAAGAAGATTGAATGTGATGACTTTAAGGCCAAGTCATCTAATAGTACTAAAATGCGCCGATCTGTTGGGTTTTCAATTGAAAATGAGTTTGTTACTGTGAATGTGATTATGAGCGAGATTAAGATAAAGATTGGTGATTTCGCCATTAGGGTTGTTGTCATTTGGAGAGTATAATTTGGGGGTTTTGAAGATTGACTAGACTTTGGTGCGTTAATAATGGGTTTTAGTAAACGGTCCCTATGGTTGGGCTAATTTGCTCTTTGCTACTTAACTTGTTGGTGGCTTTTTGCCGTGTGCGGACATGTCTCACGGCTAATATGTGAGAGATTAATCGTGTAGCTTTTATGGTCAAAATAAAGCCAGGTTGAGATTTGAACCTGTGGTTTTTACTTAGTGTTATTGGTTCATTCCGTTATGATATTCGAATGACAAAAAATATGTACTCATAAAGTATTGATGTTTATGTTTCTTGGCGATACTATTATTGTGTTTCGTATTAGTATATTTATTTAAATATATTGTTCGATTTTTTGCTGTACAATGTGTCATAAGTTAACAGCAAACTTAAAAATATTAGATATTGCAACTAGAGATTGAGAGCATAACTCAGGCTTCAAATAATATCAACAATATAACATCTTTCAACGTCGAAATCAATAAATTACTTGGATATCTTTCACATTCAACTAAAAACTATGGTGGAAGGATACTTGCAATCCACCAGTTTAAACTAATAAACGGCTCAAATGTCTTATCTCATACAAATGTGACACATGCTGTTACAAACACAATATTTAGATATGGTGCCATAAGCATGAGTTCATCCTGTATAAATAAGCCTTGAACTATCTTAACCCTACTTGAAAAGCATAACCTCTCTTGGTTTAAACCCACATATCTTAATGTATCTTCTTCATTAAGATTCCTAAATCTTAAATTTCTTTGCGTTGAATGGGAAGTGACCATACAACATCTTGAATCTACAACACTTGGAGCATCTAGATCTGTATGGAAACCACCGTAGTGGCATGTGGCCAAAAGTTAACACCATCAATCGTGCATCTAAAGTTTTAATTTTCTTTCAAGAGAGATACCCAAATCAATCGTGCATCTAAAGTTTTGACCTACTTGAGTCTTTTCAAGTGTGGTTTGGTTGGATCTATTTCGAAAACCATAGCAAAGCTCCACCACCTTAAAGATATTTATTTAGCTTATAAAAACTTGAATGGAACAATGCCTTTTGGATTGTTTTCACTGCCATCATTAGAAACACTTAATATTCATTTTAACAAGTTCACTATAGGGTTACCACCTCGTGTGCTATCTAGGTCTTAAAAGGAGTTGAAACTGTATGAGAATGTATTCAATGGTTATGTAAATCAAGACTCATTTACTTACGTAAAGGTAAATGTAATAAACGGTAATTTTTTCAGACTATTACTTAACCTATAACTTGAAGTGTTTCACTTTTGATCATTTACGAGCTTATTTAACCAAAAACCAGAAAGTTATCCCGTTACTCTGAAAAATGAGCCCGAACGTGTACCGACCCTAAACAAAATACGGTTCACGTCAAATTAGTACATTCTGACATTTATAAACTTATTTTATAAATCAAATAATTAAATTTGCCATTTTTGCATAAAAACGAATACATTTTCATTTTTAAGTCGCATATACACAAAAAACACCCAACCGACTCACTACTCTTGTATTAACCTCACCACACACATCAAATACATCAAAAGTTGAAAAATAAAAATCCCTCCCCCAACCCCTTTTTTCCATAATCGGTCGAACAACACCATCCCCCACCACATGGGATTCTTGAAATTCTTGTAACCAACTTTTGTACACATCTCCAACATTGTAGCACCAAAATTTGTAAGATAATTGATATCATAACACACTATGGACTGATGAGTGATTTGTGTGGTAGAGAGTAGGGGTGTAACCGAGCCGAGCCAAGCCCGAGCTTGACAAGGCTCGAACTCGGCTCGAAAAAAAAAACTAGGCTCAAGCTCGGCTCGATAGCTCGTCAAGCTTTAACCATCTAGGCTTGAGCTCGGCTCGATTCAATTCCGAGCAAAGCTCGAGCTTTGCTTGAAAAGCTCGAACATATGTATATGAATACATGATTACACATTTACACCCCTATTCCAACTCCTAAACAAGTTGATTAAGGAGTTGAGACTTGAGACTCAAAAAGAAGAACAAATACAATACAATACCCAATGAATAAAATCATATAAAGGCCTTACAAAAAGGAATACACCTGAACTAATGAATCGGATCTAACTTGGACAAAATGTGACTAAATTGTCACCTGATGCCACACATTCAAAAGTCAAAAAGATGAAACAAGTCTAACATTAAAATGAAACATAATCAGTAAATACTAGTTAAGGTTCGAATGTCTAAAATAGTTCAACAAAATATATTTACGAGACGTCATAAGGTTCATAGATCTTAAATACTTGAGCAAAATGATTTCCATAACTTGAATACTTATTTATAATTAGGTTAATATTCAAATTAATCCTTATTTACTTAAAGCTCGAAAAAGCTCAATAAAAGCTCGAGCCGAGCCATCAAAAGCTCGAGCTCGACTCATTATATGTTTCGAGCCAATATATTGGGATTGAGCTCGGCTTGAGCTCGATAAAAGCTCGACTTGATCGAGCCAAGCTCGAGCTCGAGCTCGAGTTGCTTGATAAAAGCTCGGCTTGTTTGCACCCCTAGTAGAGAGAGAAAGGGATGAGAGAATGTGATGCTAGAGAGAGAAACAAATATGGAAGGTTAGATTCCAAACGAACATCCAACCCTCTCCCTTGTGGGGAGAGGGCTATTTATACAACTTACTTATGCCCTCCTTCGAGCTGTGGATCAGGCATACAGTGGGTAAAGACCCGTCCTTCTTCCACGGTGTTACTTACGCTAATCTATAACTACTAAATAACGATAAGTCTACGAGCTAACATATGCTAGACTATAGTTGGGGTGACCGACTTTTCTATATGGATTTACTAAATCCTAACAATCTCCCCCTAAGGGAGGTCACCCCATAAATTACACTTTGAATTCTAGCATTCTATCAATAGATTCATATCCGAGCTCGTAGACTTTGATTCTTCAAGATAGATAACTTTGCATCTTCAGTAGTGTTTCTTGACATGAATGTTTCTTTGTCTTGTGATCATGAGCTTTCTTTGAGATCATCAGCAACAGTGAATCTCCAGCTCATCCTTTGAAGTATTGCCATTATGTAAGGTTGTGACTTTTGGACCTACATGCTCACACTTTTTTGGATCATGATATTCTTCTTTAGAGTTGTGAAAGCGATGTGATATGACATTGGTCATCATGATTTATTTAAATGCGAGTGTGAAGTGTGATCATGTGGCTATGAATTGATGTTTCATCTACTATCAACCGTCAGGAGTTCCTGCAAACAACAGTTAGCAATAAACACATGAAAGTGTCTTTGTTCACTTTCGTTGAATAGGGTTGCAAGAACCACGGTTCCCCGTTGATCAGTATAAATACTGCCTATGATCAGGTAGAATTCCGAAGAATCTCCTTGACAAGGTTTTGCAGTTGTACTAGTCGTTCTCAAACCGGAGCATCTCAAAGTAGACAACACGGAGTGAGTGAACCAGCGAATTAACATTCATTGATTGATAAGAAATTGATTTGATAAACAATCATGTATTGCTGAATAAAGAGTTTTTACAATACGACGAAAGTTTTATGAACAAAATCAAGATTCAATCAAAAATACTTTTGTTTGAAAACATTAATGCGCAGTCGATGTGCTAGAAAAACAATTGTTGAGCAAATCGAAAGGTTTTTCCAAAAGTATACATCAATTCATATCCTGGAACAAGGCTGATTCAACAGTGAATTGCCCCATCGTTTCTTTCCAGTTGTCACAAGTTTGATCCATGAAGGATCTCACATGTCACCCACCAAGAGCTTGTTTGATGTTGGCTCTAGAAGGATTTTCATCTTCATTGTGATACTTTACGTATCACTCGGATGTTCTGGCAATAACACAAGGATAATGCATAGGACTCTCAATATATATATTCTACTTTTCACATTGTGTGAAACAGCAAGTCTTCATGAACGTGTGTCCTAATGAGATTTTATGGATGATCTCTTGGCTCTAGACTCACTAGTGCACTTTGCTTTTCCTATGCGGAGACTTGGGAGAGGGTCTCCTTTTTGAATATCAACTATCTCTAAGAGAAAGTCGATAGATTATATCGGTTCCCCGTGAGAATGAAACAAGTTCTTTTAAGAGAACTTGAGTAGCTTGGGAGGTTTAGTGCAGTGTGTCACTGGATCCATGACTTCTTGTCTTCAATACCGGCGTTACCTTTGTAACCACGAGTTGCATATGTATTGAACCCGGTTTCTGCCCTAAGGTTGAATTATTGGAGGGCTATTTCTTTTCACCCTTTCACTTTACATTTCTTTTTCATTCTTCAACCCCTTCAGTGCTTACCGAGACTTCATCACTAGAACCTTGTTGGGTTTTTTCCAGTCCTAGCTCCATCTCAGTCGGCACTCTTCCCTTATTCTCACTTTTCTTCTTTTTTTATCATACTTAAGGACTTCTACACTATCTAGTGGATTGTCCCTGGGTAGATCCCTCTGGCTCTGGCGGGATCATGGGAACGATTTCATAACCTTATCATCCTTATACCTTCGGTAAATTAAATACAAGGTCGGTCTTTGAAGTACTTCCACAATCGCAGTTGCCATAGGAAACCATTTGAAAATCAATCGAGGTACTTATGATAAAACATTAATGCCTTTGTACCTCGATAGTTTTAGAAGATTTTGAAATGCTCCCCCTCAATATGTACATCTATTTATGAAAGCGTTTAGCACATATGGGAGAGCAGCCTATACTTTGAGTTGTAAAAGATCACATTTTATCAGATTTCATATTTATATCACATTCTCTCCCCCGATCAAAAATTTCAAATCCTTTAAGATTTTGGATCCCAAGTGATTTAAATATGTTTAAAAAAACTTGGGAGAAAATGTGGTCTGATTCAATATTTTCTGATAAGAAATATTACTATGCTCCCCCTCAATATGAGAGGGAGGTTACTAGGCACAATCATTACACTACTATCCACTACAAAGTTTTTATATATACAAGTTACAACAGCACACCACAAGAGTTATAATTGTTACATAGATCATGTTATCATTCGGTTCTCTGTAGTAGTCGATAATCACCATCACGAACTCTTTTACCCACAAAACTTTTCAGGCTGCGGAAGATTCTCCTAGTCTTGAGCCTCTTCCAGATTGCAAACACGAATGCCTCGCTCATTTCCAGATCCTTGTCAGTCCAAAACATGGTGTTCCTCCCTAGTCTCATTCTGATCTTATACTCTTTCACCCTGTAATCCAAAGCTTCTTCAATATGTCGTAGAGTACAGTCGCTGAACTTGTGTAACTCATTAAACCTCATGATCACCCTAACCCCATATTTGTCACTAAAAATAACAGCTCTTGGAGACTCGATCACTAAGTAGTCATGTTTGAACTCAAATCATTTTGCTTCCCATCGAGGCTTAGTAAGGTTAACTTGAGTCTGGTAGCTCTCAATCCCAAGCTGAAAGTCTCCAACTCTTTGCCTGATGAATAAACCTCTTGTCCATAAGTTGACTGTTGCAGCTAGATTCTTCTTGTCACGTGGAGTCAGATGATTCAGTTGACCTTGGAGATTCAACAAGTACAGATCTTCAAAATCATCAGGTACAAGTTCTTGACGTCGTTTTCCTCTATGACGTGTTCTTTAAGGTCTGCTCTTCGGAGGACAATCTTCTTCAAGTAGTCATACCCATTGATAGCAGGGTTCGGGGTCGAGAAAACCTCCTTTTCTATGAGCAAGCTTTTCAACCCTCTAGGCAGTTAACCTAATCGTTGTAGTGTAGCATGGGGCGGGGATTGATTTCGTTCACTAGGGGAATAGGAATGCTAGAAAGAGATATATGACGAGAAGGTGGGGTTGAGGAAGATTCTTTTTAGTCTTTTTTATGTTTTTTTAGAAAGCAAGGGTAAAAATCTCGGGGTATATGATTTGGGGTGGTACTTCTACCGGTTTTACTACTTAACTACTTATCTAATTATCTAATTAATTATTGGATAGATTATGTTAATTGTAGATGTGCTCGTATGATGATTAAAGATGTGTTCATTTAGATACTATTACTCCCTATTTATCTCTTATTGGTCGGTTGAATTGTCACTTCCTTTATCTTAATTGGTGTGTTCTATTCCGTTTGGTCGTAGGGTGGTGCCTAATTCCCTAGTTCTAGGAATTGCAACTCTCCTCTAGAATACCCGGGATCGGCAAGTGCAATGGCATCTCCCCTGAATACACTACTATCCTAAAGCTACAATTCACGCAATAAACACAACAAATGGCCTAATGTGCACTCAAAGGCTTTTTGCTATTTAGGACGTTCAAGCTCACAACAATGAAAGAAGAAGCAAGTTTTTCTTATTGTCTACCAATTAAGACAAGAGACAACCTAACAACAATTAATAACTAGGTTTCATAGATCTAAGCAAACACAAGAATAATTTAGCTAGACATGTTAAACAAGCAAGCATACATACATACAATTGAACATGGGGTAGACATAATGATAAATTGGATAAACAAACTTATCTTGTGATGTAAAATAGGGTATGGGACCCTAGAATACTGTCCAAGTCGGACTATAACTGAGTTAGGGTTTGTTCTCCAAAATTCTACCTCCTTAAATATAGAAAAATCGAATTCTGTATATATATTTACAATCGCTACGGCGTCACCTTTTGCTAGTGACGTCGTCAGGTCGCCGTCATTAGGGTTTCGTTTGGGCCAAGTCGTCGTTGGGACAGCGTCAATTGAGATGTGTGATGCCGTCATTCTTCAGTAGCGACGTCGTTTAAATCTTGGATCTTGGGCGTCTGGTGTAAAAGTTGTGAGTGATGCCTTCCTGAATTTAGGCGTGACACCGTCAGGCTTTAGGACCAGAAATTCCGTTGAGCCGTCGCGTGCACTTTTGATCAAGTCTTCTATAGAGGGACGACGTCGCCCTTTGGTTGGGACGCCGTCAGGTGTGTTAGAGTGCCTTTGATCTCGACTTTTCCATTTTCTTCATGTTTTCGCTCCTTTTCGTCCAAATATGCTTCATTCCAGCATTTTTCTTCCAAAAGACCTAAAATGTGAAAAGGAACGATTTTAAGTAGTAACAGATATAAAATGTGTCAATTTAGGGCTTAAATAACCCCCTAAAAATATATGTTTTAAATCCTTATCAAATATCCCTACACTTGGAATTTGCTTGCCCTCAAGCAAATGTGCTTTTGGCCAATCAATTTATAAGTTAGGGGGCATGAAGCATTGGTTTAAGATGGTCTACAACAAGTACAAGCACCACAATAGTCATAACAAGCACGGAAATTATATACTAGCACCTCACAATTGGTGTTTGGATTCTCTCATCTCTCGGGTTTGTATGAAATATAATATTAATGGAAATGGAAGATAAACACTCATTACCTGGCATAATACATAGATTACCATAAGCTTGAGAATAGATCAAACCTCCACCTCTTTGGCGTAAGCACCTAGGAATAACTATCTAAGAGGTCTTTACAAGGGTTGTAACGTTAGGATTAGGGTAGTGAAGTAAAGGGTTTTGTTGGATAAGGGATATTTAGTGGTGGCAAGTCAAAAATCTTATGTTACAAGCATGTAAAACGTGGCGTTGCTAAGCCAAGACTCGACTCACTACACTAGACAACTTGAAATAAAACACAAATATAAACTTAAAATATAAATAAAAAGATAGATGTAGGATGGTAGCCCGTATGTTTTTCTCTTTTTTTTTCAACAACTCTTTTTTTTAGATTTTTTTCATACCTTTTTACTCTACCATCCTTTACGATAACATCAAAATATAAGGGATTTATAAGAGCATCCCTACACTTGAGTTTTTATTTAACTAACACTAATTGACCCGATTTGAAAAGATCAAAACACTTGGAGTATTTAATTACGTAGACAAAGGGAATTTGAATTTATCGTTCTTTCCCGTTACTCCATAAAATATAACTTTAACCCATGAGTCTCAATCGTCCCAAAACTGTTTACAAAAGATATAACTCGACTTAGCAACCATGCAAGTAACTAGATAATTGAACTAAGGGTTTAATAATAATAACAATAATGCACTAAATATGAGTGCATACAGGATAGGCTAAGGTGATTTGGGTGTAACATTTGGAGGTGGATTGTTGATAAGGATTTAAAACATACATTTTTAGGGGGTCATTTAACCCCTAAATCGACACATTTTATATCCGTTATTGCTTAAAATCGTTCCTTTTCACTTTTTAGGTCTTTTGGAAGCAAAATCTTGGAATGAAGCATATTTGGACGAAAAGGAGCGAAAACATAAAGAAAATGACAAAGTCAATATCAAAGACACTCCAAGGCTGTTCATTACACCTGACGGCGTCCCATCCAAAAGGCGACACCGTCCCTATATAGAAGACTTGATCAAAAGTGCACCTGACGGCTCAGCGGAATTTCTGGTCCTAAAGCCTGACGGCATCATGCCTTAATTCTGGAAGGCGTCACTCACAAAAAGTACACCAGACGCCCAAGATCCAAGATTCAGACGACGTCCTGCATAAAGACTGACAGCATCACACATCTCAAGTGATGTCGTCCCAATGATGACTTGGCCCAAATGGAACCCTAATGACGGTGACCTGACGACGTCGCTAGCAAAAGGTGACGCCGTCGCGATTGTAAATCTATATATAGAATTCGATTTTTCTGTATTTTAAGAGGTAGAATTTTGGAGAGCAAACCCTAACTCAGTTGTAGTCCGACTTGGACAGTATTCTAGGGTCTCATACCCTAAGTTACACATCAAGATAAGTTTGTTTATCCAATTTATCATTATGCCTACCCCATGTTCAATTGATTGTGTGTATGCTTGCTTGTTTAACATGTCTAGCTAAATTACTATTGTGTTTGCTTAGATCTATGAAACCTAGTTATTGATTGTTGTTAGGTTATCTCTTGTCTTAATTGGTAGACGCTAGAGTAAGGAAAACTGGATTTTTCTTTCATTGTTGCGAGTTTGAACGTCCTAAATAGTAAAAAGCCATAGGAGTGCACCTAGGGCATCGTTGTGTTTATTGCGTGAGTTGTAGCTTTGTGATAATAGTGTATCCGAGAGAGATGCTATTGCACTAGCCGATCTCGGGTATTCTAAGGGAGAGTTACAATTCATAGAACTAGGAAATTAGGCACCCCCTACGACTAATCGGAGTACAACGCATCAATTAAGATAAAGGAAGTGACAATTCAACCGACCAATAAAAGATAACTAGGGAGTAATAGTATCTAAGTGAACACATCTTTAATCATCATACGAGTACACCTCAATTAGCATAAACTATCCATAGTTAATTAGATAATTAGATAATTAGTGAAATCGGTAAAAGTACCACCCCCCACAATCATATACCCCAAGATTTTACCCTTGCTTTCTAAAAAACATAAAAAAAAAGAATCATCCTCAACCACACCTTCTCATCATATATCTCTTTCTAGCATTCCTATTCCCCTAGAGAACGAAATCAATACCCGAGGCTTACCCCTACTACAATACAACGATTAGGTTTACTGCCTAGAGGGTTGAAAAGCTTGCTCGTACAAAAGGAGGTTTTCTCGACCCCGAACCCAAGCATCAAATTTTTCGCGCCGCTGCGGGGGAATAGAATATCTAGTTAGACTTCTATCTCGTTTAGGCCCACTTGCTTGATTCCTATCAAGTGAGATTTTTTCTCTTTTTCATTAGCTTCCTTGTAGTCTATCCCCCTTCTTCGTGTTTTTTTCGTAACCTTGTCACTTTTCACCATGGGTGACAATCCACCACCAAACAACAATCCACCACCACATCAACCACTTCCACTCAACCAACCACCACTTGACCCGGCAAGAGGTCGTACTCTTGGTGAATACTCTAGACCGAGCCATCAAGGCTATAGGAACACCATTGAGCTCCCAATTCAAGGTCAAACTACGACCCTGCGATCTGACACCATCTGGTTGGTGCAAAACGGATGTGTATTCCATGGACTTCATTCCGAAGATCCTAATCAATATCTCAAGGATTTCCTACAAATCGTTGACTCTATCGACCTTGATGCTACCACACGGGAGACCACACGCTTGCGTCTCTTCCAATTCTCTCTACGGGACCAAGCTAGTAATTGGCTTGAGCGACTTCCTGCCAGATCCATCTCAAGTTCGGTTGATCTCACCACCCGTTTCCTCGCCTAATTTTTCCCATCGGGGAGAACTACCAAGCTAAGGAATGACATCTTGATGTTCCAACAACGTCAAGGGCAAAAATCTCTACGAGGCGTGGACTCGATTCAAGGACTTGCTCCATAAATTCCCTCATCACGGCATTGATCTTTAGCTTCAAGTCCAAATCTTTTACGATCATGTCAATCTCTCAACTAGGCAAACCATCGACCAAGCGGCCGGTGGCAAGCTTAGTGAACTTACTACGGAAGAGTCGTGGGGTACAATAGAGGACCTTGCCCTCTATGACAACGAATGTTGTAATGACCCCCGTGAGTTGCCCAAAACCGTCAAGGCAATCTCCTTGCCTCCCATTGAATCACAACCTTCCAATCGTATGATGCTCGAACTTGAAGATCAAGTCAAATTCCTAATGAGCTCCTACGAAACTCCTAAGCCTTCACGCCAAGTGAACAAAATCACTTTACCTTGTGAATTATGTAGTGGTCCCCACGACACTCGTGATTGCACAAAACTCCCCGAACAAGCTTTTGCAGACTACGCCTCCACGCGTACTGACGGAGCGGGAGAGAAGTGGTACACTTTCAAGCCCGAGCAAAATGACCTAGGAAATTCCTACAACCCCTCGTGGAGGAATCACCCTAACCTTAGGTGGAGCCAAAACTCAAACCCGCCCCAAAACAACTCATCTAGTCCACCCAATAGGTCTCAACCAAACCACACCTTCTACAACAACCCTCCAAACACCGGAACTTCCACTAGTCTTGAGGGAATGGTGTCCAAATTTATGTCATCTCAAGAAATTCGATTGACTAAGCTTGAAGCCGATTTCAAGCAAAGACAAAGCGAGATGACAACCAAGCTCGACACCCTCTTAAAAGCCTTCAATGACCGGGATGTAGGAGCACTACCAAGTGACACTATAAAGAACCCAAAAGTGAATTTGATTTCATCGACTCCATGTTCTTGCTCACCAAAGGAGAGTGTATATCCATGCCCCTCGCACCCACAAGTCTATTCGGTCAACGCCATCAACACGTGTTCCAAACAATCCGTCATGAGATACCAACAACCCAAGTTTACGGTCCATCCAACTCTTGAAACACCAATCAATCAAGAACCCAAATCTACTATAGAAGAGGAGTTTAAGGAGCTTTACAAAGAAAAACCGGTTCTTGAAGTCTTGACTCATGCGCCTTACTATAATGCTTTAAAAGATAAATAAGAGCAAGAACTAAAACTAGGGGAACGTGGGTCCTCATTTGTGCAAAACAAATTACCTAAGAAGTTAGATGATCCCGGGCTATTAATTCTTTCGTGTTGCATTGGAAATTCCAAAGCTTTCGACACATTAGCCGATCTAGGGTCAAGCATTAAACTTCTTTCGTTGTCCCTCTATAAAAGCCTTAACCTAGGTAAGATAGAACCAACGAAAACAATCTTAGGTTTAGCGGATGGTAGTATTGCATATCCGGTAGGAATAATGAAAGACATGGTAGTACACGTAGGTCGATTAACTCTTTTGGCGGATTTCCATGTGCTAGACATGAATAAGGACCCGACATGCCCATTGTTAGTTGGAAGAGGATTCTTAGCTACCGATCGTGCCATAATTAATTGTAAGATTTCTAAGATAGTGGTAGTAGAAGGGAGTGCTAGGTCAATTTACGATGTCAAGAAGCACTCCTACTACAATGAGGGTGAACAAATACCTTATGAGATCATGTTGGATAGGAGACCATCTAGATATGGACCTTGGACCAATAGAGACTTTGTAGGCCCTCAACTACCTTTCTATCTAGAAGAGACCTACGTGAGTAACTCAACTCTCATTGAACAAAAATTGGGTAGGGACATTGAAGTGAACCCATTCTAGGACACTTTAGTGTTTAGGAACATGACCGAATTCCTAGGAACTTTGCCCATTAATCTTTGCATGAAGTGGTGGAAAGTTGAGAGTGAGAAGACTAAGTATAATTGGTGTTGGGATAAACCACCTAATGATGGGAATGGAGAGTAGCACATTAGGATGACAATCTATAATCCCAATGGTGAGAAGTTTGAAAAGACATACCGGACTAAACGTACTAAGAGGAAATTAAAAGATGAGTTTTATCCCTACGACATTCTTGAGGATAAACTTACTTACCTAGGTACGTAGGAGCACAACTTCGAGTCTAGCTACAAGACTCATAAATAAAGAAAAGCGCTTCGTGGGAGGCAACCCATGCTTAATTGTTTGCTTATTTGTTTTTCAATTTGTGTGTTTTATATCTATCTTTATGTTTATGTTTTTAAGTTTATGTTTGTGTTTTGTTTCAAGTTATCTAGTGTTAGTGAGTCGAGTCTTGGCTTAGCAACGCCACACTTTACATGCTTGTAACGTAAGATTTTTGACTTGCCACCACTAAATATCCCCTATCCAACAAAACCCTTTACTTCCCTACCCTAAGCCTAACGTTAAAACCTTTGTAAAGACCTCTTAGATAGTTATTCCTAGGTGCTTACGCCAAAGCGGTGGAGGTTTGATCTATTCTCAAGCTTATGGTAATCTATGTACTATGCTAGGTAATGAGTATTTATCTTCCATTTCCATTCATACTATATTTCATATAAACCTGAGAGATGAGAGAATCCAAACACCAATTGTGAGGTGCTAGTGTATAATATCCGTGCTTGTTATGACTATTGTTGTGCTTGCACTTGTTGTAGACTATCTTAAACCAATGCTTCATGCCCCTAACTTATAAATTGATTGGCCAAAAGGACATTTGCTTGAGGACAAACAAATTCCAAGTATAGGTATATTTGATAAGGATTTAAAACATACATTTTTAGGGGGTCATTTAAGCCCTAAATCAACACATTTTATATCCGTTACTGCTTAAAATCGTTCATTTTCACTTTTTAGGTCTTTTGGAAGCAAAATGCTGGAATGAAGCATATTTGGACGAAAAAGAGCGAAAACATGAAGAAAATGGCAAAGTCAAGATCAAAGACACTCCAAGGCTGTTCATTACACCTGACGGCGTCCCATCCAAAGGGCGACACCGTCCCTATATAGAAGACTTGATCAAAAGTGCACCTGACGGCTCAGCGGAATTTCTAGTCCTAAAGCGTACGGCGCATTTAATTCGGAAGGCGTCACTCACAAAAACTACACCAGACGCCCAAGATCCAAGATTCGGACAACGTCCTGCATAAAGACTGACGGCGTCACACATCTTAAGTGACGCCGTCCCAACGATGACTTGGCCCAAACGAAACCCTAATGACGGCGACCTGACGGTGTCACTAGCAAAAGGTGACGCCGTCGCGATTGTAAATCTATATATAGAATTCAATTTTTCTGTATCTTAAGAGGTATAATTTTGGAGAGAAAACCCTAACTCAGTTGTAGTCTGACTTGGACAATATTCTAGGGTCCCATACCCCATTTTACACATCAAGATAAGTTTGTTTATCCAATTTATCATTATGTCTACCCCATGTTCAATTGATTGTATGTATGCTTGCTTGTTTAACATGTCTAGCTAAATTACTCTTGTGTTTGCTTAGATCTATGAAACCTAGTTATTGATTGTTGTTAGGTTGTCTCTTGTCTTAATTAGTAGACGCTAGAGTAAGGAAAATTGGCTTCTTCTTTCATTGTTGCGAGCTTGAACGTCCTAAATAGTAAAAAGCCATAGGAGTGCACCTAGGCCGTCGTTGTGTTTATTGCGTGAGTTGTAGCTCTGTGATAATAGTGTATTCAGGGGAGATGATATTGCACTTGCCGATCCCGGGTATTCTAATGGAGAGTTACAATTCATAAAACTAGGGAATTAGGCACCCCCTACGACTAATCGGAATACAATGCATCAATTAAGATAAAGGAGGTGACAATTCAACCGACCAATAAAAGATAACTAGGGAGTAATAGTATCTAAGTGAACACATCTTTAATCATCATACGAGCACACCTCAATTAGCATAAACTATCCATAGTTAATTAGATAATTAGATAATTAGTGAAATCGGTAAAAGTACCACCCCCAATCATATACCCCGAGTTCCATGCCTCTTATCATTTAGTTAATCCTAACTACAGAAGTGTAGTCTCACTAGCGATCTTGGAATGCATCACAAAACAAGTTCTAGCATCTATTATACTACCTGTACACTCACTAAGCATTAAAGGTGAATGCTTTTATTCTTAAAGATTTAGGGGTGAACCTCACATTTTTGGGGTGGAATTTGAGTGGTAAACGGTTTTTTTGTGCTAGTCATATAATTCCTATCCATGAGACGCTTTATTAAGACTAAAGTTTAGCTCGTAAATGTCATAAATTTTTTTAAATTTGGTGCTAAAATTTCCCTAACAAATATTTCTTATGGTTTATTACACAAATTATCAAGGATAAGACAAATAATTGATAAGGATTTAAAATGTACACTTTTAAGGGGTCATTTAAGCCCTTAATCGACCACTTTTATATCCGTTACGGCTTAATTTCATTCCTTTTCACTTTTTAGGTCTCTTAGAAGCAAAATGCTGGAATGATGCATATTTGGACGAAAAGGAGTGAAAAATGAATAAAATGGCAAAGTCAAGATCAAAGCCACTCAAGCTGCTTAAATTGAACCTGACAGCGTCCCAATCAAAGGGCGACGTCGTCCCTCTATACAGATTTGATAAAAACATGCACCTGACGGCTCAGTGGAAGTTTTGCTCATAACACGACGGCGGAGCTTTGAAGAATAAGGGCGTCACTCAGACTTTTCATCTCAGACGGCCCAGATCCAGAATCAAACGACGTCCCACTTGAAGACTGACGACGTCACAACCATAAGGTGACGCCGTCCCATCGATAACTTGGCCAAGACGAAAACCCTAATGACGGCGTCCCACCTATAAGGCGACGCCGTCGCACTTGTAAATATATATATAGAATTCGATTTTTCTGCATTTAAGTAGGTAGACTTTTGGAGTAAAAACCCTAAACGTTTGTAGTCCGACTTGGACAGTATCTTAGGGTCCCAAACCCTATTTTACACATCAAGATAAGTGTTTTAATCCAATAGTATCATTATGTCTTCCATTGATTGTGTGTATGCTTGCTTGTTTAACGTGTCTAGCTAAATTTCTTGTGTGTTTGCTTAGATCTGTGAAACCTAGTTATTAATTATTGTTAGGTTGTCTCTTATCTTAATTGTAATTGGCTTAGGAGTGCAACTAGGCTATCGTTGTGTTTAAATTCTTGAGTAATCTTTGTGAAAATTGGATTATGAATGACTTAGCGGATTTCGTAGTCTAAAATCCAAAGATAACCATAAATTTAGTTTATGAATGACTTTGTGGATTTCGTAGATAAAACCTAAAGGTAATCTCAAAGAGTTAGGGCATAGGCACACCCTACGACCTTAGGAAACACAACGTGTTAGGATTTAGAAAATCTAGTAGTTAAAGAGTCGGTCACCTCAAGTATATGTATTCGTTAGAAAGCTCGTAGTCGTAGTCATTTAGTGTTAGTAAGTAGTTTGTTAAGAAACACCGTGGAGGACGGACGGGTCTTTACCCACTGTATGCCTGACCCACATCCCGTAGGAGGCGTGTCTTGTAACCAACTATAAATACCCTTTGCCTAGCAAGGCAAAGGGTTGGAGCTTTCATAATTCATTTTTCTTTGTCTCACTAAAGTTCCCAACTCTCTTCCACTTTCTCTCTCTAGAACTACAAACCATTCGACCCATATTGTGCTATGTGATGTGATTGTGAAAACCAATATCTAACAATTGGTATCAAGAGCCATGGTTTGATCATCCATCCTTCATCTTCTTGGTTTTCTAAGTAGTTGGGTGAAATCTTTTGGTTTTGTAGTTTTGGTTTCGTACGCGTAAGGCTTATCGTGATACACTTTTGATACGCATAAAAGCTTTGATTTTTACACTTACAAACTCAAGATTCTTGTGGTTTAAGGTTTATTTAATGTTAAAGTTTTAGTTTTTAGCAAAAAGTTTCAAACTTTACGTGTTTTGATAACTTGTTAAACTTGGTTTTTGAATCGTGTACTTTCTTACGCGTAAGGTTGAAAAGTTCTTTGGATCATCAAGTTTCATACTTTTGTGTTATTTTGGTGATTTTAAAGCTGTTTCATCATTCAAATCAGGTTTACAAAACGTTTTAGTGCATAAAAATCAAGCTTGATAAATTTCTGTGTTTCTACGCCTAACAAAACCCTAGTTCTACGCCTAAGCCCTACGCATAAGTCACTCTTACGCCTAACAGTTTCTTACGCGTAAGGAATTTCTTCATTGATCTTCGAAGCTGTTGGTTTACTTAGTGTTTTCTTGCTTGGATAAGCCTGAAAACACTTCGACTTGTGGATATCTTTTACACTTGGATAAGTGTAAAGGATTTTTGGGTAAAACCCTAAGTTTACGCCTAAGCTCTATGGTTTACGAGTAAACACTCTACGCCTAAGTATAACTTACGCGTAAGGTACTTACTGTTAAACATTAAGTTTACGCATAAGCTTATGCTTAACCTAAATCTTACATGTAAGACGTATCTACGCCTAAGCATTTGCTTAGCGTAAAAGGAAGTTACGCGTAAGATATCAGTCTACGCCTAAGCATTTGTGCTATTTAACTTTTGAGACTTGTCACTTCTTCATGATACGTTTTACGGTTTCTCTCTTGATTTAGTAAAATCCCGTGAAAGAATCCATTTCCCGGTTGAATCAAAGAGTAGTAAAATCTCGTAGAATTAGAAATCATGTCTTCCGTTCTTTGATGACGTTCAAGCTGCAAGATCTGATACTCGTCCTCCTATGCTTGATAGAACAGATTATGATTCGTGGGCTCAAAGAATCAGATTGTATTGCTTAGGAAAAGAGAATGGGGTTAACATCCTTAAGTCAATTGATAAAGGACCATATCAAATTAGAACTACCAGAGATATCCTTGAAACCGCAGCTGATGGTTCTGTTGTATTGGGATTGGATAGACCAAAGATGTATGATGAGCTTGATGATAAGGAGAAGAAGAGATACGATGCAGACATCAGGGCTTCAAACATTATATTCCAAGGTTTACCCAAGGACATTTACAAGCTGATCAATCACAACACTTAAGCTAAGGCAGTTTGGGATAATGTTAAGATGCTTCTATCTGGTTTAAAACTGACTAAGGAAGATAGGGAGTCTTAGCTGTATGATGATTTTGAGAACTTTAAAATGAAACCAGGGGAAAGTGTGACTGAGTATTATGTGAGATTCCACAAGCTTGTGAATGACATGAGGAATATCAAAATGACAATGCCAAATATTCAACTCAATTCAAAGTTTGTGAACAACATGAATCCCGAATGGCACAAATTTGTCACTGCTGTCAAACTAAATAAAGGATTGAGGAACACCAATTACGAGCTACTGTATGCTTATTTGCACCAAAATGAGAAGCATGCTGCTTTTGAACGAATGATCATGGAGAAGTTCAATACCAATGTAGGTGATGCAAGTTCTTCAAATGATTCAACATCATTCTACACAAATGTAGGAATTACTACCAAAGCATCACAAGTCATACCTACTGGGGATGGTAATCACAAACTCATTCCGGATCTAGGGTATAAGCCTTCAGACTCATTCATGGAACACCTGGTCAATCAACTGACTCTAATGGTTATGCAAAATCTGAACCTTACCCCACACACCAATAATCATCTCAGAACTGCATCTAATCTCCACAATCATGCTACGGGTAAAGATGGAAAGGTAGTGGTGCAAAACGTTCAAGGAAGGTAGAATGCTTATCTACCACATAATGAAGAAGGGAATACAGGAATTGGTTATGGGAATGCAGGAGTCGGTGCAGGGTATGTGGGTAATCAGAATCGAGGAAGAATCATGGCCCAGGGTCAAGGGAAGCCAATCAAGTGCTACAACTGTGGAGGGGAAGGACACATAGCAAGGAACTGCACTCTTCCAAAACGTCCACAAAATGCAGAGTACTTCAGGGACAAAATGCTATTGGTGCAAGCTTAAGATAATGGAGCGGTTTTGAATGAGGAAGAATTGCTGTTTCTTGCTGAAGGAAATGCCAAAACTTATGATGCTGATGTGGACGAACAACCTATGCATGGTGTGGCTCAGAACAATCCCAATGATTCACAGTTTCCAAACAACGTCAAGCTTAACTCACACAAGCTAGCCACTTGTGAATGACTAACCGTAAGAAGCTTAAAACGGCTCGGACACTGAATCTGTGATAATGAAGGCTTAAGGGTTATGTGTGTGGATAAATCCTCAATATCAATATCAAAAATAATCACGAAGATAGATTCAAATTCTCTTAGGAAAAAGAATAATAAATCAAATCCCGTGTGTGATCGTGTGTACGGATTAGTCAACCCGAATCGTTTTCCCAACGAGGCGTGAATTGCCAACGTCGTTCTTGGTTTGGAATTTAATGCTCGATGTTTTGATTTGTTTGATTTTATTAATTAAACTACTAGAATGGGGAAAGTAATTAAGGGAATCTATTCTACGGGAAATCCTAAGTGCGAATTATAACTAAAACGTAAAAAAAATGCAACTACGTCTATATTATACCCTAAAAATGCCTAAAAGTACTTTTATACTGAAAATGATATGCAAAAACTAATTTAGAATTAAAACTAATTTTTTGGATTTTTCTGGATTTAATTTAAATTAAAAACTAAATTTTAACTATTTAAACTAAATTAAATTACTAAAAATTATGAAATTTAAGGAGAAAAATATGAAACTACTTTTATAAAATCTAAAATATCATAAGGGACTTTTCAAAACTATTTTTGTATTTTTCAGATCAATTTTCTATTTTCTACTAATTTAAAACTATTTTAATCTAATTTAAATTGTGAAAAATATCAAATAAAGGGGGAAAAATATGGAAAAATCTTTTTTATGCTTTTTATATTTTTCTTAAACTGAGAAAAATGAAAAATTATTTTTTGAACTTTTTCTTAATTAATTGCAATTAAAGCTAATTAAAAGTGATTAAAATCTATTTTAAATCTGGAAAAATAGCAAACAGTGACCAAAAATGATGAAATTCTCAGGAAAATTCTAAAATGTAAATCTGATCCTAGGAAAAATAACAAAGATGATGCTTATGTGACAGAAATCATAGCTGCAGTGTAACTGATCCTAAATAAGCACTTTGAAAATAAGCTAATAAGCACTATAGTGAACCAAACTTCTACACAAGCTAAGTAATACCAAAACTACTCTAAAGCAACCTATTACAGCTACTCCTAACTCCTAATAAGCAATTCACCAGTGATTGAGCTAACTGCACATTCAAGCAAAACAGGCAAACAGGTCCTATGTTTGAGCTTATGCACTAGCTTCTCCAGAGAGCTTAAGTCAAAAACAGATATCTGGTCTTGAAGATCACCTAGAAGACTACAAGTAGACCAAAAATCAAACCCTAACAAGCCTTATTGCACCCTGTGCAGATGCTGCAAGTTCTGCATAAATCTGAGTTGGACAACATTTTGACTTTGAAAACAGTTTTGAAGTTTGACCAAAATGAGATTCCAATGCAAATGTAGGACTGATCTTGATGTAATTTGATGAAATGAAAGTTTAACAAGCTAGCTTGACAAGTTTTAAACCTATTATGAAAGATTTGAGTTAACTGATTTCAACAGTAAAGCAATCAAGACCAGATCTTAGCTTATTTTGACTTTTAGTGTTTTTGTATGCAAAAAGAGGACTTGGATGAGTAAACCAGTGATAATAGATACTAAAGCAACAGAAACCTTAGATCAAATCAGCTTTGAAAACAGTTTAAGCAGGCTATCCAAACACTCCTTAATCAACAGATTTGCAAGCTACTCTATCTAATTCAACATAACAAGCTCATTTTAATAACAAGACAGATCAAATACATCATAACAAAGCTAATGTAACAGCTGGAATCAATGTTCTAACAGATTTAATAGATATGCTAACTGCTACTTTATACTAAACTAGTTAAGAGATTAAGCTCAAACTTACAAGAGTCCAATGAAATTTGAGCATAGTAACAGTATCAAAATACCAACTAATAACCCAAAACCATCATCAATATCAACCCATATCCATTTCTGACCCAATCATTAGCATGTGTTGACTTTCGTTGACCAAGCAGTTTTGTGAATGAAATGAATGTAAGTGATAGTGAGGGTGCAAGATAAGCTCACAAAAGCTACAAAAAAGCTTAAATGAACCTACTCCATTATTCAGATAATGCTTATTGATCACTTAAAATGAGATTTGCAAGATAAAAGGTGAAAACTTTGAATCTTTATTATCTTGAAATTGGATACAAGAACTTGAAAATACAATGAAAACTTAAGAAAACAATTTTAAGAAACTACTGAAAATGAAATGACAATAAGCTTAAATGAAAACGAAGGATTGCACGCCTAAAATGAGAGCCAAAGGGGTCTTTATATAGCCTTGAGGTCTTGGATGCCTTTGAGAAGAGCCTAGAAGGCCATTTCTGAGCCACACATTCCTTCCATTGTCACTTTGTCCAATCATTGCCCTCCAAATAGCTCAATGAGGTGTTTCGTCCAATAAGGTTGTGCCATTTGGCCACGTGGCACTCTATATCGACAAGTCACCGATAAGGTTTCTAGAAGGATAAATAGATTCTAGTACGAGGTGGATTGTTTGGGATTGGTGAATTGGTGGAAAACGGGTGGTGAATGGGTGCGTTTGGGGGAGACAGGGCAAAAGGGCGCGGGTGTTTATTTTATTATATCTCAAATGAGATAACCGGGTAAGGGTTGATGGTCGGGGTAATATTTCGGGTCAAAGGTGTTGGGTTTGTTTGTTATTGGACCGGGTAGGGGGAATAATGGGATTGGGCCGTGTATTATGTTTGTGTATTGGATTAGATTTTGGACTTGGATAAGTGATAATGGATTGATATTAGACCTATGTGTAACCATAGGGACCAAACATGTATATCCGGATATTTGAGGGACCAATCATGTGAATCTGAAAATATCCTCCAAGGACCATCTTTGTCAATCTTCAATAGACCAGGGACTGAAAATGCAACATTTGATCTTCAAGGGTCATTTCTGCCATTTGCTGAAAGTTGAGGGGCCATTTTTGCCATTTCTTCAAACTTTGATCAAATCTTCACAAATCATCCTCAGTGATTAGAAATCTTCATAAATGCATAATTCTGACCTTCCGGCTCAGCTTAAGCTCTCTTAATCTCTCGTGATCGGATTTACGTCTGATTTGAGTCCTTTTTGCGTGTTTTTACATATCCATACCTGCACAAGCACAAACTCAAGAAAACCACAAATATTAGCAATAAACGGCTCTTTCTTGGTTATTTTGGGTCTATTTTGATATAGAAAAGGGTATGTGTTTTAGCACATACCACCCAACGCCTTTCAAGTTGCAGACTGTGATGCATTTGACTCGGATGCTGATGATGAACCAACTGCACAGACCATTTTTATGGCCAACATCTCTCCTATTGTCTCTCCAATGGTCTCTTCACCTCAACAGGCCAGTCCCTCCAAGGAATCCATCATATCAGAGGTACTGAAGCTATACGATGTGGTTGATGCACAAAAGATTCACCACAAAGTACAATCTACGGAAGTCATTGAATCATATATTGAAAATATGGGAAATAGCAATATTGTCCCATATGATCAATATGTGAAGCAAGATGAAAGTCTTATTGTACCAAGTGATGAATCTTCTGCAGTTAACAATGAATGTATATTTGATGAATACACTGCGTATGTTCCTGATGATTCTTAGTCCACTGAACTAAATGCCTATAAGGAACAAGTTGCCATATATGAACAGCGTGCTAAGTTTGAATTGACTACCCGTGAGCAGGAGATGGATAACCAAATGCGTACATATCAGAAAAAGTAATTTTAGGGAAGAAATATTAAAAAAAGAGTTAAATTACATGAAAAGTTTAATAAACTACTAAGAAAAAGCAAGAACTTCAAGAAAATGTAAGAGTGCTTAAGCATGAATTCAATGCTAAGGAATCAAAACTTTTAAATGAGTTTTCCAACCTAAAAACTTTGAAGAACAAACTTGAAAACAAGTTGTACATACAAGGGAACACCATTCAGACTGCTCACATGATCACTAAGCATAGAGTCTTAAGCGATAAGCATAGTATTCCCCTTGTAAAGGATCCCAATCCTGCTTATGGTGATAAAGCACTAGCTGCTCAAAAGGTGATTTATGATGGTAATGAAATACTTAAGCCTAGACAAACACCATCATGTATAGAAGGCACTGAAGAGGATAGAAAGTTAAAAGATGCCTCTAAGGAAAAAATGGCAAAGAAATTAAAAGATCCTTGGTGTATAGAGCATAATATAACACTTAAATCCCATGATTACACTAAGGAAAATTGGATTGCCTTGAACAAGTTTAGACCTCAAACTCAGTTTAACCCTGAACAAGTATTTTGGATGAAAGATATTGATAAAAAGAAAACTGATGAACTTGTTGAAAAGAATCCTTCCCTTAGGAAATTGCCTCAAGCTACTGTGTATCCTCCTAATACACTAATGCATTTAGTGCCAAGAACTCTTCCCACCCAAAGTAAGACCTTAATCAGCATATATGTAGTTTACCAACTATTCGTTGATTTTGAGAAAACGTGTAAGAAGAGAATCACACCCACAGGGATAACTGAAGGGGAAAGGGGTTTTGAGCAAACTAAAGAATGTTATTTAACTGAGGTCATGCCTTTCTTAAAACAACTAAAAGAACAATTTGAAAGTCTTCAAAAGGGCATAGATACAGAGATTAAAGAAATGAAAAAGGTGTTTAATGAAATGGAAAACGAGGTCAGTATGAATGAACGTGAGCTTAAGAGTAATGAGATTGAGAGAAAGAATCTTCATATTCTAAATGATAATTTGATTTCTAGATGTATTGCTCAAGATGTGTTTTACACTGATACAAATTATTCCATTACTGCTTCTCAATTTCATGAATTGTCAATTGCATTGAAAGTCTCTCAGGATCGTGTCATTGAGCTTGAGACCAAATATTCATAATTGCATGATAATATCAAAAAAGGCGATCATGATAACATGGTCAAGCATTTTTCTAAATTGGAAGTTGAATTTCTTGGTTTACAATTAAAATATCAACATCTGAAAGAAAATGGTGAAACCTCAAATGCCAAGACATCTTCGGATGCTCTTGATTTTGATGCAGTTTTTGAATTCAACAAACGTGATGAACAGATTCGAGCTCATTGTAACACGATCAAAAGGTTGAAAGCCTAAATTTCCCAATTGAAGGGAGAAAAGAATGAAGTGATTGGCTCCCGTATGCCTCCGCCTTTAGATTCTCAGAATTTCCAAATTTAAAACATTATTGATAAATTACAAAAGGAAAATGAATGTTTTAAAGCTGAAATTTCAAAAGTTAATGGTCAAAACAAAGAGTTATGTGATTCATTCAAAGTTAATCATGATAAACATATTGAAAAGGTAACTTCTTTGCTTAACGAAATTGAGAATCTGAAGCGTGTGGTGAAAAGAAATTTGCCAATCCCAAATTGAAAATATTCTATTCCAAATGATTCAGCATGTGATAAGTATGCTATTGATATGTTGTATATTCCCCCTCCTCTTAGGAACAATGAACGTGCACATCTAGCATATCTTTCATACCTTAAGGATAGTTTAGAGAGTCTCCGTGAGATTGTAGAAGATGATAGATTAGAAAAACCTCTTGATAGTGCAATCGCCTATGCCTGAATAGACGCCAAATGATCTCAAGAACTCTTAGAATATGTAATTGTCACAAGTCCTAAATTTGGTAATAGGCAAGATAGAATAGTTACACCAAGTTCCATGCCTAAAGTCAAGAATGTAACGTTTGACGTGCCTCATAAAGTCTCATTTCCCAGCACTTCTAGACCACTAATGCAAAGAGTAGTATCACCAACTAATATTCCCGTCATTCCTTCTACAGGAGTAATCAGTGACACTAAGGTTAGTGGGTCAAAGCTTTCAGGCAATACAATGCAAGATAGGACCATGTGAGCCAAGAGTGTTGAAGAGAAGAAAGTGGAAGAACACCCTAGGAAGAATAAGTTTGAGCTGAATAAAATGAATCGTGTTGATTCTAGTATTAGCAATAAGCGTACTGTAATTAATTCGAATTTTGATACTTTTTGCAAAACACATAATTAATGTTTGGTTTCTGGTATTAATCATGAATGTGTTAGGAATTAGTTGAAAAATGATGTTAAATTTACAGTCAAAATCATAAAAAATGCTAAACAGGTTAAGGATTTCTGGAAGCCTATTAGGAAAAGGTTTAGTAATTATTGGAAGCCTACAGGAAAATTTTTTAGAAATCTGGGTTATCAATGGAAACCTACTGGCAGGAAATTCAAATCGAATGAATTATGCCCTAAATTAGTTAAATCAATGCCTACTAAGAAATGGATGCCTACTGGTAGAATCATACCTTTAAGAAATTATCATACTTCAAATAGGTCCACTGCCACTACAAGTCTTGCATCCACTACTAATGATGTCATATCTTCTATTGCTGATGTGGGTGTTCCAATATCATGTACTAACCAAACAGAACCCATTATCTCATGGGGATCCAAATTATCCAGTCATCCATACTTGTCTGTGTTCAACTGCAGGTTGTACAAATCGTTCTGTGGTATTTGGACTCAGGCTGTTCAAAGCATATGACTGGAGATCGCTCACGGCTCAAGAACTTTGTGAATAGATTCATCGGTACAGTTAGATTTGGGAATGATCATTTTGGAGCTATCATGGGTTATGGAGACTACGTGTGTGGAGAAAGTGTAATCTCCAGGGTATATTACGTTGAAGGTCTTGGTCATAATTGTTCTATGTTGGTCAATTCTGCGATTCTGATCTGGAAGTGGCCTTTAGAAAACATTCTTTCTTCGTTAGAGAACTAGATGGTGTTGAACTTTTAAAGGGAACACGAGGAACTAATCTGTACACCATCTCTATCAAAGATATGATGAAGTCTTCTCCAATATGCTTATTGTCAAAGGCTTCTAAAACAAAGTCATGGTTATGGCATCGTCGTCTCAGTCACATGAACTTCGGTACCATAAATGATCTTTCTAGAAAGGACCTCGTAAGAGGCTTGCCCAGATTAAAGTATGAAAAAGATCATCTTTGTTCAGCATGCCAATTGGGAAAAAGCAAGAAATATGCCCATAAACCCAAACCTGCTAACTCAATCATGGAAGTTCTTCATACTCTTCATATGGATTTGTGCGGACCAATGAGAGTTCAAACGATAAATGGGAAGAAATATGTGCTAGTCGTGGTTGATGATTATTCTAGGTTTACTTGGGTTAAGTTTTTGAGGTCAAAGGATGAAACTCCCGACGTCATTATCAAGCTTATTAAACAGTTGCAGGTCCGGCTAAATAAAACAGTTAGAATCATCCGAACAGATAATGGAACTAAGTTTGTATACAAAGAACTAATTCAGTTCTATGAATGCATCGGGATCAGCCATCAAAGAAGTATTCCTTGCACTCCTCAACAGAATGGTGTAGTTGAAAGACGAAATCAAACTCTTGTAGAAGCTGCAAGAACTATGCTCATATTCTTAAAAGTCCCAATGTTTCTCTGGGCGGAAGCTATTGCCATTGCATGCTATACCCAAAGCCGTTCCCTAATTCATACAACTCATGGCAAAACCCCTTACGAACTCGTCCACAACCGAAAACCGGATCTCTCTTTTCTACGTGTGTTCGGTGCATTATGCTATCCTAACAATGAAGGCCAAGATTTAGGTAAATTGAAAGCTAAGGCGGACATTGGAGTTTTTTTTGGTTATGCACCAAACCAGAAGGGTTACCGAATCTACAATAAAAGAACCCGAGACATCATGGAATCTATTCACGTCACGTTCGATGAGCTGACTGAGTATACGGCTCCTGGACAATCCAGTCCTGGACCCGCACCACAATTTCTATCAAGTATGTTAATACAAATAAGCCGTAAAAACGTTTATTTATATTTTACGATCTTCTAATGTTTTGTCGATAACAAACGTAAAATCATTTTAACGAAACAAATAAAATACGTAAATGGTTTAAACTAATAGTTTCTAACATATTCACATTTTCACATAAAACACTAAAACAAGTATAAGTGATTTTATGATTTAATATTACATATGTACAACAACTAGTGTTTACATATTTGGGTAAAATATACACATAACTAGTATGTAGTATATTGGGTAATATAAATGGGTAGAAACTTAAGTATCATAACCCATTGGGCAAATACATTGAATGTAGTTGGGTACAACCCAAAGCCCATGATCCATTGAGCTTGACCCATAACCCATTGCATGACATCATGCTTATATCATATATGGATAATATCCATAACCCATGGTATTGACCCATACCCAATGTCTAGATACATTGAACCCTTGGTGAGCACTCAAGAGAATGTCTAGATACATTGAACCCTTGGTGAGCACTCAAGAGATACATTGTATCTAGCCAAAGACCCATGGATCAACCCATGACCCATGACCCATAACCAAAAATACCCATGGGCAAGAGGGCGTTCCACGGATCCCGGCTTTGTACTAGCGGATCCCAAGTGGAAAGGATCCGTGGGATCCGGGGAACAGTAGAGAATTTTCTCTATAAATAGAGAGCCATTTCTTCCTTTCTATTTATCACTTTACACACATACTTCCCCCAAGTATTCTAACCCTCTTACCTTAGATCCAAGTGATCTATATAGTTTGTCTTTTGTTTTTGTGTGATCTTCTAGGTTCCTCTTAAAGGAGAGATCACCACTTCTTGAAGACGTGCAAGCTCAAGTCCATGAGTTGCCATGCTTCGTCAT
Source organism: Chrysanthemum makinoi (assembly GCA_910596185.1). NCBI lineage: Eukaryota > Viridiplantae > Streptophyta > Magnoliopsida > Asterales > Asteraceae > Chrysanthemum > Chrysanthemum makinoi. The sequence continues at coordinate 147,433,071 of OU343220.1, forward strand.
CATCAAGACAACTAAGGTTCTCTTGTTGATAGTTCTTCCTTTCTCCATAGATGTTTGGTTGAAGGCATTAGTGAAGGATGCCGAAAGTGTCAATACGAAAGCATTAGTGAAAGGTGCTTATCATCCGTGTCAAAACATTAGTGAAGAATGCTAAAGGTGTCAAGACGAAGGCATTAGTAAAGGGTACCAAGCGTTGTGTCAAAGGCGTTAGTGAAGGATGCCGATGAATCAAACCAAGTTGCATTTGGGAAGAATGCCTAGGTCGTATAATTGATGAGGTGCATCATTATACATATAAGTATTTGTTTATTTCCAAGGATGGTGATATCCTTAATGGTGTTGTAACAAGGAGAGGATCTCCTTGATATTAGGTGTTGTGTTGTGAAGGGTAGTAGTTCCTCCATAGTAATGGAACTAGGTGCTTAGCCTAGTACCTAATAAAGGGTAGGCGACGTTGTGATAGGATTAGTTCTCCTTGGTGTGAAAGAACTCGGTGGTTAGCCTAGCACCGTATAAAGGGTAGGCGACGTTGTGTTAGGTGTGGTTCGCCTTGGTGTGAAAGAACTCGGTATTTAGCTTTGTACTGGAAAAAGGATAAGCGACGTTGTGAAGGCTTCTTCGCCATAAGGAGATTGGTATAGTGCTTACGAACTCTCGAGTAGGTGACTCGGAGAGTGGAGTAGGGCAAGGAAGGTGTCCTTGTAGCCGAACCACTATAAATACTTGTGTCGTGGTGATGTGCTTCTTACTCTTTATCTTTCATTACACGCTTATATATCTATCTATCAACGTCCAACATAAATAACCAAATAGATTGACATAAGTCGATCTAAATATTTAAAAGGAAGTTTTAAAATGGTAAAACTATTCAACCCCCCTTCTAGTTTTCCACAATTGGTATCAGAGCTTCGTTACCAAGTTTTTTTTGTATATTGTACTTTGAAAACTTGATACGATCCGTGTATGTTTGAAAACTACAAAGAAGGGAATTTCTTAAAAAAAAAGTCATGTTTTTAGAAATCATCATATGTTGGATAGTGATAGATCATTCTAACATTTTGTTTTGAGAAGTCTTCATACTAGGATTTGGGTATCTTAGAAGATCATGAAGTATTTCGCGTCTATGGTTTCTAAAACCATAAAAAGGGAATATAACAAAGGATTGGGGTATCTTAGAAGAACATGAAGTATTTCGCGTCTATGGTTTCTAAAACCATAAAAAGGGGATATAGCAAAGGTATGTTTTCTTAGTTACATTTTTTTCTTTAAAAAACGTGCTAAATTACTTGTGGACAAAATGGTGATATATGCTTCTATCTTATAATAAGCATAATATGAAAAGTGTTTTAGTAATTTTTTTTGAAGTTTTGTTGTTAGATATCTTGTTAATCAAGCTTGAATAAAGGTAAAAATGGGTAATATAAGTTCACTAAAAAGTCTACAAAGACTAAACCTTTTCGTCGGGTCAAAACGTACATTTTGTAATTTCAGTGTCGATCCGCGGATCCCTTAGATTACACTGGACGGATCCCTCAAGCAAGGGATCCGTGGGATCCGTGGTATAGAAGACAGTTTTTGTCTGAATTTCAAAAATTCATAACTTTTTAACCGTAAGCCGTTAGAAGTCGTGCCACCTATCGTTTTAAAGGTATTTGAGTCTACTTTCATTTAAAAATGATTTCATTAACTGATTCACAACAATAATTTACAGAATCATTGATTTATAATAGAAAGTCATTTTTCGGTCATAACTTTTGCACAAACTTTTGATCTAATTGGAGACGGATGTTTTCGCTTTTGAATAACAATGTATCCTCTATTGAAATTAAGGTTTTGATCATATTTATAAATATAAAAGAAACTAATCAAGCTTGGTATACATGTTTATATTTAACACAAAGTGATGAAAAGAACTTTCGTATGCTATGCTAAATGATAAATTGTCATCGTTGCATTACTTGATTATTTGCTTATCTCAAATAGCTTTTGTGCTTGTTTGATTGAATAGCATATGTGGTTTCCTTACCTTGCTATTCATTCTCTTGTTTGTCGATTTAGTAATATTCTACTAATCAATGTGCTATTTGAAGGAGTGTTTGGGATAACATCTAGTTGTGTCGAAAATGTTAGTTTAGATATTTAGATAAGTCATATAGGTTGAAAATGTTTAAAACATATAACACACTAAATGGATTTTTGATTGAGTTTGTCATATGTGCTTATATGATTTCCTTTGTTCTTGTATCATTTTCTAAAAACAACAAGAATGTACATCGGATCATAACCTACACTTGTGTTGATGATGTACTCTCCCATTTTCCTTTTCATGATCGCTCTCAAAGCTTCATAGTAGGATTGACAACTTGATTATTTCATCCGATATACTCAAGTAAATTATTTTGCAACGCAAATATAATTGTTCATATCCGAAAGTCCAAACTCAAAGCTTTCCAACAACATATGTTGAACTAGCTCATCCAACCATTTTTTTGTTGTTTACCATATGGACAACTTTTAAACTTATTTTTAACATGACGCCTTCGTCACCTTATTTGTCTCAAGTGTAATATTAAACGAAGCAAAGTATCATCATTGTTACTCTTCGATAGGCCATTGTAGGAATATAAATTTTCCTAACTTGAGAATGAATACTGGAGAACTTATTGCACTAGAAACTCAATTTGACCTAACGGTTGAATTGCTTCCTTGATAGAAGTTGGGTATGTGGAATCACCCGTAAAAATGGTCGTGTTTAGCCATAATTGAGCACCGCTAGTAACAATCTCATATTCATTCTCTCACTTGAGAAATTTATACTCCTATGTTTTCCTAAAGTAAGTTTACAATGGAAATACTTTGCATTGTCTTAGGATTACTAATCAAACAAGTTGTAAAATAAAATTTTCTTTTAGTTAATCACAACCACTTGCCTCATCAAGCGATTATCTTGCTTTGATCGAAAAGAGCTACATGACTTCATGGACGAAGTTCATTGTATGCTAATCACCATCCGTAATGACTATACATAGTTCATTGCTTCCGTTGGCCAAAACAACCCTATTGTCTTGAACACCATCATCTACTCTGCACGCCATTGTTAATACAAATGATTTACTAATCTAGATCGTAAATAGGTTTTGAGTTTCTTGAATAGTGCTTGTTAAGTTTGATAAACCTCTATTGTTATTTGTGAGCTTGATCTCATTTGATATATTAGTGTTAGAACCTCTTAAACTTGAAATATGATGCATTGTCAAAGTCATTGCATACCTTTTGTAAAGGTTTGCTTAGCGATAGACGGATCCCAAAATTTGTGCTTGACGGATCCCTACTCTTAGGGAACCGTGGGATCCGCAAACGAAAAATGCAATTGCAATAATTATATTTCAATCATGTCCTTAGAACACCTCACACTAAGCTAAACATAGTGCCTTAAGGCAAATTAAGTCCTTATCAAGTTAAGTAGATCCTTTCCTACTCAACTCACCTAGATCACACTCTAAGACGCTTGTAGATCTATCATTTTCACTTTAATCCATTACTCTTCCGCTCTCTATGATCACTCATCATTCTCACATGATCCCTCACATCTAGCTTTAGAAATCTTTCGATTATGGCAAAATTGATCATAAATCATCCTTACCTCAAAATTGATCAAAGTTGATCAAATTCTAGTTTTCCCATCTCAAAGCCTCTAGGATATTTTCCAAAACACTATCCTAAGACACAACCTGATCTCTAGGATCATTTAGCTTCAATTGACACTCTAAATCTTTAGTGTCATCCTTGCTCATCCATTGGTACTCTTGAAAGTTCCAAATCCTTCCATAAATAACAATCATTAGCTACATCACTCATTACCTTCAAGTACTCAAGCACCCCTTCATTTAAAACACTTAGGAGGACTGAAACACTCAAGATGATATAGGTCTTAGATCTTAGAAACATCATTTCCACTCTTTCATAAGCTGAAAGCCGAATCCCTAGGATTAGCCTAGACGGATCCCTCCGAGGAAGGAACCGTGGGATCCGGATGACAGTTTATGTCTAACATTGCTAAAACAATCATTTCAACTCATCTTCCTAACTCAAACACTCCATCTCATCTTAAATGAGTTCCTAGATCAGTGAAACTCTGAACTTCAACCTTGTGCATGCTAATCATCACATCCCAAAGGATATTAGAGACTTAAGTCTTGAATGCACTTGCTAAATCCTTCCCTTTATAAGTCATCTTCCTAGAATCCCTTAGTCATCAAACACAACATAATTCTCAGCATTTAGAAACCTTTTCCTTAGTCATTTCATCATGAGGAAAGCTCCTAGTGCTAACTCATCCAACCAAGAACCACCAAAGAAACTTGCTCGTGTTGTACACGAAATTTCCTCAACCGAATCATCTCCGGTTAAACCCACAAATGGTAGGACTTCCCATCCACCTAATCATCATCCGTAAGAGATAATAGTGCTAGAATCTCACCTCAACAAACCCAATCAACAATTGCCAAGAGAACCGCAATAATTAGCATTAAACCTCTTAGGTTAGAAAAGGGATCATCGAGCTCTAAACCAAATATACCTAGTTCTAGCAAAACGTCTAAACCTTCATTCCTAGAGCATGGACTACACTCCTTTACCGAGCCTCTCTCTATTCATTAGAGCATTCACCACCGAAAACTTCTCATTCACCAACCTTCTCGTTAAAATAGGAACCACCTACATCACCAACTAGTCCATCGTTGGAAACAAGGAACCACCAAGGACTTGATCATATGGAGGAATTTCCATTACCACCACTCTCATTCCTAGTAGAACCTCATCCTAAATTACTCAATGTACCTCCACCATCATTTGTAGAACCTCCTCAAAACATCCTGTTCCTAATCAAGACAATAATTGCTCTAATTGTCTAATCACCCAAGGACTTGTTCAAGAAGTACGAAATGAGTTGCATTTCATGTTTAATTATCTTCTTGAAAGATTGGACCAAATCAACAAGTCTACTCATCCCTAGACTCAAGCACTTTGTTGCTTCTTAAGCTTTGGTCACTTATTAGTATTAGTAGAATATGGCTAAATCATTCTCTTAGTTTTTAGAGATTTGTTGATCATCTCTTATGTTTTATTGAATGATAGTTTACTTGCCATATTGCATTGAGTATATGTTTGTTGGTTGAATACATATCTCATTTTGATGTTAACATTACTTGTTACATCACCATTGCTGAATTTAATCATCAGCTATACGGATCCATCAAAATTGCCTAGACGGATCCCTACTAGGAGGGAACCGTGGGATCCGTGAGACAGAAAACTATTTTTCTACTAACTTGGATCACATATGCAGGAAATTGTGCATTATACTTGTTTTCTAACTTTTGTTTTGTAGTTATTCAATCTACACTTGAAGCCTTTTGACACCCTAAAGCTAGGGGGAGCTTTGTGTCAAAACAATACATTGCAAATTACTTGCAATATTAGGATTACATCCCTTTGCAAAATTGCAATCATCAAGGGGGAGTACATTCGTCACTTAGACGAAATCTTTTGCAAACTTAGTTGCAAACAAACTAGATTAGTATTACTTTCTTGACGCCCTTACCTAGGGATGGACTCGTCAAGGGGAGTAAAGACGAGATCCTTTCCCGTTACTTGCTCTCTACCTCTTTTTATTTCTTTCACATGTTTTTATTAAAAACAATGTGTTGCTTTCTTTCAAGGCTCTTTTTGTTTCGACAAAAAGGGGGAGAAGAAAGTAAAAACTACAAATTCAAACTTTTACAATTTTAGCTTTTCCTTAAAATAATTTTATGTTTGTCATCAACAAAAAGGGGGAGATTGTTAATACAAATAAGCCGTAAAACGTTTATTTATATTTTACGATCTTCTAATGTTTTGTCGATAACAAACGTAAAATCATTTTAACGAAACAAATAAAATACGTAAATGGTTTGAACTAATAGTTTCTAACATATTCACATTTTCACATAAAACACTAAAACAAGTATAAGTGATTTTATGATTTAATATTACATATGTACAACAACTAGTGTTTACATATTTGGGTAAAATATACACATAACTAGTATGTAGTATATTGGGTAATATAAATGGGTAGAAACTTAAGTATCATAACCCAGTGGGCAAATACATTGAATGTAGTTGGGTACAACCCAAAGCCTATGATCCATTGAGCTTGACCCATAACCCATTGCATGACATCATGCTTATATCATATATGGATAATATCCATAACCCATGGTATTGACCCATACGCAATGTCTAGATACATTGAACCCTTGGTGAGTACTCAAGAGAATGTCCAGATACATTGAACCCTTGGTGAGCACTCAAGAGATACATTGTATCTAGCCAAAGACCCATGGATCAACCCATGACCCATGACCCATAACCAAAGATACCCATGGGCAAAGAGGAGTGTTCCACGGATCCCTGGCTTTGTACTAGCCGGATCCCAAGTGGAAGGGATCCGTGGGATCCGGGGAACAGTAGAGAATTTTCTCTATAAATAGAGAGCCATTTCTTCCTTTCTATTTATCACTTTACACACATACTTCCCCCAAGTATTCTAACCCTCTAACCTCAGATCCAAGTGATCTATGTAGTTTGTCTTTTGTTTTTGTGTGATCTTCTAGGTTCCTCTTAAAGGAGAGATCACCACTTCTTGAAGACGTGCAAGCTCAAGTCCATGAGTTGCCATGTTTCGTCATCATCAAGACAACTAAGGTTCTCTTGTTGATAGTTCTTCCTTTCTCCGTAGATGTTGGGTTGAAGGCATTAGTGAAGAATGCCGAAAGTGTCAAGATGAAAGCATTAGTGAAAGGTGTTTATCATCCGTGTCAAAGCATTAGTGAATAATGCTAAAGGTGTCAAGACGAAGGCATTAGTGAAGGGTGCCAAGCGTTGTGTCAAAGGCATTAGTGAAGGATGCCAATGAATCAAATCAGGATGCATTTGGGAAGAATTCTTAGGTCGTATAATTGATGAGGTGCATCATTATACATATAAGTATTTGTTTATTTCCAAGGATGGTGATATCCTTAATGGTGTTGTAACAAGGAGAGGATCTCCTTGATATTAGGTGTTGTGTTGTGAAGGGTAGTAGTTCCTCCATAGTAATGGAACTAGGTGCTTAGCCTAGTACCTAATAAAGGGTAGGCGACGTTGTGATAGGATTAGTTCTCCTTGGTGTGAAAGAACTTGGTGGTTAGCCTAGCACCGTATAAAGGGTAGGCGACGTTGTGTTAGGTGTGGTTCGCCTTGGTGTGAAAGAACTCGGTATTTAGCTTTGTACCGGAAAAAGGTTAAGCGATGTTGTGAAGGCTTTTCCGCCATAAGGAGATTGGTGTAGTGCTTACGAACTCTCGAGTAGGTGACTCGGGGAGTGAAGTAGGGCAAGGAAGGTGTCCTTGTAGCCGAACCACTATAAATACTTGTGTCGTGGTGATGTGCTTCTTACTCTTTATCTTTCATTACACGCTTATATATCTATCTATCAACGTCCAACATAAACAACCAAATAGATTGACATAAGTCGATCTAAATATTTAAAAGGAAGTTTTAAATTGGTAAAACTATTCAACCCCCCCTTCTAGTTTTCCACAATTGGTATCAGAGCTTCGTTACCAAGTTTTTTTTGTATATTGTACTTTGAAAACTTGATATGATCCGTGTATGTTTGAAAACTACAAAGAAGGGAATTTCTTAAAACAAAAAGTCATGTTTTTAGAAATCATCATATGTTGGATAGTGATAGATCATTCTAACATTTTCCTTTGAAAAGTCTTCATACTAGGATTTGGGTATCTTAGAAGATCATGAAGTATTTGCGTCCTATGATTTCTAAAACCATTAAAAGGGAATATAGCAAAGGATTGGGGTATCTTAGAAGATCATGAAGTATTTCGCGTCTATGGTTTCTAAAACCATAAAAAGGGGATATAGCAAAGGTATGTTTTCTTAGTTACATTTTTTTTCTTTCAAAGACGTGCTAAATTGCTTGTGGACAAAATGGTGATATATGCTTCTATCTTATAATAAGCATAATATGAAAAGTGTTTGAATCAAGCTCTAAGGGCATGGTATGATACACTGTCAAAGTTTCTATTGACTAATGGATTCAGCAAAGGAGCAGTTGATCCCACATTGTTCACCAAAAAGTCAGGCAAACACTTAATTCATGTTCAAATTTATGTTGATGATATTATTTTTGCCTCGACCGACCCTAATGAATGTGACCTATTTTCAAAGGAGATGGGCTCCAAATTTCAAATGTCTATGATGGGACAAATGTCATTTTTCTTGGGATTACAAATTTCACAAAGTACCGGAGGCATTTTTATTAATCAATCTAAATATGCAAATAAAATTTTAAAGAAATTTAGATTTGATTCTGTGACCTGTTGACACTCCCATGGTGGAGCCGACAAAACGGATGAGGACCACTCAGGATCATGGTTGATCAAACGAAATATCGTAGTATGATTGGATCCCTGATGTACCTCACAGCAAGTAGACCTGATATTCTGTTTGATGTATGCATGTGTGCTAGATACCAGGTTAAGCCTACCAAAAAAGCACCTGAAGCGTTAAAGCGGGTCTTTCGGTATCTCCAAGGAACCATTAACATGGGACTTTGGTATCCGAAGGACACCGATATGTCACTAACAGCATATGAAGATGCGGACCATGCAGGGTGTCAAGATACACGTCGAAGTACATCAGGTGGTGCTCAATTCGTGGGAGATAAGTTAGTAAGATGGTCTTCAAAGAAACAAATGAGTATGTCTATATATTCAACAAAGTTCCTCTGTAATGTGATAATAGAAGTGCCATTGCTCTCTGTTGCAACAATGTTCAACATTCAAGAGCAAAGCACATTGACATTCGACATCACTTCATCAGGGAACAAGTGGAAAAAGGTGTGGTTGAACTATACTTTGTAAGAACTGAATATCAGCTGGCAGACATCTTCACTAAAGCTCTTCCTATAGAACGTTTTAAGTTTATTCTTCCACGACTCGGGCTAAAGAGTCTACAACCTGAGACACTCAAACGTCTTCAAGAGGAAGAAGTGGAGTAACGGTATCTCTTCATCTATTCTTTGTAAATATTTTTATCAAAAAGCAAAATACAAAATTATAAAACCAACAAAAAAAATAGAAAAATATAAAATTTCAAAACCCATAAAAATCAGAAAATTTTGAAAAAGGCCAAAATATTGTTTTTCTTATTTCATATTATCTGGTTTCGATAACATCTACGGACTTAGATTTGTCATTCAAAGAATTGCACGGGTCTTTAGATGAAGTTCGATCAGTTGTAATATATTTTATTTCCATTAAAAAAAATGAGATGGAGAAAAATGATGGTTTATTGTCATTTCAGGCAGTAACCCATTTTTTAAAAGAAAGAACAGAGCCATGCTTAATCTAGTTTTTGAAACCTCATGCTCTGATTCTAAATACATAAGTTCATAAGGAAAATTTTTCGCCAAAAAAGACAAATGTTTCCTAACAAATATTTTTCCTTCTAAATATTCTTCTGAAAAATATTTGTCATCTAATGAAAACTAAATTGCTTTGAAAATAACTCGGACTTAATTTTGAAAATCATCTGGACTTATCATTTGTCAAAATCTCTATCTCTCAATCAACAACCTTGGTCATTGATTGAGAGGGAGAATGATTTCAATCAAAACAAAAAGGTTATTTTTCAAACAATTGGCACGTAAATGAGCAAAGTTCTAATTTTGGATGATAAAAAAGAACAATGTTTTTGTATAATTGGATCCAGACCAAGGCTAATGTTGTGTTTTCATAAGATACTTAAGCATGTTTGATCATTGGAGATTAAAGTTTCATAATCTGATCCTTATCAGCTAAATGTTTTCAAAAGCAGGTCACAATTCTCCTCAAAAGCTCTCAAAATCAATAGAGATCACAAATCTCAAAGGATTTGATAATTGTGATCGGGGGAGATTTTGTGATTTAAATTGGTTTTAATCTGATAAGTCAATAAGTGGTTTTAAAAATGTTATATCAAGCTCTCCTCCCTACATGTGCCAAACGATTTCAAATTTTCCATGCACATATTAAGGGGGAGCATCTATCTTAAACAAAAAAGAATTGAAACGCGATTGATTTATCTTAAAGTGCAGATTCCCTCTAATATGTGCAAAACATTTTTGAATTTCGATGCACATATTAAGGGGGAGCAATCTAATGAAAACCTCATCCTTCCCAAAATATTTCATCCAAAGCATTTAAAATACAATATTTGATCGGGAAGTGATGATGATCATTTTAGAAAATGTTAATCAAATATTGGATCTTTTATTCTCAATCTAAGATTTCAAAAGTCCTCTTGCCTCCATGTACTAAAACAATTTCTAACACATGAAGCATATGTTGAGGGGGAGCATTTCTAAAATATAAAAAACAATTAAGGTACAAAACGCTTTGATTTTATATCACAAGTATCTTGATTGATTTTCAAATGGTTTTCAATTGGTTTCAAGGCGAAATGAACAATACCAAAAGACCGACCAATTTACTTTATGCATGGAGATATAAGGATGGTTAGGTTAGGTATCCGTTCCCACTATCCCGCCAGAGCCGCAGGGATCTACCCAGGAACAATCCACTAGATAGTGTAGATGTCCTTAGGTATGATGATAAAAAGGAGAAAAATGAGAAAATGGGAAGTGTACGGACTGAGACAGAGCTAGTACTGGAACAAACCCAAAAAGGTTCTAGTAATGAAGTCTCGGTAAGCATAGAAGGGTTTGAAGAATGAAAAATAATTGAATGAGAAAAGGGTGAAAAGAAATAGCCCTCCATTAATTCAACCTTAGGGCAGAAACCGGGTTCAATTCATATGCTACTAGTGGTTACTGAGGTAACGCCGGTATTGAAGACAAGACGTCATGGACCCAGTGACGCACTGCACTAAACTTCCCATGCTACTCAAGTTCCTCTTAAAAGGGCTTGTTTCATTCTCACGGGGAACCTACATAAGCTATCGACTTTCTCTTAGAGATTGTTGATATTGAAGAAGGAGACCTTCTCCCTAGTCTCCGGCATAGGAAACCAAATATGCACGATTGAGTCTAGAGCCAAGAGATCATCTACAATATCTCATTAGGACACTAAATTAATGAAGACTTGTTGTTTCACACAATGTGGAAAGTAAGAATATATTAAGAATCCTACGCATTATCCTTGTGATTTTTTCAGAACATCCGAGTGATATGTAAAAGTATTCACGATGAAGATGGAAATCCTTCTAGAGCCAACATCTAACAAGCTCTTGGTGGGTGACATGTGAGATCTTTCATAAGATCTAGCTTGTGACAACTGGATAGAAACGATGGGGCGATTCAATCATGAATCATCCTTGGTCCAGGAAAAGGATTGACAGATACCTTTGAAAAACCGGTCGGTGTGCTCAACAACTCTTTTCTATTGCACATCGATTGTGTATTAATCTTTCAAAATTAAAAGGGTATTTATGATTGAAAATTGATTTTTCTTATAAAACCTTCGTCGTATTGCAAACTCTTTCTTCAAACAATACGCGATTGTTTTTCAAATCATTTTTCATCAATCCGTGAATCTCAATTCGCTGGTTCACTCACTCAGTGTTGTCTTCTTTGAGACGTTTCGGTTTGAGAACAGCTTGATTAGCTGCGAAACCCTGTCAAGGAGATTCTTCAGAATTCTACCTGATCACAGGCAATATTTATACTGATTAACGGGGAACCGTAGTTCTTGCAACTGTATTCAACGAAAGTGATCAAAGACACTTTCGTACGCTTTATTGCTAACTATTGTTTGCAGGAACACCCGACGGTTGTAGCTGATCAGAATTGAGGAGTCAATCCATAACCGCATGCTCACACTCACACTTAAAGAATTCATGATAAGTGCATATCTTCATCAACTCGCTATGATATTCTCAATCCATGCTTCTGCTACGCTGCTGCAAATATCATAAATCAACAAAAGCTTCCGCTACTCTGATGAGAAGATATCACGATCCAAAATGTGAGCATGTCGGCCCATAAGTCACAACATCACATAATGACGATACAACAATGGATGAGTCAGAGATTTGCTGTGGCTGATGATCTCAAAGCTGGCTCAAATAATCACCAACATGTGGATCAGTTAAAGACATCCACTTGTAATAACTAAACATGCGAAACATGAAGAATCAAAGACTATGGGCTACAGAGCAAAGAACGTAATCAAGAATCCAACACCAAAATGTAATATCTGTTTGTAATTGATGTAATTGAGGTGACCTCCCTTAGGGGGAGATTTTTAGGATTTAGAAAATCCAGTAGTTAAAGAGTCGGTCACCTCATGTATATGTATTCGTTAGAAAGCTTGTAGTCGTAGTCATTTAGTGTTAGTAAGTAGTTTGTTAAGAAGCACCGTGGAGGACGGACGGGTCTTTACCCACTGTATTCCTGATCCACAGCCCGTAGAAGGCGTGTCTTGTAACCAACTATAAATACCCTTTGCCTAGCAAGGCAAAGGGTTGGAGCTTTCATTATTCATTTTTCTTTGTCTCACTAAAGTTCCCAACTCTCTTCCACTTTCTCTCTCTAGAACTACAAACCATTCGACCCATATTGTGTTATGTGATGTGATTGTGAAAACCAATATCTAACACAACGCGTTAAGAATAAGGACGTGACAATTCAACCAACAATAAAAGATAACTAGGGAGTAATAGTATCTAGGTAAACACATTTTTAATCATCATACGAGCACACATCAAATAGACATAAAACTACCCCTAGAATTAGGTAATTAGAATAGTAGAAGTAATTGGTAGAAGTACCACCCCCAAACCGATTGCCCCAAGATTTTACCCTTAGCTTTCTAAAAAACCAATAAAAGATAAAAAAAGAATCATCCTCAACCCCACCTTAGCGTAATACACTTCTTGCTAGCATTCCTATTCCCCTAGAGAACGATATCAATCTCCGAGGCTTACCCAATAATACACTACAACGATTAGGTTCACTTCCTAGGGTGTTGAAAAACTTGCTCGACGAAAAGGAAGTTTCTTTGACCCCGAACGCGCTTCGTACGCACATGAATAATCGTGAGTGAATAATTTCTAAGTTCCCGTTTTATTCTCCCTCCTTACACTTAAACTGAATATTGTCCCCAATATTCCCCGAAAGTATGAAAGTTATGATAAAGGAAGGTAAGTAAAAGAGAAAGAAACTAATACTCCCCTGATTAGCTCGGTTGGATATGCGTAAAGTTGCGGTTAAATCCTCCTCCAAGAAGAATGCATAAGTAATAAGCTTCATCCAATATGTGTTTCTTCTTCTTGTCCAATATAACCTGCATACTTATAAGAAAACAAACGAAACCTTTGCGTAAAATCGGCGGTAAAACTATATATGACACACAAATACACTAAAAAGCAAGTAAGATATAATGCTTGTGGAATGGATATTTGTAGTTTTTCTGGAAAATTAAGAATTGGGAATTTACAAAAATTACAAATTACACAGAAAACGAAAATAATATTTTGTTTCTACATTGCCTGACGTCGTCAGGTGTTAATCCTGACGCTGTCAGGATGTCCTGACAAAAAATGGTGTACTGCATTTTTCTGGAAAAATTCTTGAAAAATTACCTCATTAAAACCTGGAAAAATTTCTGCAAAACATCCATTATGACTCGATACAAGCATTTGACTCTAACAAACACACATATACATCAATTTCGATTATCGTTAATCTCATGTTCATGTTCTTAAAAATATATGTGATCTTCCCTACACTTATCTTTTTGTAAAATACCTTTATATGTAATTAAGACGAGGTTAAAAACAAAATAAAGCATTTTCACAAAGTCTAACATGAGAATAAATAACAATGAAAAAGATATATAAACACACAAATTAAAAAAAAACAAGCAAACAATTAAGCCTGGGTTGCCTCCCACGAAGCGCTTTTCTTTATTTATGAGTCTTGTAGCTAGACTCGAAGTCGTGCTCCTATGTGACTTCCTTACCATTATGTACTTCACTTTTCAGGTCACTACTGTAGGGTCTTACACGCAGTATGTTTACTCTAGAATCCTTTTCATTGCCATCGAGTAACACAATGTTTCCGTCTCTTTTTGCCCCTTTCACCGTATAAGGGCTGCACCATTTTTGCCTAACCTTCCCTTCGAGTGATTTTAATCTTGAATTATACTTGAGCACTTTGTCTCCTTCCACAAACTCTTTAGGGCTCTTAACTCCTTGGTCATGTCCTTTAGTATCACCTTTTTCATGACGGTTTTCGCGAAGTTTTTCCGTGGGGTAGTTATGTCCTATTATTTGTTTATCACGTTTCCATTCTTCTAATTCAATCTCCTTCTCCTTGTACTCCCTAATCTTTTCTTGCTATTCAATGATTTTTCTCTTAACTGTGCTATTGGAAACTCGCGAATTCTGATCCTTTCTTTTCTTTTCCTTAAATGTGGAGTTTGTTAGAACTCCTTGGACCGTTTTGAGCGCTAGGGATTAATAATAACAATGATAACAATAAGATGCACTGCGGAATAAATCAAAACATCATTATTATTGATACAAGGTTTTTCCACATCACCCCAATTATTATTTGATCAGAATAATAACGTGTTACCTAACTGTAACAGGGATCAAAGCCTTCTTCGATCTTGGAGATAACTAGTTCTAGGCGTTTACAATGAACTACGCCCTAGAACACACACACACACACACCTTTACTAGACGTCTACATTATGGAAGACTTAATTAATATAACCTACACCCCATGTCCTCTTTATATACAAGAGGATTAGGATTTACAAGATACTAAGAAGGACTAAATAATAAATCTTCTTTTACAAGCAAGTCCCTCCATCTTTTTGTAGATTTCATCTTTGTCACTTTGAGTCCCTCTTGTTTCATTCTTCTTGTTTTGTTTCATCAAATCAATAATCCCAACAATCTTCCCCTATTTGATGATGACAAAACAAATACGTTCTTGAACGAATTTCCCTAGACGAAGTAGAGAAATTGAGATCAGGGATCTCACCATGAATGAAACAAGTATGTCTTCCTTTGTCTTCCCCTTAATCCATGCCAAGCCACTCAAACATCTCTTCCCCATTTTGTTATCAACAAATAGGGAACGCATGCAAATAATGATCTTGACCACCACGAACCAATATCATACTTCCAATCTAAGCCTTACAATGTTTGGAATTGCCCTCCATGAAGAACACCAAAATGCTTACTAAAAATGAATCCAAAACAGTAGAAAACTCCAACTAGCAGTAGGAATAATGATCAACAGTAGTAAAAATCAAACACTTTCCCTTGAGTGAACAACAAATGATTAAACACATCATATTATGCTTCCCCTGAAATCAATGTGTTAATCATCTTCATGATTCTTCAAATCTGTAAGCTCTGTGTAATGATTACTTGTGAAGAAAACCAAATATAACGAACTTGATGTAGAAGTAGAATGACCCAAACTTATGTCTTATATCTTGTACAAACCACATGACTCCGAACGTATACAACTTTATGTATAGGGAGACCGTAATCCCTTGACAATAACACTGAGCACAACAACGTAACTCCTTTAAGTGTTTGTCAATTCTTCGTCACATTAAGAATGCACAAAAATAAGAAATAATGAGCCATGTTACCTATCCTTCTACCACTGGTCACATGAGAACAAAGATTTCGAAAACCCTCAATCCATAAATAAAATGCTTTCATGTACAACCAAACATATGATAATCAAATAAATTCCATATACATGCTTCCACCGTAGATTGAAAAGCTCATGGTCAATAATGTCATGCCCCCACCATCCCATGATCATAGGTTATAATACCAATCAGTATAGTATAAAACCATTCATTGGACGATTAAATATTATAGTATAAGGAAGAACATCAAAACCTCATTGTTTCCTTTACCATAGGATGTGGCAAGGTATCTTTCCCCTCCTTCATTTGACATAGGACCAACCATCAACATGGAACTGATATGGAGCAGCTTAATCTTTGAGCAGCAAAAACAACTTGAAGGTAACAGTAGTATCATGAAACAAAATTATTCGAGCAGCAGTTTGTAACTCTTAACTAGCAGTAGGAACTCGAAACGTAAACATCCATAGCAGCAGATTTAATCAACTCGAGCAGTGGTAAATACTAAACCTCATAGCAGTAGTAACTGCTATGACAAGCAGTAGAAACTATCAACAACAAGCAGTACAAACTGCTTTCGACGGACGAGCAGTAGAAAATGTTTGAGTAGCAATACAAACTGTCAGTTTGGCAGTACCTATTAAGTTCAAACTCAAAAACAAGCCATTCAAATGAACAACAGTAGCAACAATATACCTGATGTTCTAGCTTCATCTCTTGTCGTGATAGTAGCACATGTGAGGTTCTTCAATATAGGGTCAATAAGAATCATGCGTGCAACCAATGATATTAAACGATCTTAACAGTAGGTCCAACTTTCAATTGGTTACATTACTTATTAATTGTCCCACTTGGTACGTCAATTAATCATATATATGATGAAACCATACAAATGTAAACACCCAAAGCGAATATTATATGCCACTGACCCACTAAGGAACAAGTAGCCAATTAGATAAATATCAGATCGGTATAAAAATTATATCAGTAGCCAATTAGATAAATATCTTGGTTGGTTTCTCCTTATGCAATCATGCCTTGAATAAACCAATCTTGTCTTCCTTTTGTGTTTACTCTTGCTTTCATGCAGCAGCAACATAAACATAACAAAATAAGTATGAGAAAAACCCTAAAAATCCTTTAAAATTCGAATATTAAACCTTTTTCTGTAGCCAACTTTGACACTGAATAACTTTTGATTGAAAGCTCAGATCAACGATCCCTTCGGTGAAACGTTAGATGGGTATATAGAGAAGCTCCAGTAAAAATTCTAGCCCGATCCAACGGTTAATGAGTGAGGTATCGTCGTTAGAAAACTGTGCAGAAAGTTGCGAATTTTGCACAAAATCGATTTTCTTCTTTCTGTATCGCCAAGAATCCTTGCGAATCCCTAGGTAACGAGCTCCCCGAGCTCTGATACCAATTGTGGAAACTAAAGACGTGATGAACAATAGTTTCGTGATCATTTGTAAGCTCTAGGGTTAAACAATAACATAGATAAAATACATACGCAGCGGAATAGAAACAAAACATCATTATTATTGATACAAGCATCACCCCAATTATTATTTGATCAGAATAATAACGTGTTACCTAACTGTAACAGGGATCAAAGCCTTCTTCGATCTTGGAGATAACTAGTTCTAGGCGTTTACAATGAACTACGCCCTAGAACACACACACACACACACATCTTTACTAGACGTCTACATTATGGAAGACTTAATTAATAAAACCTACACCCCATGTCCTCTTTATATACTAGAGGATTAGAGTTTACAAGATACTATGAAGGACTAAATAATAAATCTTCTTTTACAAGCAAGTCCCTCCATCTTTTTGTAGATTTCATCTTTGTCACTTTGAGTCCCTCTTGTTTCATTCTTCTTGTTTTGTTTCATCAAATCAATAATCCCAACATTAAACTTCAAATGATATCTTGGAGCTATAGGTATTCTAACCTTGCTTTTGCCACTTTTAAGTACCATAACACCCTCACCGCATTTGAGAATGAGGGGCGTGTGTTCATCTTCTTCAATGTCCACAATTGCAAAATTCATCGGATAGATGCTACTTGCAACCTCAATTTATACATCCTCCACTATTCCTAAGGGATAAACATATGAATGATTTGCTAAGGAAAGTTTAAGATTAGTCTTGGTTGGTTTCTCCTTAGTCAATTTATTATAGATTGATAGCGGCATTATGCTTAAATCGGATCCCTGATCGGCTAAGGCTTTTATGTTTTCTAAGTCACCAATGTTGCATGGTATTATGAAGTTCCCACAAATCTCCTGTTTCTTAGCTACTGGTTTCTTAAGAATTGCTTCATACAAGGGCCCCATAGGTATGGTGTCATATTATTCCTCCTTTATTTCACCTAAGAAGGTTTTCATAAGAGCATCATTATACCTAAGTTTGTTCACTTGGTTAACAATGGTTTTCCTATTGATCTCATGCTTAAGGTAGTGCCCTACAGTTTTGGGTTTATAAAATTCCTTAGCCTTATCTTCATCCTTACCACTTGAGCTATCTTTGTTAGTCTCAATATCCTTTTCCTTAATTGCCCTATCCTTATCACGAACAATGGAAATGGCGTTAACAAACATAGTAAGGGCAGCGCAGTCATCATTCCTTACTAACACTTTCTCGGGAACTTTTGTCTTAATGTACTCCTTCACCAAGTTCATCATCTCAGCCATTTTCGCCTGCATTTCTTCCCTCTGCCTATAAACTTCTTCCTTAAATTTAGCCAATCTCTCTGAGTGAGCCGCCATATATTCGCTCATTTGTGTTTTAAAGCACGGTGAAAGTGGTATTGGAAAGGTGGAACGGAAGCGTCTTAGGGAATCGGGGTTTCGTTCTCGGCTAGGTGATTCAGAGAGGGGTGTTGGGCCGTTGGCTGATTCATCGAAATTAACCGTTGATCGATGGATTAGTCCAGGCACTTTCTTTTGCCTTTCAACTAGATAGTCGATCATTTTTTCTAGAGCACAAAGTTGCTCTTCGATGATGCTAGAAGACCTACGAGGTATCGATATGTCATTTACCGTGCTTTTAGGAGTTTCATGAGATTTACTCCAATCTTCGTAGCTTTTACCGGCGAGCTCTTCAATGATATCCCATGATTCTTCCGCATTGAGATTGCTAAGCCTTCCACCGGCCGCTCGGTCAATGGATCGCTTGGTAAGGAAATTGACATGATCGTAGAGACTTTATGAAGCAAGTCCTTGAAGCGAGTCCATGCCTCGTAGAGAGTTTCGCCTTTACGTTGTTGAAACATCAAGATGTCATTCCTTAGCTTGGTAGTTCTCCCCGGTGCGAAAAATTGGGCGAGAAAACAAGTGGTGAGATCATCCCAACTTGAGATGGATCCGGCGGGAAGTCGCTCAAGCCAATTACTAGCTTGGTCCCGTAGAGAGAATTGGAAGAGACGCAAGCGCGTGGTCTCCCGTGTAGTAGCATCAAGGTCGATGGAGTAAACGATATTTAAAAAATCCTTGTGATGCTGATTAGGATCTTCGGAATGAAGTCCGTGGAATGCACATCCATTTTACACCAACTGAATGGTGTCGGATCGCAGGTCGGTAGTTTGAGCTTGAGTTCAATGGTGTTCCTATAGCCTTGATGGCTCGATCTAGAGCATTCACCAAGAGTACGGCCTCTTGGCGGGTCATGTGGTGGTTGGTTGAGTGGAAGCGGTTGATGTGGTGGTGGATTGTTGTTGGGTAGGTTATCACCTTTCATGATGAAAAATTATGAGATTACGAACAAAAACACTGATAAGGATTTAAAACGTACACTTTTAAGCCCTTAATCGACCACTTTTATATCCGTTACTGCTTAATTTCGTTCCTTTTCACTTTTTAGGTCTCTTGGAAGCAAAATGCTGGAATTATGCTTATTTGCACCAAAAGGAGTGAATACATGATGAAAATGGCAAAGTCAAGATCAAAGCCACTCAAGTTGCTAAAACTAAACCTGGCGGCATCCCAATCAAAGGGCGACGCCGTCCCTCAATACAGATTTGATAATTACATGCACCAGACGACTCAGTGGAATTTTTGCTCATAACACCTGACGACGTCAGGCTTTGAAGAAGAAGGGCGTCACTCAAAATTTTCATCTCAGACGGCCCAGATCCAGAACTAAGACGACGTCCCATATGAAGCCCGACGGCGTCACAACTCCAACATGACGCCGTCCCATCGATAACTTGGCCAAGACGAAAACCCTAATGACGGTGATCTGACGGCGTCCCACCTATAAGGCGACGCCGTCGCAAGTGTAAATCTATATATAGAATTCGATTTTTCTGCATTTAAAGAGGTAGTATTTTGGAGTAAAAACCCTAAACGTTTGTAGTCCGACTTGGACAGTATCTTAGGGCCCCAAACCCTATTTTACACATCAAGATAAGTGTTTTAATCCAATAGTATCATTATGTCTTCCATTGAATGTGTGTATGCTTGCTTGTTTAACATGTCTAGCTAAATTTCTTGTGTGTTTGCTTAGATCTATGAAACCTAGTTGTTAATTATTGTTAGGTTGTCTCTTATCTTAATTGTAATTGGCTTAGGAGTGCAACTAGGCTATCGTTGTGTTTAAATGCTTGAGTAATCTTTGTGAAAATTAGTTTATGAATCACTTAGCGGATTTCGTAGTCTAAACATCCAAATATAACCTTAAAGTTAGTTTATGAATGACTTAGTGGATTTCGTATGCAATAACCTAAAGGTAATCTCAAAGAGTTATGGCATTGGCACACCCTACGACCTTACAAACACAACGCGTTAAGAATAAGGACGTGGCAATTCAACCAACAATAAAAGATAACTACGGAGCAATAGTATATAGGTAAACACATTTTTAATCATCGTATGAGCACACAATCAAATAGACATAGCTACCCATAGTATTAGATAATAGATAGTAGAAGTACCACCCCCAAACCAATTGCCCCGAGATTTTACCCCTAGCTTTCTAAAAAACCAATAAAAGATAAAAAAAAGAATCATCCTCAACCCCACCTTAGCGTAATACACTTCTTGCTAGCATTCCTATTCCCCTAGAGAACGATATCAATAACCGAGGCTTACCCAATACTACACTACAACGATTAGGTTCACTGCCTAGGGTGTTAAAAAACTTGCTCGACGAAAAGGAAGTTCCTTTGACCCCGAACGCGCTTCGTACACGCATCAAGTTTTTGGCGCCATTGCCGGGGAATAGAATAGCTAGTTAGATCTTTATCTCGTTTAGGTTCCCTTGCTTGATTCCTATAAGTGAGATTTTTTTCCCATTTTTAGCTTCCTTGTAGTCTATCCCCTTTCTTCGTGACTTTGTTAGTAATCCCATCACTTTTCATCATGGAAGGTGATAACCCACCACCACATCACCCAATTCCCATTGACCCACCACCAATTGACCCACCAAGAGGCCGTACTCTTGGTGAATACTCTAGACCAAGCCACCAAGGCTATAGGAACACCATTGAGCTCCCCGATCAATGTGACAACCCGTACTTTCAGGTCATTTCTCGACACATTTTATGCCTCACTATTTCAACATTTATCGTAACTTGGTTTACGTGTTTCAAATTCGCGTAACCTTAAAGGTTTAGCGGCGAATTCATGATCATAACATCACGTACATTTCATATGGACTAAGATTAGTCTACATTTCATTGACATCATTTGTATCTCATTGGTTCATTCATAACATTTCATTTCACATTCAACGTTTAATTTTTTTTTATATTTAATAAACTTTATCGCGTGAGTTATTATTTTGAATAATTAATCCATTACTTTCAAAAATAATCCCGATGTATTTTGATACTTACATTTAGTTTATAAAAACTATATTTTTAGTTTTCCTAGTGTTTCAAATTTATTTGGTACATAAATCGTTAAAGTTAAATTATTACGACGTTTTTCTTAAAAATTACACTATAATTATTTTATCACTCAAATTTCACAAGGAATGTATTTTTACAATTTTTATAATATCATTATACTCTATTTTGATCTATTAAAATTTCACTTGTACCTAAAAGTACCATTTACCTTACAAAGTTATTACTACACTTTCTCACAAATTATATACAAGTAAATGTTACATTATACATTTGATAAAAAAAAAAATATATATCTTGAGGAACAAGGAGCCACAAAAAACGGCCACAAGGATGGTTGGCAATTAATAATGCATGGTCTTTGAATGTTTATGTATATACACAATGCATAAAAGTCTTGCTTACATTTTCTTTACTCATCCACCTCAAATAATTCACATAGATTGAAAAAGTTTTCTCTCCTTTGTTTCTCTCCTCTCCTAACCGGTCACATACAAGAGCTCAAAGGGATCAAAATATTTTCTCAAGATCAAGTGTTATAATCAATCTAGTTTATACTCTTTTTATGGTTTTGAAATAAAAACCAAGAGTATTTAGGATAATCCTTGTTACTAGCACCTCATCATATTCATTTGTAAGCTTGTTTCTTTCATTTTCATGTTTCCTTTTTCATTTCATATTCATCTTTTCATTTTTGGAGAAAGTATGCATGATATGTGATTTATACCATTTTTCATGATTTATTGAGTTATATATACATATTGGTCATCCTATAAATATTCCCATGGTATTCATTGGTCTTGATGATGATTAGGAACCCATGACACCCTAAGAAGGTGTATGGTAGGATTAGATTAGCTTTGGAGTTGATTTGAAGGGATTAGAATAGGTTTTGTCCGAGAAAAACTATTTTCGATAACTATAATTAATGTTCTGTCCTTATTTCGATTTTCTGGAAAAACCGACAGTTGGTACGAAAATTTGGCCTTGATATTTAGAAAATATACTTTAAAACGAATCCGTGGCCGTTTGAACGGATAAAAACGGACTTATAACGAAGAAGTTATGGATTTTTAAAGTTTGACGACGAAACGTATATTTTCAGAAAATTCAGCTTGCTGTTTTTACTTTGTCCGAGTCAAAAACGAGCCTTAAGCTTCACAAATCATTTCGACTAGTCAAAAATATATTAGTTTACTTCGATATGAAGCTAAGGACATATTATACTTAGAAAACGGATTTGAAACGACAAAGATATGCACGTTTTCATAAAGTTGCCGTAACTACTATTTTCTGAAAAACTATATTATTTTTACGTTACAAGTGTTACATTAGCTGTAACGACCATGTTTGCGGCTGTTTTTAACGAGGTTGTGAAACTTTTTGGAACGAATTGTCTCCTAGTAAAATCAAGTTCATCGGCCATATTTTTCAGAACAAAAAGCTGTTTGTAAAGCGGAGTTATAGTAAATTATTTACGGATGTTCAAACTTGGCCGAAACTCATTTTCTGCACAACAATTCAACAAAATCACTATCTTTAACCCTTGATATCTTTATGATCGAGACCTTTTGGACGAAAACTCCTGAACTGAAACTTTTAGATATCGATACAAACTTTCCAAAACCATCGAGTTCGTTCTCTAACGATCGACGTACATCGTTTTACGGCTAGTTCTCCAAAGCCATTTTTGTGTCTTTTATGAAAATTCCGTCGACATTGTTTTGCGACGAAAAGTGGTAATTTCACCAAAAATCATTATATAACCGTTGTAGGATGACATTTTGACGTAAAAACTTGAAAAGTGAATTTTGAAGGGTCAAGACGTCAAACGAGTATTTTTCGACGACGAATATTATTTTCAAAACCCGCAAATGGTATAAATAACATACGAAATGCATGCATAACATTACATTGCAACTCATGACATATCATATCATTCGTAATAGGTCCAGATTAAAGTTTCACATTATACCTCGGTGTACTCACTTTTGTCATCGCCTCAGTTTACCAAGTGAGTTCCATAGCCCCTACTTTTACTTGTTTTCATAACTGTTTTGGGGGAGATACATGCTCAAACTGTTTTCATTTACTTCACAAGTACTTTAACTTTTATGGATTACCGTGAGTTTTCATAGCCCCATTTTCAATTGTTTGTACTATTTGGGGGAGATACATGCTTAACTATTTTTCACAAGTACTTTTGACTTTTAAGGCTAAATGCTACCGTGATCACCATTGTTTCTAAATCAAATGTTATACTATATCAATTGTTCCTGTTTGCGTGCTATAGTGCTTCGTCGTATAACGTTCTATATCAGTTGACTACTGATACATCGTCGAATAAAGTACTATGTCAGTTGACTACTGATACATTGAGTTAGGTGCTATTGATTATGTGCTACATTCGTCAGTATAACGTTCTAAATCAGTTGACTACTGATACATTGAGTCTAGTGCTATTGATTATGTGCTATTGTTCTACGTCGAGTTAGGTACTATTGTGAATTCATTGGACATCATGCATTTGAACATAAACTTTACACATTTCGGCAGTGGGTTGTGAACACACAGGTTGCAAGTTTTGTATGGGCGGAACTTGGAACTGAGTGGATTTACAATGCCTTTGCTGCATAAACGATTTTGGAAGGCTTTATATTTCAAAACAAACTCTATGAACTCACTCAACCTTTGTGTTGACACTTTAGCATGTTTTATCTCAGGTATCTAAGGCATTCACTTCATGACATGCATTTGGACACATCATGGAGTCGTGGTGGCGACGCGTCTCATTTGGGTTTTACGCACTTTAAAAACATCGTTTGAATTGTAACAAACTTATTTCCGCACAAGTTGATTTTCATTTGGGACCTACACTTTGTAAACTCTGATTGTTTTATTAAATCAAACGATGTGTTTTCCAAACGACACTTTAGGTCGTTCAATATATCTGTAACTGTGATGCTATGACAGTCAATCCCCAGGAATTCCATTCCGCTGCAAAACAGGTAATTTGGGGGTGTGACAGATTGGCATCAGAGCTTCAGTTATAGAGAACTAGGTTGCATCATTGACCCTAGACTATAACTACATTATCATAGCATCTCATCAATTCATCACAAGTGCATGTTCACTTTGCATGCGAGTTATACGTACATTTTTCGAGTTATTTACTTTCATTTCAAAACGATTGTCACATGGATGCCCTTAAATGCCCATCCCATTATCTTTTCCCCATACTCTAACGTGGAGAATTCCTTGTCATTCCCTATCACAATTTTATATCAGCTGATTCATCATCGATAACGACGAATGCCGAGATAAACTTTTAAATAAGGCGAAGTCGCTCTCACTCCTTTGTTTCACCACTAACATGTCGAGTTACACTTTATTCACACATTAAGTCTCTAAACCATCATATATTTGAAGCACTCACAACACCTCATAACTCATCTTTTCGGAAACCGACGATCATTTTTGAAACATAACCTCAAACTTATCATCTCTTATCACATCTCTTTAGAGCGCTTATTATTAACATCGGATTTTGCTACGTCTCACATTTCCTCTTGTTTTGAAGAAGATATGGCGCCGAAGAAAGCCACACCGGTAATGACCCAAGCGGCTATTCAAAAGTTGGTAAGGGATAGTGTAGCAGAGGCATTAAGGATTGAAAGGGAAACAGTGGCTGCTGCTGCGGCGGAAATCGGCCGCGGCTGCTGGCAAGCCGCTAGGCTTGCTGCTATCTTGTTGGAAATGCAGGAGGACCTGGAGTTAAGAGCTGTTCTTACAAGGATTTCAAGAGTGGAGATCCCACTAAGTTTCGAGGTACCGAGGGAGCTACAGCCATGGTTCGATGGTTTGAAAAATTGGAATCGGTGTTTTTGCTTTGTAACTGTCCGGATGACAGTAAGGTTAAGTTTGCTACGAGCACATTACTCGATGGAGCATTGTCTTGGTGGAATTCTTATGCTCAACCGATTGGAATGGAGAATGCTTTCAAGCTTACTTGGGAGGAATTTAAGGGTTTAGTGACTAAGAAGTTTTGTCCGCGTACGGAGGTGAAGAAGTTGGAGACCGAATTCTATGAGTTGGAAACTATTGGTTACGATATTGACACTTACATTCGAAGGTTTCAAGAATTGGCCGTGTTATGCCCATCTATGGTTTCGGATAATGAGAAGCTACTGGAGGCTTTCATTGAAGGACTTCCCGAAATTATTCAAGGTGACGTGACTTCTTCTGACCCGCAAACGATTGAGGAAGCTATTCGATTGACTCAAAAGCTCATGGCCCAGGTAGTGAAGAGAGGCAAGTACACCAACACCAACCAAAACAACAACAACAACGATAACCAAACCAACAACAACAAAAGAAAATGGGAAGACGACCAAGGAGGTTATAACAACAACAACCAAAACCGTAACACTAACCATCATCAACAACAGAATAGAAGACAAGAAGTCGCCAGGGTCTATGTTGCTGCACCAACAAGGGGAAGAGCTTATGCAGGAAACTTACCGCGATGCCACCAATGCACGCTACATCATAATGGTCCATGTGGTGTATGCTTTAGCTGTCACAAAGTAGGACACCTTGCTAAGGACTGTAAGGGCAAGACCATAGTTACGTGCTTCGGATGTGGGGAACAAGGACACTATCGGAACCAATGTCCTCAAAACCAAGGTCAACAAGTCGAAGGTGCTCATGGGAATGTATATATGTTAGAAGGAGGAGGAGGAGCTCGTCAAGGTATCAACAACGCGGAAGACTGAAGAAGTTCGGAAACTAACAGTCTTATTTCTCCTTATGTACTATGCTGTACTAAGTTTATGTTTTCCATCGTATCCGAATCTTTATAACCTAAGATGTACTACTTTTGCTAAACCACTCGTTGTAAAAATATTCTCATCTATCGTACTTTATTTTCTTTCCGATTTGTTATCATTTACGAGGATTTTAATTCTTTTTACTTTAACTATCATTTTAACGACACTTCTCCATGTCTTCTCTCCTCGATGTTCATCACAATTTTAACATCAGTTGACTCAACACCAAACAACATATGAGTCGATTAGTCCAAGCATTGCATAGTTACTCCTAAATTATACATAGCCTGATCACCTATGTCTAATTCAGGAAGAATCATGCAATGAAGGGAGTAGTAGGCTTATATGTGTAAGCAATTCCTGCATCGAGCCAAATTTTCAAAATTCCTCCTTCAAACCAATTTAGCCTAATCTCATGACAGTTCTTGTTTGATGAGTTGTGAGATTAAGTGAAAATTGGTTGGTAAAAAGTCTTTTGAGGGTTTTGCTCGGGAATGGGAAAGTTTGCCACATCAAACCCTAAACCGTTAGACTAACACGAACTGAATTCAGGGACTGAATTCCTTTTTGGATGGGCGAATGTGACAACCCGTACTTTCAGGTCATTTCTCGACACATTTTATGCCTCACTATTTCAACATTTATCGTAACTTGGTTTACGTGTTTCAAATTCGCGTAACCTTAAAGGTTTAGCGGCGAATTCATGATCATAATATCACGTACATTTCATATGGACTAAGATTAGTCTACATTTCATTGACATCATTTGTATCTCATTGGTTCATTCATAACATTTCATTTCACATTCAACGCGTAATTTTTTATATTTAATAAACTTTATCGCGTGAGTTATTATTTTGAATAATTAATCCGTTACTTTCAAAAATGATCCCGATGTATTTTGATACTTACATTTAGTTTATAAAAACTATATTTTTAGTTTTCCTAGTGTTTCAAATTTATTTGGTACATAAATCGTTAAAGTTAAATTATTACGACGTTTTTCTTAAAAATTACACTATAATTATTTTATCACTCAAATTTCGCAAGGAATGTATTTTTACAATTTTTATAATATCATTATACTCTATTTTGATCTATTAAAATTTCACTTGTACCTAAAAGTACCATTTACCTTACAAAGTTATTACTACACTTTCTCACAAATTATATACAAGTAAATGTTACATTATACATTTGATAAAAAAAAAATATATCTTGAGGAACAAGGAGCCACAAAAACCGGCCACAAGGATGGTTGGCAATTAATAATGCATGGTCTTTGAATGTTTATGTATATACACAATGCATAAAAGTCTTGCTTACATTTTCTTTACTCATCCACCTCAAATAATTCACATAGATTGAAAAAGTTTTCTCTCCTTTGTTTCTCTCCTCTCCTAACCGGTCACATACAAGAGCTCAAAGGGATCAAAATATTTTCTCAAGATCAAGTGTTATAATCAATCTAGTTTATACTCTTTTTATGGTTTTGAAATAAAAACCAAGAGTATTTAGGATAATCCTTGTTACTAGCACCTCATCATATTCATTTGTAAGTTTGTTTCTTTCATTTTCATGTTTCCTTTTTCATTTCATATTCATCTTTTCATTTTTGGAGAAAGTATGCATGATATGTGATTTATACCATTTTTCATGATTTATTGAGTTATATATACATATTGGTCATCCTATAAATATTCCCATGGTATTCATTGGTCTTGATGATGATTAGGAACCCATGACACCCTAAGAAGGTGTATGGTAGGATTAGATTAGCTTTGGAGTTGATTTGAAGGGATTAGAATAGGTTTTGTCCGAGAAAAACTATTTTCGATAACTATAATTAATGTTCTGTCCTTATTTCGATTTTCTGGAAAACCGACAGAAGTTGTACGAAAATTTGCCTTGATATTTAGAAAATATACTTTAAAACGAATCCGTGGCCGCTTGAACGGATAAAACGGACTTATAACGAAGAAGTTATGGATTTTAAAGTTTGACACGAAACGTATATTTTCAGAAAATTCAGCTTGCTGTTTTACTTTGTCCGAGTCAAAACGAGCCTTAAGCTTCACAAATCAGTTCGACTAGTCAAAAATATATTAGTTTACTTCGATATGAAGCTAAGGACATATTATACTTAGAAAACGGATTTGAAACGACAAAGATATGCACGTTTTCATAAAGTTGCCGTAACTACTATTTTTCTAAAAACTATATTATTTTTACGCTACAAGTGTTACATTAGCTGAACGACCATGTTAAGGGTGCTTTTTTAACGAGGTTGTGAAACTTTTGGAACGAATTGTCTCCTAGTAAAATCAAGTTCATCGCCATATTTTCAGAACAAAAGTGCTTTTGTAAAGCGGAGTTGTAGTAAATTATTTATGAATGTTCAAACTTGGCCGAAACTCATTTTCTGCACAACAATTCAACAAAATCACTATCTTTAACCCTTGATATCTTTATGATCGAGACCTTTGGACGAAAACTCCTGAACTGAAACTTTTAGATATCGCTACAAACTTTCCAAAACAGTCGAGTTCGTTCTCTAACGATCGACGCATATCGCTTTACGGCTAGTTCTCCAAAGCCATTTTTGTGTCTTTTATGAAAATTCCGTCGACATTGTTTTGCGACGAAAAGTGGTAATTTCACCAAAAATCATTATATAACCGTTGTAGGATGACATTTTGACGTAAAAACTTGAAAAGTGAATTTTGAAGGGTCAAGACGTCAAACGAGTATTTTTCGACGACGAATATTATTTTCAAAACCCGCAAATGGTATAAATAACATACTAAATGCATGCATAACATTACATTGCAACTCATGACATATCATATCATTCGTAATAGGTCCAGATTAAAGTTTCACATTATACCTCGGTACTACTCACTTTTGTCATCGCTCAGCTACTAAGAAGTTCCATAGCCCCTACTTTTACTTGTTTTCATAATCTTTTGGGGAGATACATGCTCAAACTGTTTTCATTTACTTCACAAGTACTTTAACTTTTATGGATTACCGTGAGTTTTCATAGCCCCATTTTCAATTGTTTGTACTATTTGGGGAGATACATGTTTAACTATTTTTCACAAGTACTTTTGACTTTTAAGGCTAAATGCTACCGTGATTACCATTGTTTCTAAATCAAATGTTATACTATATCAATTGTTCCTGCTTGCGTATATAGTGCTTCGTCAGATAACGTTCTATATCAGCTTGACTAATGATACATCGTCGAATAAAGTACTATGTCGGTTGACTAACGATATTGAGTTAGGTGCTATTGATTATGTGCTACGTTCTTCGTCAGATAACGTTCTAAATCGGACTACCGACATGAGTCTAGTGCTATTGAGTATGTGCTATTGTTCTACCAGTTAGGTACTATTGTGAATTTATTGGACATCATGCATTTGAACATAAACTTTACACATTTCGCATGGGTTGTGAACACACAAAGGCAAGTTTTGTATGGAAGGAACTTGGAACTGAGTGGATTTACAATGCCTTTGCTGCATAAACGATTTTGGAAGGCTTTATATTTCAAAACAAACTCTATGAACTCACTCAACCTTTGTGTTGACACTTTAGCATGTTTTTATCTCAGGTATCTAAGGTATTCACTTCATGACATGCATTTGGACACATCATGGAGTCGTGGTGGCAACGCGTCTCATTTGGGTTTTACGCACTTTAAAAACATCGTTTGAATTGTAACAAACTTATTTCCGCACAAGTTGATTTTCATTTGGGACCTACACTTTGTAAACTCTGATTGTTTTATTAAATCAAACGATGTGTTTTCCAAACGACACTTTAGGTCGTTCAATATATCTGTAACTGTGATGCTATGACAGTCAATCCCCAGGAATTCCATTCCGCTGCAAAACAGGTAATTTGGGGGTGTGACAATCAAGCTCAAACTACGGCCCTGCGATCCGACACCATCCGGTTGGTGCAAAACGGATGTGCATTCCATGGACTTCATTCTGAAGATCCTAATCAGCATCTCAAGGACTTCCTTAAAATTGTTGATTCCATCGACCTTGATGCTACCACACGGAGACCACGCTTGTCTCTTCCAATTCTCTCTACGGGACCAAGCTAGTAATTAGCTTGAGCGACTTCCCGCCAGATCCATCTTAAGATGGGATGATCTCACCACTCGTTTCCTCGCCCAATTTTTCCCACCGGGGAGAATTACCAAACTTAGGAATGAAATCTTGACGTTCCAACAACGTCAAGGCGAATCTCTCTACAAGGCATGGACTCGATTCAAGGACTTTCTCCATAAAGTCCCTCATCATCATCGATCGATCTTTGGCCAAGTCCAAATCTTTTACGATCATGTCAACTTCTCAACTAAGCAAACCATCGACCAAGCGGCCGGCGGCAAACTTAGTGAACTTACCGTGGAAGAATCGTGGGGTACAATAGAAGACCTTGCCCTCTATGACAACGAAAGTTTGAATGACCCCCGTGAGTTGCCTAAAACCGTCAAGGCAATCTCCTGGCCTCCCATTGACTCACAAACTTCCAATCGTAGGATGCTCGAACTTGAAGATCAAGTTAAATTCCTAATGAGCTCCTACGAGAATCCTAAGTCTTCACGCCAAGTGAACAAAGTCTCTTCCTTGTGTGAGATATGTAGTGGTCCCCATGACACTTGTACTTGCACGAGACTCCCCAAACATGCTTCTGTTGACTACGCATCCTCGCGTACCAATGGAATGTGAGGGAGATTCCCCACAACACCCGGACCTAGGACTTTCAATGATGCCCGAGAAGCATGGAGG
Organism: Chrysanthemum makinoi; assembly: GCA_910596185.1. NCBI lineage: Eukaryota > Viridiplantae > Streptophyta > Magnoliopsida > Asterales > Asteraceae > Chrysanthemum > Chrysanthemum makinoi. The sequence goes on from OU343220.1 coordinate 147,464,290, forward strand.
GGCAAACCTGACTATAATTAGGGACAAACCAAAGAATTCACCTCTAATGATTCCCCATGGTCTCACGACCCTAGTCAACAAAATATAGAAGGGATGTTGCAGCACCTAGTTACTTCCCAAGAGGCTCAAATAGCCAAGCTTTTGGACCACTTTAACCAACAACAAGCCGAGATGGATAGGAAGATAGATAACCTTTTGAAAGCCATGACTGATAAGGTTTTAAAATGTACCTTTTTGAAGCCCTTATTTGATCACTTTTGTATCCGTTATTACTTAATATCGTTCCTTTTCACTTTTTAGGTCTCTTGAAGGCAAATTGCTGTAATGGCACTTATTTGGACGAAAAGGTGCGAATATACGAAGAAAATGGCCAAAGTCAAGAATCGAGACACTCTCAGGCTGCTGAAAACATGGTGCGCGCGTCACACTGCTTATCTGCGATGCCGTCGGAGATTTTGTGACGAGACGAACAAAACTCTTATTTTCAAGTGACGACGTCAAGTTATAAAAAGTAGCAGTCGCAACTCAGACGACCTAGTTCAATCCGATGGCGCCGAAGTGGGAGGACGGCGTCACAAGCATAAGGTGACTCGTCGCAAGTCTAATGGCCAAGACGAAACCCTATGATGCCGATCGACGCGTCACAAAACATAAGTGACGCCGCGCATGTGTAATCTATATATAGAATCCGAATTTTTCATTATTTGTGTGTAGTCTTTTGGAGTAAAAACCTAAACCGAACCAAGGCTGTCTTGTACAGTATTTTATGGTTCCAAACTCTATCTTACATCAAGATAAGTGCTTTACTTCATTAATACAATTATGTCTTTGATTATTTGTGTGTATGCTTGCATGTTCTCCATGTCCGACTAATTTACTTTTGTGTTTGCTTAGGGAATATGAAACTTAATTATTGAATATTGATTGGTTGTCTCTTATCTTAGTTTGTTAATGATCTAGTAATGCGATAGGTCATTCATTGTGTACTTAATTCTTGATTAAATCTTTGTGAACCTTAGAATATAACTCCTTGAGTAGTTGTAAGCTAAACCATCCAAAGAGTACCTTAGAGTAAGAGTTTATTATCCCTAGTGGGTTTTGTAGACGAGACCCTTTGGTAAGTTCAAAGAGTTAGGGAGGAACGCATACCCTACAACTTTAGACACACAACGCAATTAAGAATAAGGACGTGACAATTCAACCACCAATAGGAGATAATTAAGGAGTAGTAAAACCTAAGTAAACACATCTTTAAACTATCATACGAGCACACAATAATTAGACATAGACTACATACACCTTAGATTAGATAATTAGATAAGTAGAGTAATCAGTAGAAATACCAACCCCCAAATCCAAACCCCGAGATTCGCACCTTTCCATTTCATAAAATATAAAAATACAAAAATAATCATCCCTCACCTTTAGACTTAAATCGACATACACTTTAGCCTAACGACACTATTCCCCTAGAGAACGATATCAATACCCATGGCTTACCCTAATTACTACACTACAACGATTAGGTTCACGCCTAGTGTTATAAACTTGCTCGAAGAAAAGGAAGTTCCTTTGACCCGAACGACGCGTTATCAAGTTTTTACGGCCAGTCGGGAATAGTTATTGTTTAGGTTTGATTTATATCTCGTTTAGGTCTACTCACAAGATTCCTATCAAGTGAGATTTTTCCTTTTTATTAGCTTCCTTGTAGTCTATCCCCTTCTTTGTGTTTGTGTTCGTAAAACCCTTTTCATTTGCCTCTATGGCAAGTGAAGTTGCATTTGAATCATTAACAAATGAGGAACAATTGAAGTTCGCAGATTGGTTTGGTTTTTATTGTTCTAATGAATTTGTGAGTGAACTTAGAGATATCCAAAAGGAGACGGGTGTAAGGTTGGATGGATTTGATATATTTTGTGCTTGTGTGGCTTCTATTCAACGATCGTTGTCAGGATCAACTCCTTATAGTGATACCATCTGGAGAATTTTTCTAAAAGCCTCCATAAAATATCATTGAATGATCTTAGACACCATGATCAAAAAGACCTAGTTTTTAAGAACATGGAACCTAAACCCAAACAAGATTGTGAGATGGTTGATGTCAAAATACTTAGTTGCATGTGTGGGATAGATTTCAAAACATATGACACACGTGAGGAATCCTTTAGGCAAATAGAACATAGTGATCAAATTTTTGAGAATGATTCATATGAATCGGACCAAGAATTTGAAATGGCCAAAGAAGGATTTGACATGCTTAGGAGTGTATTTGGGTTAGATCATACTAAAACACATGATGAACATTTAGGAGATCTAGATATAATGGAGAATAAGGTGGAAACCAAGCCCACAAGCCTACCATCACTGAGGAACACACATCGCCTATAACTTACCCGAAGAAGTGAAGAGACTATAGGAACCCCAATTGATATAGAACCTTTGGACCAAACGCCACTAGAGAATGTAGGTTTAGATGCTTGTTGTCATGACCTCTCTCTTAGTCCTAGGGAAGTTCCTAATTTTTGAACCGAGCCAACCAAAAACCTTACCTAATTTTCCGTCTTTAGATGTGAATCTTGGAATTAAATTAGGCCCCAATCCACCCATCAAAATAGATAGTCCGGGTAGTTTCTTGATAAAGGTGGTAGACTCTAGGCCATGTAGAGTGAAAGCTAATATAGGAGTAACCCATGACCTTACACACTTATATCACCCATTCATGGTTGATAACAAGAAACACTATGGGTTTAAACCGTGTTTATTAGGTCAAGATGGATCCTTAACTAAGAATCTTTTGAAGTTGATAACAGATGATCCATTTTTAGGAGAGATATTTGATTCACCCGCTACACCAATAGACTTAGGTAAGGTTATAATGAATGGAGCACACTCTTTGAGCATTAAAATCACCCATCACCCATCACTCCTCTCCTCGTAGCAAATTTCCACCCTAAGGGTGTGACGCTACTATCACCCGACTTAAACTAAAGTGTAGGGAAAACTTCCCCTTATCTCGTTAAATAAGGGTAGAGTCGCTCGTGACTAAAAAAAACAAGCGCTTCTTGGGAGGCAACCCATGTGTATTTGTTTTTCATTTTCATTGTATCGTATATCTTTTATTAATTGTTTGTTCTCATGTTTGAATTTGTAAAAATGCTTTATTTTTTCTTTAACCTCGTCTTAATTACATATAAAGGTATTTTACATAAAGGATAAGTGTAGGGAGGATTACACACGTTTTCAAAAGAAACGTAAACATGAGAATTTCAATTAATCAAAAGATATACTTTTGTGTTTGTTCGAGTCAAATGCTTGTATCGAGTCATAATAGATGTTTTGCGTGAAATTTTTCCAGATTTTAAAGGTAAAATTTTCAGAATTTTTCCGAAAATCGCACAGGGCCGTCATGATAAATGACGGCCAGGTCGCAACCTGACGAAGGCCGAGGGAGAAAACTACTTACTACTTTTCGTTTTCGTGCTACTTATAAATATTTGGAATTTTCCAGGTCTTAATTTTCTAGAAAATCTGCAAACATCCATTCCACAAGCATTATATCTTATCTAAGTCTGGAATTACATCTTGTTGTGATTTTTCTTTGTTCGGTTTGATGAGTTGGGTTGTTTGTTTTCTTAAAGTGTGCAGGTTTTATTTATCAAGAAGAAGGTACATAAGATTGGAAGGAGCTTTTCACGCAAACACTCTTCTTGAAGAAAGATTTAACCACTACTTCACACACGGATCCTACCGAGCTAATCAGGGGAGTATTAGTTTCTTTCGTTTTTTTTATTACCTTCTATTATCATAACTTTGATACTTTCGGGGAACATTGGGGACAATGTTCGTTTAAGTGTAGGGAGGGAAAATAAAACGGGAACTTTGAAACTATGCTTATCCTTGATTATTTGCTTTGTCCAATTGTATTTGTGTAATAAACCATGAGAAAATGTCGGTTAGGGTAATTTTGGCACCAAATTTAAATTTTTTCATGACATATAGGAGTGGGCCATTAGTCTTAACAAAAGCGTCTCACGAATAGGAAGTTGCATGACTAGCACAAAAACCCTTTACCACTTAAATTCCACCCAAAATGTGAGGATCGCCCTTAGATTAGTAGGAATTAAAGCATTCATCTTTAATGCTTAGAGTGTGAACCGTTAGTATAATAGATTCTAGAACTTGTTTTGTGATGCATTCCGAGATCGCTAGTAAGACTACACTTGTGTAGTTAGGAATAACTAAATGATAAGAGGCATTAGGATAACCCTTGTTTGATACCCGTAATATAATTACTTCTTCCACATCGTTGAGTAATTCCCCCACACCCTTTGCGTTGTACTCATTTTTAGTACACGATACCCTAGTTAACCCTCAGAGCCTATCCTTTTCGCGGTTCTCGTGATGTTTTGGTTTTTCCGGAATATCAATGAAGAGCATTATTTACACCCCACCCCCAAATATACACCCAAACCGCCTTAGCCTACCTTGTATGCACTCACTTTTAGTGCATTTTTGTTATCACCCTAAACCCTTAGTTCAATTATCTAGTTGCTTGCATGAGTTGCTAAGTCGAGTCATATCCTTTGTACACAGCTTTGGGACGATTGGGACTCATGGGAAAAGTTAAAGTTTATGAAATGACGGAAAGGGAACGTTAAATTCCCTAATTTGCGTAATAACATACCCCAAGTGTTTTGATCTTTTCAATTCGGGTCAAATTAGTGTTAGAGTAATAAAAACTCAAGTGTAGGGATGTGCCTATAAATCCCTATCATTTTGATGTTACCGTAGAGGATGGTAGAGTAAAAGTGTAGGAAAAAAAAATCGAAAAAAATAGAAAAGAGAGAAAATAAAAAATAGAGCAAAAAAAAAAAAAAAAAAACATACGGGCTACCATCCTACATCTATCCTTTAAATTTATGTCTGTTTGTTTCAATTAGCTAGAGTCTAGAGTGTCGAGTCTTGGCTTAACAACGCCATTCTTCGTATGCATTTAACATAGAGATTTTTGACTTGCCACCACTAAAAAGCCTATCCCACCAAACCCTTTGTTTCCCTACCGTAAGCCTAACGTTACAACCCTTTAAAGACCTCTTTGATAGTCTTTCCTAGGTGCTTACGCCAAAGCGATGGAGGTTTGATCTATTCTCAAGCCTATGGTAATCTATGTACTAGGACCGGTTAATGAGTGTATATCTTCCATTTCCAACTTGTTATATTTCATATACACCGAGAGATGTGAGTATCCAAACACCCCATGTGAGGTGCTAGTATGTAATTTCGTGCTTGTTATGACTTTTGCGGGCTTATATGTGTTGTGGACTGTTTTAAACCAATGCTTCATGACCCCTAACTTATAAATTAATTGGCTAAAAGCATATTTTCTTGAGGACAAGCAAATACCAAGTGTAGGGATATTTGATAAGGTTTTAAATGTACCTTTTTGAGGGGTCATTTAAGCCCTTATTTGATCACTTTTGTATCCGTTATTACTTAATATCGTTCCTTTTCACTTTTTAGGTCTCTTGAAGGCAAATTGCTGAAATGGCACTTATTTGGACGAAAAGGTGCGAATATACGAAGAAAATGGCCAAAGTCAAGAATCGAGACACTCGTGCTGCCGAACATAAGGGACGCGTCACTGCTTATCTCATGACGGCCGAGGATTTTGTGACGAAACAGAAGCCAAAACTCTTATTTTCAAGTGACGACGTCAAGTTATAAAAGAGTAGGCCGTCGCAACTCGCACGCCTAGATTCAATCCCGATACGCCGAATCGGGAGGACTACGGCACAGCATAAGGTGACGCCGTCGCAAGTCAACGTGCCAAGACGAAACCCTAATGACGCATCGACCACCGCCACAAAACATAAGGTTACGCCATCGCATGTGTAATCTTATATATAGAATCCGAATTTTTCAGTATTTGTGTGTAGTCTTTTGGAGTAAAAACCTAAACCGAACCAAGGCTGTCTTGTACATTATTTTAGGGTTTCAAACCCTATCTTACATCAAGATAAGTGCTTTACTTCATTAATACAATTATGTCTTTGATTATTTGTGTGTATGCTTGCATGTTCTCCATGTCCGCTAATTTACTTGTGTGTTTGCTTAGGAATATGAAACTTAATTATTGAATATTGATTGGTTGTCTCTTATCTTAGTTTGTTAATGATCTAGTAATGCGATAGATCATTCGTTGTGTACTTAATGCTTGATTAAATCTTTGTGAACCTTAGAATATAACTCCTTGAGTAGTTGTAAGCTAAACCATCCAAAGAGTGCCTTAGAGTAAGAGTTTATTATCCCTAGTGGGTTTTGTAGATGAGACCCTTTGGTAAGTTCAAAGAGTTAGGAGGAACGATACCCTACAACTTTAAACACACAACGCAATTAAGAATAAGGACGTGACAATTCAACCACCAATAGGAGATAATTAAGGAGTAGTAAAACCTAAGTAAACACATCTTTAAACTATCATACGAGCACACAATAATTAGACATAGACTACATACACCTTAGATTAGATAATTAGATAAGTAGAGTAATCAGTAGAAATACCAACCCCCAAATCCAAACCCCGAGATTCGCACCTTTCCATTTCATAAAATATAAAAATACAAAAATAATCATCCCTCACCTTTAGACTTAAATCGACATACACTTCAGCCTAACGACACTATTCCCCTAGAGAACTATATCAATACCCGTGGCTTACCCTAATTACTACACTACAACGATTAGGTTCACTGCCTAGGGTGTTATAAAACTTGCTCGAAGAAAAGGAAGTTCCTTTGACCCCGAACGACGCGTGTAGCGTTATCAATGACCAATAGTGATAGGAAGACCACCGAAAAGGTTAATGCCATCTCGACCCATTCTCCCAAAGCTTCCGGTGTAAAAATTAAGGACCCAAGTAAGTACTTCAAAACTAGGGATCCATCTTCATCTAAACATGTTCAATTCGTCAATGCCATCACCTTAGTGAAACCCAATAGGAATAGTGACGAAGCGAACCATGAGATTATGCTTAAGGTTAGTGAAACTCCTAAGGAAGAATCAACCAACGAAGTAGACAAAGTAGGTGATTAATACTTCAATAAGTTTCCTACGGAAGAGGAACTTTCACGCCACCCACACATAGTACGCGACCTGCGTCACATGTATGTTAGGAGAAGCCCTTGAATCACCTTTGGAAATCCTTGGAATCTTAACATACCATGTTGCATAGGACATCTTTTCGTGGCAAAGGCCTACATTGATTGCAAATCCCCAATAAACATCATGACTAGCACATATTATAATTGGGTGATGAAGAAACCTATCCCAAATAGGCAAGACCCCGATGATCTTAGAGTTAGTTGTAATTTCCTTGGTAGAGTTAAGGGATTGCCCGTCTATGTAGGTAGTTTCACGTACCTTACGAATTTCATAATTGTGGAGGATATTAATACGGCCATAGATCCTAGCTTGTCCCATGTAGTTCTAGGAAAGCCATTCATAGAAAACACCGGGATGACTTATGATCCGTCGTTAGGAATAGTTAGATTCAAGGATGAGACCGATGACATAGCTTACCAAATGCCATTTAAGATTGAGAAATTTTCATCACTATCCAATGATGAAAAGGAACTTAAGCTATCAGTCTACTATAGGAATGAGAAGGATAAGGAGAAAGGAGTAGATTATGTGATGAATAAGATTTTTGGGTTCTATAAGGATTGTTTGAAATTAGGACCGGAATATAGAACCAATTGGGGGGGGGAGATGACTTCTTAGAAAGATGCACAATAGGGCATAACTATACCATGGAAAACCCCAATAGAGATCGTCATGAGGAGGAAGATGACGATAAAGAAGTCACGTAGGAGCACGACTTCAAGTCTAGCTACAAGACTCATAAATAAAGAAAAGCGCTTCGTGGGAGGCAACCCATGCTTAATTGTTTGCTTGTTTGTGTGTCATACATCTTTTTCATTGTTGTTTATTCTCATGTTTGATTTTGTGAAAATGCTTTATTTTGTCTTTAACCTCGTCTTAATTACATATAAAGGTATTTTACAAAAAGATAAGTGTAGGGAAGATTACATACGTTTTTAAAAGGACGTGAACATGAGAATTACAATTAGTGAAATTGATGTATATGTGTGTTTGTTAGAGTCAAATTCTTGTATCGAGTCATAATGGATGTTTTGCAGGAATGTTTCCAGGTTTTAAAGATGTAATTTTTCCAGAATTTTTCCAGGAAAACGCAGCAGACCAGTTTTTTGTCATGAAAACCTGACGGCGTCAGGATTAAAGCCTGACGACGTCAAGTCAAGCAGAAACAACCTATATAATTTTTTTTCGTTTTCTTTGCTATTTATAAATTTCTGGAAATTCTCAGGTCTTAATTTTCCAGAAAATCTGCAAATATCCATTCCACAAGCATTATATCTTAGTGTAGTTGTGTCATATATAGTTTTACCGCCGATTTTACGTGAAGGTTTCGTCTATTTTCTTAAAGTGTGCAGGTTATATTTGGCAAGAAGAAGAAACTCAACATTGGATGAAGCTTATCTCGTATATATTCTTCTTGGGAAAGAATTTAACCACAACTTCACACGGATCCTACCGAGCTAATCATGGGAGTACTAGTTTCTTTCTCTTTTAATTACCTTCCTTTATCATAACTTTGATACTTTCGGGGAATATTGGGGACAATGTTCAGTTTAAGTGTAGGGAGGGAGAATAAAACGGGAACTTAGAAACTATGCTTATCCTAGATTATTTGTCTTGTCCTTGGTCATTTGTGTAATAAACTATGAGAAATATTCGTTAGGGCAATTTTAGCACCAAATTTAAAAAATTTTATGACATGTACGAGCTAAAACTTTAGTCTTAATAAAGCGTCAAATGGATAGGAGTTATATGTCCAGCACAAAAAACCGTTTACCACTCAAATTCCACCCCAAAAATGTGAGGTTCGCCCCTAGATCTTTAGGAATAAAGCATTCACCTTTAATTATTAGAGAGTGTATCAGTAGTATAACAGATTCTAGAACTTGTTTTGTGATGTATTCCGAGATCGCTAGTGAGACTACACTTGTGTAGTTAGGAATAACTAAATGATAAGAGGCGTTAGGATAACCCTTGTTTGAAACCTGTATTATAATTACTTCTTCCACATCGGTCGAGTAATTACCCCACACCCTTGCGATGTACTCATCTTTAGTACACGATACCCTTAGTTAACCCCTCAGAGCCTATCCTTTTCGCGATTCTCGTGATGTTTTGGTTTTCCGGAATATCAATGAAGAGCATTGTTTACAATCCACCCCCAAATGTACACCCAAATCGCCTTAGAGCACTCACCTTTAGTGCATTATTATTATCATTACTAAACCATTAGTTCAATTATCTAGTTACTTGCATGGTTGCTAAGTCGAGTCATATCTTTTGTACACAGTTTTGGGATGATTGGGACTCATGGGCAAAAGTAATATATTATGGAGTAAAAGGGAAGGAACATTAAATTCAAATTCCATTTATCTACGTAATTAAATACTCCAAGTGTTTTGATCTTTTCAAATCGGGTCAAATTAGTGTTAGAGAAATAAAAAACTCAAGTGTAGGGATGCTCCTATAAATCCCTTATATTTTGATGTTATCATAGAGGATGGTAGAGTAAAAATGTATGCAAAAAAAAGAAAAAAAAATGTGAAAAAAAAATACGGGCTACCATCCTACATCTATCTTTATGTTTATGTTTTTCAATTTATGTATGTTTGTTTCAAGTTATCTAGAGTTTATTGAGTTGAGTCTTGGCTTAGCAACGCCATACTTTTCATGCTTGTAACATAAGATTTTTGACTTGCCACCACTAAATCGCCTATCCAACAAAACCCTTTGTTTCCCTACCGTAAACTTAACGTTACAACCCTTTTAAAGACCTCTTAGATAGTTGTTCCTAGGTGCTTACGCCAAAGCGGTGGAGGTTTGATCTAGTCTCAAGCCTATGGTAATCTATGTACTATGTTAGGTAATGAGTGTTTATCTTCCATTTCCATTTACTATATTTCATATAAACCCGAGAGATGAGAGAATCCAAACACCCCTTGTGAGGTGCTAGTATATAATTTTCGTGCTTGTTATGACTATTGCGGTGCTTTTAATTGTTATAAATTATTCTAAACCTATGCTTCATGCCCCCTAAATTATAAATTGATTGGCCAAAAGCACATTTGCTTGAGGACAATCAAATACCAAGTGTAGGGATATTTGATAAGGATTTAAAACGTACATTTTTAAGGGGTCATTTAAGCCCTTAATCGACCACTTTTATATCCGTTACTGCTTAATTTCGTTCCTTTTTACTTTTTAGGTCTCTTGGAAGCAAAATGCTGGAATGATGCTTATTTGGACGAAAAGGAGTGAATACATGAAGAAAATGACAAAGTCAAGATCAAAGCCACTCAAGCTGCTAAAACTGAACCTGACGGCGTCCCAATCAATGGGCGATGCCGTCCCTCTATGCAGATTTGATAATTCCATGCACCAGACGGCTCAGTGGAGTTTTTGCTCATAACACCTGACGGCGTCAGGCTTTGAAGAAGAAGGGCGCCACTCAGATTTTTCATCTCAGACGGCCCAGATCCAGAACCAAGACGACGTCCCATATGAAGCCCGACAGTGTCACAACTCCAACATGACGCCATCCCATCGATAACTTAGCCAAGACGAAAACCCTAATGACGGCGATCTGACGGTGATCTGACGGCGTCCCACCTATAAGGCGACGCCGTCGCAAGTGTAAATCTATATATAGAATTCGATTTTTTTTCATTTAAAGAGGTAGACTTTTGGAGTAAAAACCCTAAACGTTTGTAGCTAGACACGTTTAATCAAATAGTATCCTTATGTCTTCCATTGAATGTGTGTATGCTTGCTTGTTTAACATGTCTAGCTAAATATCTTGTGTGTTTGCTTAGATTTATGAAACCTAGTTGTTAATTATTGTTAGGTTGTCTCTTATCTTAATTGTAATCGGCTTAGGAGTGCAACTAGGCTATCGTTGTGTTTAAATGCTTGAGTAATCTTTGTGAAAATTAGTTTATGAATCACTTAGCGGATTTCGTAGTCTAAACATCCAAAGATAACCTTAAAGTTAGTTTATGAATGACTTAGTGGATTTCGTATGCAATAACCTAAAGGTAATCTCAAAGAGTTAGGGCATAGGCACACCCTACGACCTTAGAAAACAAAATGCGTTAAGAATAAGGACGTGACAATTCAACCAACAATAAAAGATAACTACGAAGTAATAGTATCTAGGTAAACACATTTTTAATCATCATACGAGCACACAATCAAATAGACATAGCTACCGTAGTATTAGATAATAGATAATAGAAGTAATCGGTAGAAGTACCACCCTCAAACCAATTGCCCCAAGATTTTACCCCTAGCTTTCTAAAAAACCAATAAAAGATAAAAAAAGAATCATCCTCAACCCCACCTTAGCGTAATCCACTTCTTGCTAGCATTCCTATTCCCCTAGAGAACGATATCAATACCTGAGGGTTACCCAATACTACACTACAACGATTAGGTTCACTGCCTAAGGTGTTGAAAAACTTGCTCGACTAAAAGGAAGTTCCTTTGACCCTGAGCGCGCTTCGTACGCGCATCAAACACGAAGAAGGGGGATAGACTACAAGAAAGCTAATGAAAAATATAGAAAAAATCTCAGATGATATGAATCAAGCGAGTGGACCTAAACAAGATAGAAATCTAACTAGCTATTCTATTCCCCGGCAGCGGCGCCAAAAACTTGATAGCAGGGTTCGGGGTCGAGAAAACCTCCTTTTCTATGAGCAAGCTTTTCAACCCTCTAGGCAGTGAACCTAATCGTTGTAGTGTAGTATGAGGTAAGCCTCGGGGATTGATTTCATTCTCTAGGGGAATAGGAATGCTAGAAAGAGATATATGACGAGAAGGTGGGGTTGAGGAAGATTGTTTTTAGTCTTTTTTATGTTTATTTAGAAAGCAAGGGTAAAAATCTCGGGGTATATGATTTGGGGTGGTACTTCTACCGGTTTTACTACTTAACTACTTATCTAATTATCTATTGGATTGATTATGCTAATTGTAGATGTGCTCGTATGATGATTAAAGATGTGTTCACTTAGATGCTATTACTCCCTAGTTATCTCTTATTGGTCGGTTGAATTGTCACTTCCTTTATCTTAATTGGTGCATTGTATTCCGTTTGGTCTTAGGGTGGTGCCTAATTCCCTAGTTCTATGAATTGCAACTCTCCTCTAGAGTTCCCGGGATAAGCAAGTGCAATGGCATCTCCCCTGAATACACTACTATCCTAAAGCTAAAATTCACGCAATAAACACAACGAATGGCCTAATGTGCACTCAAAGGCTTTTTGCTATTTAGGACGTTCAAGCTCGCAACAATAAAAGAAGAAGCCAATTTTCCTTACTCTAGCGTATACCAATTAAGACAAGAGACAACCTAACAACAATTAATAACTAGGTTTTATAGATCTAAGCAAACACAAGAATAATTTAGCTAGAAATGTTAAACAAGCAAGCATACACACATACAACTGAACATGGGGTAGATGTAACATATTGGATTTCACAAACACACTAAACCATAATCACAAGTGGCGTACAAGAAGGTTTTTAGAGAGAGAAAGTTAGAGGTTTAGGGAACTTAGTGAGAGAAAGAAAAATCTTATTATGAGCTCCAACTCTCTACCTTGGGAGGTAGAGAGTATTTATAGTCTTACAATAAAACACCACACAACGGGCTGTGGATCATGCATACAGTGGGTAAAGATCCGTCCGTCCTCCACGGTGTTACATAACTAAATACTACTTAACATAAAATAACTACGACTACGAGCTTTCTAACGAATATATATACTTGAGGCGACCGACTCTTTTATACCTGGAATTTCTAATTCCTAACAATCTCCCCCTAAGGGAGGTCATCTCAAACACACATTAAAATTACATAGAAAACAAACGGATATAACATTGAGATGGTTCTTGAGTTCTTGTTCATGTTCATTGTTCTGTAGCTCGTAGTCATTGATTCTTCACATTGCATGTTTGGTTAATCCAAGTGGAGGTCTTTTACTGATCCACGTGATAATGAGATTTGAGCCAGCTTTGAGATCATCCGCCACATTAAATCTCTGACTCTTCCTTTGTGGTGTTGATATTATGTGATGATGTGACATTTGGACCGACATGCTCACATTCTGGATCATGATTTCTTCTTATCAGAGTAGCAGAAGCTTTCGTTCATGATATTGGCAGTAGCGTAGCAGAAGCATGGAGTGATAATATCAGAGTCATTGATGCACTAATCATGATTTCTTTAGAAATGAATATGTAGTGTGAGCATGCGGCTATGGATTGACCGCTCCATTCTGATCAGTTGCAAACGTCGGGGTGTACCTGCATACAACAGTTAGCAATAAAGCGCACGAGAGTGTCTTTGTTCACTTTCGTCGAATTGAGGTACACGGCCCACGGTTCCCGTTGATCAGTACAAGTACTGCCTGTGATCAGGTATAATTCCGAAGAATTTCCTTGACAGGGTTTCGCAGCTGCTCTAGCCATTCTCAAACCGGAACGTCTCAAAGAAGACAACACGGAGTGAGTGAACCAGCGAATAGAGATTCACTGATTGATGAAAAGATATTTGAAAAAAAATCGAGTATCGCTCAATAGAAATTGGTTTTTGCAATACAACGAAGGTTTTAATGAAAATCAATTATCAATCATAAACACCTTTTAATTTGAAATATTTGATGAGTGTGTAAATACTCATCATTTTTAGTTAAATCTGAACTGCAAAACGTCTAAAAATGCTCATAAATGCATCAAAATACTGAAAATATTCCAAAATTGCATTTTATATGTTTCAGATGCAAAATGTTCAAAATCAGACGAAAAATGAGCTAAGTTTGCATAATTGGCAGTTTCAGTCCCCCAAGATTCAAAAGTTTTCAAAAATAGTCCCTGAGCACATAATTTCAAAAGAAAAAATCACCAAAGGTCCTTTTAAAATCATAAGTTGTCAAAATCAGTCCTTTGGTGAAAAATATCAAAAGTTTTGAGAAATTACAGTTTTGATCCTTGGATTTTAAAAATGGTCATGTTCAGTCCTTGGAATTTCACAATTGGCAAAAATGGTCTTTAACTTATTTGAGATTTGCAAGTTTGACCCTTGGACTATAACTTCATAAATTACAGTTTTGGTCCCTGGAAATTCGGATTGTACACTTTAGGTCCTTTAACTACTAATTGGATCCAACTTATATCCCATATCCAAACCAAACCCAAAATAAATACCCAAGCCCAATACCCTTTTACCCAATCCAACCCGCCAAACCTTTTACCGGTTTAATAAACCAAACCCACCCACGGTTTAAATAAAACCGCCAAACCACCCCTCCTTTTTCCTGTCTTCCCCGACCATTTTGTCTGCAACACCTCCAACTCCAGCCACCCTACTCCACTCCATGTCCCCTCCTCCTCAACAACCCCTAAAGCAGCATTTAATGCGCCCATCCCCTGTCCCAGTTGCTATATCCCATTTTCCCGCCAAAATGATCAAACGGCCAAAATGCATTTTAGACATCCAATGGTTGAGGAAAGAGCTGGGATTCACTCAGAGGAGAGAGAGAAGACAAATGGGTGTATAAAAGAGAGAAGAAGAAGTAAGAGAGGAGAGCACTTAGTTTAAAATATAAAATGTATGTCGTATTTTAATTCCTTAGTCTTAAATAGATTTCCAGTTGTATTTTCAAGCTTCTTTGTATCAAATTAAAGTATTTCCATATATTGCAACTCTTCTTAAGTGTCAATTCAAGCTTATGTTACAATTTCATGTTTTTGTCCACTGTTGAAATTATCAGTTTCCAAATCTTATATACAAGCTCCTAGTAACTTGTTTTTAAGCCCAAACAAGCTAAAACAATCTTATCAAAGCTTTTTATAAGCTCACATTTAACTTTCATGCAACTTTGAATATTGGTCAACAAAAGTCAAAATGGAGCAAAAGTGATGCAGAAATGAAAATGGGTGATGCAGAAATGGAAATGGGTTGATTTAGAAGCAGTTGGGTTGGTTTAGATAAGTTAGAGATTCTGGTTTCATTGTTGGCAAGCCATTGTGGCTAAGGACATGTGTAAGTCATTTTCTAGTTTCATAGCATAATCTGGTTTTGTAGATTATAAGTAGTTAAAATCTGTTCATTAGGTTGTATTTAAATTAATTAAACTTAGTTTAGTCAGTGACATTAGCTAAATCAGTAATTGGTCTCATTAACTTTGCAAATTAGTAATTAAAAGGGTGTTTGGCTCCATTGGTTTAACTGTCCTTAAGGTGTATTCAGTGATAGCTTCTTGTTGGTTCATGCTTGTTTAACTCATTTGAGCTCATATCAGTAAATATTTTGTGCCTGCTAACTCTCAAAGTCAACATTATACTTAATCTGTCTCACTGTCTTAACTGTTATGATTTTGGATTAGCAAAAACTTATTTTGTGTTTAAAAGTCTTAGACATTGCTTGCATAGTGCTTGTTCCATCATAATACTTCATAATCAGTCATAAAATTGGTTTCAAATTTCATTTTGGTCAAAGTTTCTTAACTACCTTCAAAAGTCAAAATTGAAAAAAGTGGTTTTCATCCAACTGGAAGGATTTTTCATGGCTTCATTTTTGAGCCATATTTAGTGAAACTTGGCATTTTAAAAACTTCAACTGGTCTCTTTACTTATCACCATTTTTGTAGAATTTTACAATTTTTTTAAAAGCTTCAAACAAACTTGTCTTTTGGGTCTTAGTTCCCCTGCTCACAACTCAGCTTACACTGAGTTTTCTCAGTTCTGAGCAGAGGTTGCACAGAGCTCAAATCAGCTCATCATGGTCTAGTATTTGGGTTATAAGTAGCCACCTAGGTCTAGTGTAGGTTCCAAGTTTTTGTTTTTGATTTCTAGCTTATTTGAGTGCTTATTCTGTGGCTGCAACTTAGTACCTTAAACTGTTTTTAGCACATTTAACTCAAAACATCAAATCTGTGCTATTTTGCAAATCAGAGGTTAAAAACAGTTAATATTAGTTGCATTTAAGTACTTATAGTATATTAGAGCTTCTGTAAACAGTTGGTAGCTTTTTGTGGTTCTTGGCTTATTTGAAGTGCTTATTTATAAGCACTTGGCTTTTGCATTCCATATTCTTGTACACAACCCCTGTTTTTTATATTTTTCCTAGATTCTAAGTATTATTTTAGGCTTATCTTGAATTTTTCAGATTTTTATAGGTCAGTTTGGTATTTTTCTACATTTTAACTAGTTTTTAAGTCATTTTAATTAGCATTTAATACAAATAATTCAGAAAAGTTTCAAAAAAATAATTTTTCATTTTTCTTAAGTTTAGATAAATATAAAAAGCCAAAACAATATTTTTCTAGATTTTTCTTAGTTGAATTTGTATTTTTAAGTAATTTAATTAGTTTTAAATAGTTTTTAATTCATAAAAAATAGAAAAATAATCAGAAAAATACAAAAATAGTTTTGAAAATTCTCTTTTGTTATTTTAGATTTTTCTAAGTCATATTTTTATTTTTCTAGCTTTATTTCCTATTTTCTTGCATTTTAGGCTAATATTAAATAGTTAAAAATAGTTTTTAATTAATAATAATTAATTAAATAGTTTTAAAAATAATTCTCTTTTTCTATAAATTTTCTTTTATCATTAGGTTTGTAAAAATGTCATTTTCATATTTTTAGGATTTATATTGCTTCAGTTTCATATTTTCATTTGTACGTCACGTAGTTTTTAATTCAGTTTTATAAAAACATAAAATCAAAAACATCATTTTGCAAATAGTGATAGCGTTTATTTAATATTTTTTATCTTTTTAATTTCCTTTAATTTGCATTTAAGCCGTTGTAATTTATAGGCTATTTCTGTAGTTATAATCATTCTCAATCCTATTTCCCGTTCAAATTCCTCGATCACTATTCGTTGGGTGATCCATCGCACAGCTCGCTGGGACATAACGACCCGGGGAAACACTATACTCCCCAGATCTTCATTGCATTTGTGCTTAAGCCGTTTTAAGTTTCTTACAGTTGGCCATTCACAAGTGGTCAGCTTGCGTGAGAAAACTTGACGGTTTTGCACAGATCAAATTTTTGGCGCCGCTGCCGGGGAGCTGTGCTGATTATCCTCCGTTTAGCAGATTAGTAGTTTGAATACTCACTCTTTGTTTATATCATCCATATCTATCTATATATATATCCATATTTTCTTATAAAAAATCCAAAAACCCAAAAACAGCTAAAAACGTATAAAACACAAAAATATTTTTTCTTTTGTTTCTATATATGTATCAAAAATAAAAATACAAAAAGATTTGTCGTTTTCTTTAATAATAACAACTTAAAAGATTACCACCGCAAACCAAGGCAGTGTACTACCTAACTGGGGGTACGACCATAATAAGTTCCCGAACTAAAGATTTAAAACTTGCCTTTGTGTCCTTGTGATTGGTGTACCTTTTCCAAAGAAGCCATTCATCTTGTGATTATTGGTTAAGTTCACTGTTGTTTTGCCTCGAGTTTGTTTTAATTGATTTTGTTGGTATATCTACTTGTCAGAACCAGAAAACCCATAAAGATTCTTCTCACCCCAAAATTTTATAATTCCCTTCATAATTCCCATTTCTCTCCTTAACTCTGAGGTCTCTTAGAGTTAACTCTAGTGTATGCGCACTCGCTCTTCTAGATCTGTGAGCCCATTTCGTGAGCTTGTCAAGATTCCAAGAAGGCGTGTCCGTAGACTTTCTGCTCCATCAGTCGGATCTGAGATCCGGTCTGCTCACACTACTTCCGTTACCATGGCAGGAGAACGCCCTATGTGTGAGCTTCTCCAGGCACCCATCGACGGGTATGGAGATGCTATTGTTGTACCAGCCATTGTGGATGAAAATTTTGAACTCAAAACCGGGTTACTGAATCTTGTAACCTCAAATCAATTCTACGGTTTTGAGCGGGATGATCCTCATGCTCATATTCGATGGTTTAACAAGATTGCATCTACCATCAAATACAAGAATGTCCCTACAGATGCTGTCAAGCTTCTTCTGTTCCCATTTTCTCTTGAGGGGCAAGCCCGGATTTGGCTTGAAAAACAACCCCCTCAGTCAATTGAGACATGGGAAGATCTGGTGAAGAAATTTGTGAATGAATTCTATGCACCTTCCAAAACCACGAGTCTTAAAAATGAAATCATCAAGTTCACTCAAAAGTTTGATGAATCCTTCAGTGAATCGTGGGATCGTTTCAAGGAATTGCTTCGCAAATGTCCTCACCACGGTTTCTCCGAGTTGATGCAACTCGATACTTTCTATAATGGAGTGAGTCAATCTGATCAAGATTCTCTCAATTCCTCCGCTGGAGGAAATTTCTTGAGCAAAACTGTCAAAGAAGCTTTAGCGATCATTGAAAACAAGTCTAAAGTCCGCACTGCACGAAGCAAGCCGGTTGTTTCCCAAGTCAGTGTTGGTCCTTCTTCTTCATCGCCCGTGAGTCAATCTAGCACCGATGCTAAGATTGACAAACTCACGGAAGCTATCCAAGCTTTGGTTCTCTCCAACCAAAAGAAAGTCTCTTTTCCACAAACTTCACCTCCTGCTGAAGTTAAAAAAGTGGAAGTCTGTGTTACTTGTGGTGGCCCCCATGCTTATTACAATTGTATGGCCACCGATGGTAACCCTTTTGAAGTTAATGCTGTGGGCGGGTTTTCTAATCAAGGAGGCAACCAATATCGTGCTCCTATAGACCCGAACCACCGTCCTAACCACTACCCTGGACCTCCCGGTTTCAACCAAAACCGTAATCAAAATCAGAATAGACCAAACCAAGGTTTTCAAAACCAAGGTAATTTCAGTCCAAACAACGGTTTTCAAAATCAGAATCAAAATTTCCAACACCAAGGAAATTTCAATAGAAACCCAGGTCAGGGAAATTTCAACCAAGGGTACTTTCATGGCAATAATCAAGGGAATTTTCAAAATCAAGGCCCTAATCCAAACAATAGAGGCCAGAATTTTCCTGTGCAAAATCAAGCCATTGTTCCAACTGGACCATCATCTGATGAGTTGTTGAAACAATTCATGAAATCCCAAGAGGAAATGAATAGGTTGTTGGTTAGCCAGATTGCTGACA
Source organism: Chrysanthemum makinoi (assembly GCA_910596185.1). Classification (NCBI taxonomy): domain Eukaryota; kingdom Viridiplantae; phylum Streptophyta; class Magnoliopsida; order Asterales; family Asteraceae; genus Chrysanthemum; species Chrysanthemum makinoi. The sequence goes on from OU343220.1 coordinate 147,483,537, forward strand.
TTAAGAAGTCTTTAAATGATCGACCCTCGGGCTCAGGTACTTTACCTAGCAACACGATCGCTAATCCGAGGGGCGATGCAAAGGCGATCACAACCAGAAGTGGTGCTTCATATCATGGACCCGCTATTCCTACTACCTCTTCTTCTTCTCTCCCGAAGGTAGTGGAAAGTGAACCTGAGGCGACAAAGGACCAAGTGCAACCTACTAGCTCACAAAGTACAGCACATGTCCATCCTCAGGTTGTCCCGAAACCCAAAACCAAAACTGGAGTTGTTTTTGAACCTCCAGTTGATAACCCTAAATCCAAAACTTCTATTCCTTACCCCTCACGTTTAAATGAGCAAAAGCTCCGCGAAAAAGCCAGTCATCAAATGGAAAAATTCTTTCAAATTTTCCAAGAACTTCATTTTGACATAAGCTTTGCGGATGCCATCATGTTGATGCCCAAGTTTGCATCAACTCTCAAACACATGTTGAGCAATAAGGAAAAGCTGTTTGAAATGGCTAAGACTCCTTTGAACGAGAACTGCTCAGCAGTCTTGTTAAAGAAGCTTCCCGAGAAGCTTGGAGATCCCGGAAAATTTCTTCTTCCTTGTGTTTTTCCTGGGATGATTGAATGCTTTGCCCTTGCCGATCTTGGTGCAAGCATCAATCTGATGCCTTATTCAGTGTGGAAGAAACTTTCTCTTCCGGAACTTATTCCTACCTGCATGACTCTTGAGCTTGCAGATCGTTCTATATCTCGTCCTCTTGGCATCGCCGAGGATGTATTTGTGAAAGTAGGAAAGTTCCATTTTCCAGCTGACTTTGTGGTTGTTGATTTCGATGCTGATCCTCGGGTTCCTCTCATTGTTGGACGAGGATTCCTGAGAACGGGCCGTGCTCTTATTGATGTATTTGAGCAAGAAATCACGCTACGTGTGGGTAATGAAGCTGTCACTTTTAACCTTGATCAAACTTCGAGGTACTCCTCAAATTATGATACTGAATCAATTAATCGAGTCGATTTAATTGATATTGCTTCAGAGGAGTACTCTCAAGAGTTTCTTGGTTATCTTCATAATTCTGTGAGTGGAGGTTCCACTACAACTTCTCAACCTATCATTGCCGACTCTTCCCCCTCTCTCACTCCGTTTGAGGGAGGTGACTTCCTTCTGGAAGAGATCGATGAATTTCTTGCTACTGATGAATCAATTCCGCCTGGAATTGATGGTGTTTATGATTCGGAGGGAGATATTCTTTATCTTGAGCAATTGCTTAATGAAGATCCATTACCTTCACTCCCTCCGAAAGAAATCACAAATGAGGAAATCAAATCAGTACAAACTTCTACTGAAGAATTTCTCGAGGTTGAACTAAAGGACCTACCTCCTCATCTCGAGTATGCATTCTTGGAGGGTGATGATAAATTACCCGTCATAATTGCTAAAGATTTAACTGAGGAGGAGAAAACTGCTCTCATAAAGGTCTTGAAGTCACACAAGCAAGCAATTGCTTGGAAACTCTCCGACATTAAGGGTATCAACCCTGAATTTTGTACTCACAAAATCTTAATGGAGGATGACTTCAAACCAGCAGTCCAACATCAGAGAAGGGTGAATCCTAAGATTCATGAGGTTATCAAACAAGAGGTTCTCAAACTTCTTGATGCCGGTTTAATTTACCCGATCTCTGATAGTCCTTGGGTTAGCCCAATTCATTGCGTTCCAAAAAAGGGTGGCATAACTGTTGTCACGAATGAAGAAAACGAGTTAATTCCTACTCGATTGGTTACGGGATGGCGTGTGTGCATTGACTATCGAAAGTTAAACGAAGCCACCCGTAAAGACCATTTTCCTCTACCCTTCATGGACCAGATGCTTGAGAGATTAGCAGGGAACGAATACTATTGTTTCCTTGATGGTTTCTCGGGTTACTTTCAGATCCCCATTGATCCGCTGGATCAAGAAAAGACCACATTCACCTGCCCATACGGAACATTTGCCTACAGACGTATGCCTTTTGGCTTATGCAATGCTCCTGGCACGTTCCAACGATGTATGATGGCCATTTTCCACGACATGATCGGGGAAACTATGGAGGTGTTTATGGATGACTTCTCGGTCATTGGGGACTCGTTTTATACATGTCTCTCCCATTTAGAAAGAATGCTTCAAAGGTGTGAAGACACCAATCTTTGTCTAAATTGGGAGAAGAGCCACTTTATGGTCAAAGAAGGCATAGTCCTTGGCCATAAGATTTCCAAGAATGGGATTGAGGTAGATAGAGCAAAAGTTGATGTTATTGCCAAATTACCTCATCCTACTACCGTCAAAGGTATTAGGAGTTTTCTAGGTCATGCCGGGTTTTATCGAAGATTCATACAAGATTTCTCTAAAATCGCTCGGCCTATGACCCATCTTCTCGAAAAAGATGCTCCTTTTATCTTTTCTCTTGAGTGCATCGAAGCTTTTGAAACACTAAAGAAAAAGCTTACGGAAGCACCCATTCTAGTTGCCCCCGACTGGGATTTACCCTTCGAGCTCATGTGCGATGCAAGTGATTTTGCTATCGGTGCAGTCTTGGGGCAACGAAAAACCAAGCATTTTCAGCCTATCCACTACGCAAGTAAAACTATGACTGAAGCTCAAACCCATTACACCACTACTGAAAAAGAATTATTAGCTGTGGTGTATGCGTTTGAGAAGTTTCGGCCATACCTTATCTTGACCAAATGCGTGGTGTATACGGATCACTCGGCTCTCAAATATCTCTTTGCAAAACAAGATGCAAAGCCGAGATTGCTCCGTTGGGTTCTCCTCCTACAAGAATTTGATATCATTATACGTGATAAAAAGGAGCTGAGAACACGGCTGCGATCATCTGTCCCGATTAGAGAACCCTCACCAAGATGTTTTCGAGAGAAAGGAAATAAATGAAACATTTCCTCTCGAAACACTCAATGTGGTTTCTTTTCGTGGAGACTCTTCTACCCCATGGTTTGCTGACTTTGCAAATTACCATGCGGGTAACTTTGTGGTGAAAGGGATGTCGTCCCAACAGAAAAATAAATTCTTTAAAGATGTGAAACATTACTTAAGGGACGACCCCTACTTATTTAAAATTTGTGCGGATCAAGTCATCCGGCGATGTGTGTATGGTCAGGAAGCCAATGACATTCTCAAGGCTTGCCATTCGGACCTCTGGGGACATCATAGCCCAAACTACACCGCCAAGAAGGTGTTTGATTCCGGATTCTATTGGCCCACGATTTACAAGGATGCCCATGAATTTGTCAAAACCTGTGACGCTTGTCAACGTCACGGGAATATCTCACAAAGAAATGAAATGCCGCAAAACGGAATTCAAGTGTGTGAGATTTTTGACATTTGGGGCATTGACTTTATGGGGCCATTTCCTTCTTCTCGCGGAAATAAGTACATACTCGTGGCCGTTGACTACTTGTCAAAATGGGTGGAAGCTAAAGCCTTACCTACCAACGATGCCCGAGTTGTTGTGAAATTCTTGAAATCTCTTTTTGCTAGGTTTGGAACTCCACGAGCCATAATCAGTGATCGTGGTACGCATTTTTGCAATGACCAGTTTGATAGAGTCATGCAAAAGTATGGTGTAACTCACCGTCTCTCTACTGCGTACCACCCCCAAACAAGTGGGCAAGTGGAAGTTTCTAACCGGGGGATAAAAAGAATTCTTGAGAGGACGGTCGGCGAAAACCGTGCCTCTTGATCGGATAAGCTAGATGACGCACTCTGGGCCTTCCGTACAGCTTACAAAACACCCATCGGTGCACTCCATACAAGCTTGTATACGAGAAGGCGTGTCATCTACCGGTTGAGCTTGAGCACAAGGCATACTGGGCCTTGAAACATGCCAACTTTGATATTCAGACAGCGGGTGATCACCGGAAAGTTCAAATGAATGAATTAAATGAACTCCGTGATCAAGCATACGAGAACTCTTTGATCTACAAACAAAAGACAAAGAAGATTCATGACTCAAAAATCAAGAACCGCGTTTTCAACGTCGGTGATCGAGTCCTTCTTTTCAACTCAAGATTGAAGATTTTCGCGGGAAAATTAAAATCCCGCTGCGGACCATTTACCATCACTAGAGTCTTTCCATATGGAACCATTGAGTTATCTCAACCCGATGGTCCAAACTTTAAAGTGAATGGTCATCGGTTGAAGCATTACTTTGGAGAGGACATACCTCCTGTGGTTGTCCCGGACTTACAAACTTTCCCCATGAACCAATGAATGCGGGGATCGAGTCAAGCTAGCGACTCGGTGATCAAAAACAGTAGCATGCCATATGGGTTTTCACCCATATTTCTGACTTCTTTCTATCTTTCTACCACCCTAGTGTGGGGGGGGTTGCCCCACATGTTTTGTATATAAGATTCAAAAAAAAAAAAAAAAAAAAAATAATGGCCGTAGTATTTCCCTTTTACGTTCTTTGTTTCGGCATAACCGCCGGTACTTTGAATATTGAGGGCAATATTCATTTCTAAGTGTGGGGGGGAATTCTCACGAATTTTATCATATATTATCCACCCTATTCCCCCGTTTTTGGCCAAAATTTTTTTTTGAGTAAGTGTTTTACACTTACTCATTCGGTTATCAGTCCGCCATGTCTAATAAACAGAATGATTGGCTAATACAAGAGCAAACGGCTCTTGGTAAAGATATCTCAAATCCGTTGACGGCTTGCAATTTGCCCAAAATTGTATGGTATTCAGCTCACCATATCCTTAAAAGTGAAGAGTTGGCTAGCCCGCAAGTTTATGGCTTGTGGTAAAGGCAGTGGAAAAACCATAATTGGTAATCAGCTCACCAAAGATAATATTGATAATTTATCTAAGAGTTGGCTAGTCCAGAGCAAACGGCTTCTGGTAAAGACAAATCAAACCCGTTGGAAGCTGGTGGTTTGCTCAAAATCACATGGTTATCGGTGTACCATGGTTCTTGCTTGAACTGAAACATTTGGCTACTCCAGAAGTAATGGCTTTTGGTAAAGAGATTCAAATCCATTAAGTTTTTCTCAAAAGATTGCTAGGGACTAGCAATAGTTTAGTGTGGGGGATTGATGAGTGTGTAAATACTCATCATTTTTAGTTAAATCTGAACTGCAAAACGTTTAAAAATGCTCAGAAATGCATCAAAATACTGAAAATATTCCAAAATTGCATTTTATATGTTTCAGATGCAAAATGTTCAAAATCAGACGAAAAATGAGCTAAGTTTGCATAATTGGCAGTTTCAGTCCCCCAAGTTTCAAAAGTTGTCAAAAATAGTCCCTGAGCACATAATTTCAAAAGAAAAATCACCAAAGGTCCTTTTAAAATCATAAGTTGTCAAAATCAGTCCTTTGGTGAAAAATATCAAAAGTTTTGAGAAATTACAGTTTTGATCCTTGGATTTTAAAAATGGTCATGTTTAGTCCTTGGAATTTCACAATTGGCAAAAATGGTCTTTAACTTATTTGAGATTTGCAAGTTTGACCCTTGGACTATAACTTCATAAATTACAGTTTTGGTCCCTGGAAATTCGGATTGTACACTTTAGGTCCTTTAACTACTAATTGGATCCAACTTATATCCCATATCCAAACCAAACCCAAAATAAATACCCAAGCCCAATACCCTTTTACCCAATCCAACCCGCCCAAACCTTTTACCCGGTTTAATAAACCAAACCCACCCACGGTTTAAATAAAACCGCCAAACCACCCCTCCTTTTTCCTGTCTTCCCCGACCATTCTGTCTGCAACACCTCCAACTCCAGCCACCCTACTCCACTCCATGTCCCCTCCTCCTCAACAACCCCCAAAGCAGCACTTAATGCGCCCCTCCCCTGTCCCAGTTGATATATCCCATTTTCCCGCCAAAATGATCAAACGGCCAAAATGCATTTTAGCCATCCAATGGTTGAGGAAAGAGTGGGATTCACTGGAGAGAGAGAAGACAAATGGGTGTATAAAAGAGAGAAGAAGAAGGAAGAGAGAAGAGCACTTAGTTTAAAATATAAAATGTATGTCGAATTTTAATTCCTTAGTCTTAAATAGATTTCAGTTGTATTTCCAAGCTTCTTTGTATCAAATTAAAGTATTTCCATGTATTGCAACTCTTCTTAAGTGTCAATTCAAGCTTATGTTACAATTTCATGTTTTTGTCCACTGTTGAAATTATCAGTTTCCAAATCTTATATACAAGCTCCTAGTAACTTGTTTTTAAGCTCAAACAAGCTAAAACAATCTTATCAAAGCTTTTTATAAGCTCACATTTAACTTTCATGCAACTTTGAATATTGGTCAACAAAAGTCAAAATGGAGCAAAAGTGATGCAGAAATGAAAATGGGTGATGCAGAAATGGAAATGGGTTGATTTAGAAGCAGTTGGGTTGGTTTAGATAAGTTAGAGATTCTGGTTTCATTGTTGGCAAGCCATTGTGGCTAGGGACATGTGTAAGTCATTTTCTAGTTTCAAAGCATAATCTGTTTTTGTAGTTTAAAGTAGTTAAAATCTGTTCATTAGGTTGTATTTAAATTAATTAAACTTAGTTTAGTCAGTGACATTAGCTAAATCAGTAGTGGTCTCATTAACTTTGCAAATTAGTAATTAAAAGGGTGTTTGGCTCCATTGGTTTAACTGTCCTTAAGGTGTATTCAGTGATAGTTTCTTGTTGGTTCATGCTTTTTTAACTCATTTGAGCTCATATCAGTTAAATATTTTGTGCTGCTAACTCTCAAAGTCAACATTATACTTAATCTGTCTCACTGTCTTAACTGTTATGATTTTGGATTAGCAAAAACTTATTTTGTGTTTAAAAGTCTTAGACATTGCTTGCATAGTGCTTGTTCCATCATAATACTTCATAATCAGTCATAAAATTGGTTTCAAATTTCATTTTGGTCAAAGATTCTTAACTACCTTCAAAAGTCAAAATTGAAAAAAGTGGTTTTCATCCAACTGGAAGGATTTTTCATGGCTTCATTTTTGAGCCATATTTAGTGAAACTTGGCATTTTAAAAACTTCAACTGGTCTCTTTACTTATCACCATTTTTGTAGAATTTTACAATTTTTTTAAAAGCTTCAAACAAACTTGTCTTTTGGGTCTTAGTTCCCCTGCTCACAACTCAGCTTACACTGAGTTTTCTCAGTTCTGAGCAGAGGTTGCACAGAGCTCAAATCAGCTCGTCATGGTCTAGTATTTGGGTTATAAGTAGCCACCTAGGTCTAGTGTAGGTTCCAAGTTTTTGTTTTTGATTTCTAGCTTATTTGAGTGCTTATTCTGTGGCTGCAACTTAGTACCTTAAACTGTTTTTAGCACATTTAACTCAAAACATCAAATCTGTGCTATTTTGCAAATCAGAGGTTAAAAACAGTTAAGATCAGTTGCATTTAAGTACTTATAGTATATTAGAACTTCTGTAAACAATTGGTAGCTTTTTGTGGTTGTTGGCTTAATTTAAGTGCTTATTTATAAGCACTTGGCTTTGCAGTCCCATATTCTTGTACACAACCCCTGTTTTTTATATTTTTCCTAGATTCTAAGTATTATTTTAGGCTTATCTTGAATTTTTCAGATTTTTATAGGTCAGTTTGGTATTTTTCTACATTTTAACTAGTTTTTAAGTCATTTTAATTAGCATTTAATACAAATAATTCAGAAAAGTTTCAAAAAAATAATTTTTCATTTTTCTTAAGTTTAGATAAATATAAAAAGCCAAAACAATATTTTTCTAGATTTTTCTTAGTTGAATTTGTATTTTTAAGTAATTTAATTAGTTTTAAATAGTTTTTAATTCATAAAAAATAGAAAAATAATCAGAAAAATACAAAAATAGTTTTGAAAATTCTCTTTTGTTATTTTAGATTTTTCTAAGTCATATTTTTATTTTTCTAGCTTTATTTCCTATTTTCTTGCATTTTAGGCTAATATTAAATAGTTAAAAATAGTTTTTAATTAATAATAATTAATTAAATAGTTATAAAAATAATTTTCTTTTTCTATAAATTTTCTTTTATCATTAGGTTTGTAAAAATGTCATTTTCATATTTTTAGGATTTATATTGCTTCAGTTTCATATTTTCATTTGTACGTCACGTAGTTTTTAATTCAGTTTTATAAAAACATAAAATCAAAAACATCATTTTGCAAATAGTGATAGCGTTTATTTAATATTTTTTTTATCTTTTTAATTTCCTTTAATTTGCATTTAAGTCGTTGTAATTTATAGGCTATTCTGTAGTTATAATCATTCTCAATCCTATTTTCCGTTCAAATTCCTCGATCACTATTCGTTGGGTGATCCATCGCACAGCTCGCTTGGGACATACGACCCGGGGAAACACTATACTCCCCAGATCTTCATTGCATTTGTGCTTAAGCCGTTTTAAGTTTCTTACAGTTGGCCATTCACAAGTGGTCAGCTTGCGTGAGAAAACTTGACGGTTTTGCACAGATCAATATTCGTACACGGTCGATGTGCTAGAGAAAAGAGTTTTTGAGCATAACGACCGGTTTTTCAATGGTATCCGTCAATCCATAACCTGAACCAGGATTGATTCAAAAGATTGAATCGCCCCATTGTTTCTGTTCAGTTGTCACATGGTTGATCTATAGAATAGATCTCACATGCCACCCACCAGAAGCTTGTTTGATGTTGGCTCCAGAAGGCTTTCCATCTTCATTGTGAATATGATTGCATATCACTCAGATGTTCTGGCAATACCACAAGGATACTGCGAAGGACTCAAGATATAATCTCTCTTTCCACATTGTGTGAAACAGATAGTCTTCATTGAACGTGTCCTAATGAGATTTATTGATGATCTCGTGGCTCTAGACTCAATTTGTGCATATTTGGATTCCTATATCGGAGACTAGGGAGAGGGTCTCCATCTTCAATATCAACAATCTCTAAGAGAAAGTCGATAGATAATGTCGGTTTCCCGTGAGAATGAAACAAGTCCTTTTATGAGGAACTTGAGTAGTTTGGGAAGTTAAGTGCAGTGCGTCACTGGGTCCATGACGTCTTGTCTTCAATACCGATGTTTCCATCAGTAGTGTATGAATTGAACCCGGTTTTACGCCTAAGGTTGAATAATTGGAGGGCTATTTGTTTTCACCCTTTTCACATTCAATTCTTTTTCATTCTTCAACCCCTTCAATGCTTACCGAGACTTCATAACTAGAACCTTGTTGGGTTTATTCGAGTACTAGCTTTGTCTCAGTCTGCACTCTTCCCATATCTCATTTTTCTCCTTTTATCATCATACCTAAGAACTCTACACTAACTAGTGGATAGTCCACGGTAGATCCCTCCGTTCGGCGGATCACGGGAACAAAATACCTAACCTTATCATCCTTATATCACCATACATAAAGTAAAGTTGGTCGGTCTATTTGGTATTGTTCGTCAGCCATTGGAACCAATTGAAAACCATTTGAAAATCAATCCAGATGCTTGTGATATTTTATCAAAGAATTTTGCACTTGAATTGTTTTTGATATTTTTAGAAAGAGAGCTCTCCTTCAACATGTGCATCATGTATTTGAAATCGTTTAGCACACGGAGGCAAGAGGAAGAATTAACTTCTGTGATTTCTATTTTCTAAAAGATATCAACATCACTCCCCTTATCAAATCAAGTAGATAAAGCATTTTGGAAGGATGAGGTTTTCACAAGTTTGCTCCCCCTCAATATGTGCCTCGAGGTTTGAAAGAGTTATTGCACATACAAGAGGGAACCTGCACATTGATCACGTTTCAAATCTTTGTGTTTTAAGATAGATGCTCCCCCTCAACATGTGCATGGAAAATTTGAAATCGTTTGTCACATGCGGGGAGGATAACTTGTACATCCTTATAAAACCATTTGCAAACCATTTGTCGAATCATCAGTTTAAATCCAATTTAAATCACAAATTCTCCCCCGATCACAATTATCAAATCATTGAGATTTGTGATCTCTGTAGATTTAAATTGATTTTTGAAAGCTTTTAAGGAGAATTGTGACTAGATTATGAAAACGTTTTAACTGATAAGGATCGAATTTTGAGACTTTAAACTCCATTGATTAAACATGCATGATTATCTTTTGAAAACATAATAGTAACCAAGGTCTGGTACCATTGTTTGAAAAATACACTTTTGATTTAATTTGAAAAATCATTCTCCCCCTCAATCAATGACATAAGTTGTTGATTGAGAGATAGATATTTTTACAACTATTAAGTACAGATGATTTTCAAAAATTGAGTCCGAGTAATTTTTCAAAGCAATTAGTTTTCATTAGATAGTAGGTGATTGTTTTATAGAATCAGAGCATGAGATTTGAAAACCAATTTAAAGCATGGCTCTGTTATTTCTTTAAAGAGCGGGTTATTGCCTGAAATGACAATAAACCATTGTTTTACTTTCTCCCAAATATATATATATATATATATATATATATATATATATATATATATATATATATATATATATATATATATATATATATATATTAATATGAACATTCGAATAACATCTAAAGTCCCGTGTCATTCTTTGAATGACAGCACAAAAAAAACCGTAGATATTTTTCGAATCGAGAAAAAATGATAAAAGACAATATTTTTTGGAATTTTCAAGTTTTTTTAAATTTTTATGGATTTTAGAAAGTTTTATATTTTTCTATTTGATTTTTGAAGATTTTATAATTTTTGTATTTTGTTTTTCGAATAAATATTTACAAGAGATAGATGAAGAAAGACCTTTACTCCTCGTCTTCCTCCTGAAGACGTTTGAGTGTTTCTGGTTGAAGGCTTTTCAAGCCAAGTCGTGGAAGAATAAACTCAAAACGTTCTCTTGGAAGAGCTTTGGTGAAGATGTCGCTAACGGTATTCATTCCTCACAAAATAGAGTTCCACCACACCTTTTTCCACTTGTTCCCTGATGAAATGATGTCGAATGTCGATATGCTTTGCTCTTGAGTGTTGAACATTGTTGCATGAGAGAGCAATAGCACTTTTATTATCACAGTACAGAGGGATTTTGTTGAATTCAAAGCCATAGTCAGATAATTAGGATCTCATCCAAAGGATTTGAGCACAACAAGATGACATGGCTATGTATTCCGCCTCTGTAGAGGAAATAGAAGTACTCATTTGCTTCTTTGAAGACCAGCTTACAAGCTTATCACCCAAAAATTGAGCTCCTCGGGCGTACTTCGACGAGTATCATGACATCTGCATGATCTGCATGCATATCTTTGTTAGTGACATACCGATGTCCTTCGGGTACCAAAGTCCCATGTTGATGGTTCCTTAGAGGTACCGAAAGACCCGTTTAACCGCTTCAAGGTGCTTTTTGGTAGGCTTAGCCTGGAATCTAGCACACATACATACAGCGAACAGAATATCGGTCTCTTGGCGTGAGGTACATCGGGGATCCGATCATGCTACGATATTTCGTTTGGTCTACCATGATCCCTGAGTGGTCCTCATCAAGCTTGGTTCGTTCAATCATGGGAGTGTCAAGGGGGTCACTTGAATCAAATCCAAATTTCTTTAAAATCTCATTTGCATATTTAGATTGATTTATGAAAATGCCTCTGGGACTGTGTGAAATTTGTAATCCCAAGAAAAATGACATTTGTCCCATCATTGACATTTGAAATTTGGAACCCATTTCTTTTGAAAAACGATCACATTCATTGGGGTCAGTCGAGGCAAAGATGATATCATCAACATAAATTTGAACGCGAATTAAATGTTTGCATGACTTCCTGGTGAACAGAGTAGGATCAACTGCTCCTTTCTGAATCGGTAGATAGAAGAAAATTTGATAGCGTATCATACCATGCCCTTGGAGCTTGCTTTAAACCGTAAAGAGCTTTCTTCAAACGATAAACGTGAGTAGGATGCTCTGGATTCACAAAGCCTTCAGGGTTGGCCGACGTGAGCGACTTCTTTAAGATCTCCATTAAGAAATGCCGTCTTTACATCCATCTGATAGACTACCATGTTCTTACTTGCAGCATTAGCCAAGAATATTCTGATTGCCTCGATTCAAGCCTCCAGAGCAAATGATTCTTCAAAGTCTATTCCCTCCTCCTGACGGTATCCTTTTGCAACCAATCTAGCCTTATTCTTTAAAACATCGCCATGCTCATCAAGCTTTACTTTGAAGATCCACTTGAGAGTAATGATCATAGCACAATCTGGAGTAGGTACTAATTCCCATACATCGAGACGATCAAACTCATGAATTTCTTCTTGCATGGCATTGAACCATTTGTCTTCATTCATGGCGGTTTTAACATCTTTTGGTTCGATCTTAGAGAGTACGGAGTTGAAGAAGCACCATAAGGCATCGGTTGCAAGTTGTTTACGTGTGGATCTTGGACGAGAGGATTTCCAATGTGTTGTCTAATGGATAATCAGGAGTCCATTTTCTGAGGTGTTCATGTGGTAGTTGTTGAGGGACTGAAGTAGCATAGTCGATGTCTCCTGTAGAAGGTGGTTCAGATGATGATTCAGAGCAAATATATTTTCAAATGGAGCATCTTCGGGAGTAGCAAAGGGATTGACTTCATCCCTGTGAATCGAAGCATTTCCATGATGTACACTTGATGATTGAAGATTTGTTGATGAAATAGATTGGTCAGCAGCAGGCGCTTCTTGGCTTAATGACATAGAAGTTGAAGGGTTAATATCATTGAGGATAGAAGCGACCTCGTTGATTGAATTGTCAAATCATTGTTACTTGGCTCAAATTGTTCATCAAACATTGGATCAAACAGTTTCTTTAAATCATCTTCGGAGGGAGGTACATATGGAGATCTTGATGAGGAGTTTGGAACAAGAGATGAACCAATGGGACTCTTTGAAGTGCGGGTCCTGGCTGGATTGTCCAGAGCCATTTGACCGGTCATCAAACGTGACGTGAATTGTTTCCATGATATTTCGGGTTCTCTTGTTATAGATTCAGGTAACCTTTTCGTTTGGTGCATAGCCAACAAAAACTCCAATGTCCGCTTTAGCTCTCAGTTTTCCTAAATCTTGACCTTCATTAGTTGGATAACATAAAGCACCAAACACACGAAGGTATGATAGATCAGGTTTTCTATTGTGGACAAGTTCATAAGGAGTCTTTCCATGAGAAGTGTTAATTAGAGATCGATTTTGAGTGTAACAAGTAGTGGCAATAGCTTCAGCCCATAGAAACATTGGAACCTTTGAGTAAATCAGCATTGTCCTTGCAGCTTCCACAAGAGTTCGATTTCGTCTTTCAACTACACCGTTCTGTTGAGGAGTTCGAGGAACACTTCTTTGATGACTGATTCCAATACTTTCATAAAACTCACTAAGTTGTTTGTTAACAAACTTCAGGTTCCATTATCTGTTTGAATGATTCGACCGTTTTGTTAAGGCGAACCTGCAGCTTTGTTTGATGAGTTTGATGATGATATCTAGAGTTTCATCCTTTGACCTTAGGAACTTTACCCAGGTGAATCTAGAGAAATCATCAACCACAACTAACACATATTTCTTTCCAAAGATATTCGGCACTCTCATGGGTCCACATAAGTCCATGTGAATTGTATGAAGAACTTCGAGGCTGAGTTTGTAGGTTTGGTTTTATGGGCATACTTCTTGCTTTTTCCCAATTGGCATACTGAACAAAGATGATCCTTTTCATACTTAAGTCTAGGTAAACCTACAACTAAGTCCTTTCTGGAGAGATCATTGATGGTGCCGAAGTTCAAGTGATTGAGACGGCGATGCCATAACCATGACTTTGTTTTCGAAGCCTTTGACAACAAGAAAATTGGAGAAGACTTCATCATATCTTCGATAGAGATGGTGTATAGGTTTGAACCACGTGTTCCTCTTAAAAGTTCCTTACCATCAAGTTCTCTAACGAAACATGTATGTTTTCAAAAAGCTACTTCTAGATCAGAATCGCAGAATTGACCAACAGAGAACAGGTTATGACCAAGACCTTCCACATAATATACCATGGAGATAACACTTTTTCCAACAACATAATCTCCATAACCCTTAATTGCACCGAAATGATCATTCGAATCTAATCGTCCCGATGAATTTGCTCACAAGTTCATGAGCCGTGACCGGTCTCCATCATATGCTTGGAACAGCCGAGTCCAAGTACCACGAACGATTTGAACGATCTGCGGTTGAACACAGACAAGAATGGATAACTGGATAATTGGGATCCCCATGCAATAATGGGTTCCACTTGGTTAGTACAGTAATTGGAACACCCACATCAGAAATAGAAACATCCATATTAGAAGTAGAAGCAATGGAATCATTGGGAATAGATGCAATGCTGGTGTCAGTATTTGACCTATTCAAAGTATGTTCACTTCTTAAGGGAATAGTTCTACCAAGTAGGCATCCATTTTCAAGTGGGCATAGTCTTAGTAGTTTGAGGGCAAAACTGATTATTCTTATGGCCAAAAGGTATCCAATAATAACCTATCTTTATAAATGTTCTTCCTGTGGGTTTCCACTGTTTTCTAACAGTCTTTCGTTTTTGCCTTCTTTGCACGATTATTAGCATTAACAACTTTAACTGGGCCTTTGATAGCATTAGACAAAGCATTCACACCACATTCATGATTAGCAACAATCCAAGCGGACATCATTACAAGGTTTGCAAATAGTATCGAAATTGAATTAATTACAGATGCGCCTATGGCTAATACTAGAATCAACACGATTTTTTTTATTCAACTCAAGCTTAAAGTTCCTAGATTGGTCTTCTACTCTCTTCCAATGCACATTCTTAGCTTTCAAGGTCCTATCATTCCTTGTATTGTCTTGAGACTTTGACACTGCGCTTTAATGTCACCGATTACTCCTGTAGAGGGAATGGGAAAATTAGTTGGTTGATCTAATTTTTGCATTCCTGAACTTGATGTGCAAGGATCTGAACTACTAGAAGGCACATTAGTGTTTACTTTCTTAAGATTGTGATTTGAGCTATTTGCAGGCACACTAAAGTTCACTTTCTTAGCACTAACATATCCGGAATCTGAACTACTTGAAGGCACATTAGTGTTTACTTTCTTAAGACTGGGCATAGAACGGATTTCTGCTTGGCACAAGGCATAGAACAAGGCTTCACAGCTTTGCCTTTTGCACCTAAGGATTTTGGACATGTTGCAATTACACATTCAAGCGACTCTTGAGATCGTTTGGCACGGAGGCAAGCAAACCTATTTTCTCTATCAAGAGGTTTATTAATGAAATCCTCTTCAACAATCTCACGGAGACATTCTAGACTATCCTTAAGGTGAGCACAATAGTCATGAAATGCGGGTTCATTATTCCTAAGATGAGGAGGAATATATTTAACCGTCACAGTGTATTTGCAGTCTAAGGGTGAATTTGAAACAACATTCTTATTAAAAACAAGTGGCGGTTTCCCATTTTCGACTTCTCGATTCTCAATTTCCTTTTGTAAAGACGTTATTTTTTCGTTGTTTTGGTTACGGTGACTTTCATTGAATCATATAACTCTTTAAAGTGTCGTTTAACTTTTCATTTTCTTCTAGAAAACTCTCGTTTTCCTTTTGTAAGGCATTTACCAAGTTTTGAAGATGAAAAGTTTGAGAGTACTGAGAATCTAAAGGAGGAGGCATTTGGGATCCAGTCACATTGTTCTTTTCACCCTTCAATTGAGAGATTTGGACTTTCAACTTTTTGATCGTGTTACAATGAGCTCGAATCTGTTCATCACGTTTGCTAATTTCAAAAATTGCATCAAATTCAGGAGCATCCAAGGATGTCTTGATATTTGAGGTTTTAACATTTTCTTTTAGATGTTGATATTTTAGTTGTAAATCAAAATGTTCAACTTCTAGTTTAGAAAGATGCTTTACCAAATTATCGTGATCATCCGGATCAATTTTCTCATTAAGTTTCGAATTAATCTTTTCAAGCTCAATGACACGATCATGGGAGACTTTCGGAGCAACAGATAATTCATGAAATTTAGAAGCATTAATGGAGCAATTCGTAGCAGTGTAAAATACATCTTGAGCAATACATTCAGAAATAAGATTCTCATTCAAGGTATGCAAGTTTTTCTTCTCAATCTCATTATATTTTAATGCTCGCTCATAGTCACTAACCTCAACTACCATTGCATCAAATTCCTTTTCCATTCCTTTAATATCTGAACTTATCCCCTTTTAAGACTCTCAAAATGATCTTTTAGTAGTTTGAAGAAAGGCATGACCTCGGTTAGATAGTATTATTTTGTTTGCTCAAAACCCCTTTCCCCTTCAGTTATCCCAGTGGGTGTGATCATTTTCTTACAAGTTTTCTCAAAATCGACAAATAGTTGAAGAATAACATATTGACTGATTAAGGTCTTGCTTTTAGTGGCAATAGTCCTAGGAACTAAATGCATTGGTGTATTGGGAGGATACACAGTCGCTGAAGGCATTTTCCTAAAGGGGGGGTTCGTTTCAACAAGATTCTCTGCTTTTTGCTTATCTAAATCCTTTTTCCAGAACACTTGTTCGGGTTTTAACAACGTCTGAGGCTTAAATTTGTTTAAGGAAGTCCAATTCTCCTTCTTGTAATCATGGGGTGTGATAATTATTTTCTTCTCTTTACATATTGGATCATCTAACTTCTTGTTCATCCTTTCCCTAGTGACTTCATCAGATTTATTATCTTCCTCAGTGCACTCAGCGCAACTAGGTTTCGTGTAGGTTTAAGGATTTCATTGCCATCATAGAGTACCTTATGAGCATTTCTAGCCTTTTAATGACATCTGGATTTGGTTCCTCAACCAAGGGAATGCTATGCTTATCGCTTAAGACTCTATGCTTAGTGATCATGTGGGCAGTCTGAATGGTGTTCCCTTGTATGTACAACTTATTTTCAAGCTTGTTCTTCAAAGTTTTTAGATTAGAAAAATCATTCAAAAGTTTTGATTCCTTGGCATGAAATTCCTGCTTAAGCAATTTAACATTTTCTTGAAGTTCTTGTTTTTGCTTAGCAGCTTTTGAAAGTTTTTCTTGTAAGGAATTTAACTCTTGTTTTAACACTTCTTCTCTAAAATTACTTTTTCTAATAATTGTACGCATTTGGTTATCCAACTCCGCTCACGAGTATTTATCTCAAACTTAGCACGTTGTTCATAAATGGCAACTCGTTCTTTATAGGCATTAAGTTCGAGATAACTGAATCATCGGGGCACATGCGGTGTATTCATCACGAACATAATCATCATTGATGCATAGAGATACATCACTTGATGCAATCACACTTTCACTTTGTTTCATATATTGATCATATGGGACAACATTGATATTACCCATATTTTCAATATCTGACTCAATGATTTCAGTTGATTGTATTTCATTATGTATCTTTTGCACATCAACTTCATCATATAATTTTAATACCTCTGAGATGATTTTGTCTTTGGATGGTCCAGCTTGTGGTGAAGTAGAGACCATTGGAGAAATGCTAGCCATGAAAATTGTTTGTGCGAGAGGGTCCATCATCAACATCAGTCGTATGCATCACAGTCACGACTTGAAAGGCATTCTGATGATTGTGACCAATCTCCTGAATAGGATGCTCATCCACATCTGCATAATATGTCTTAGCATTCCCTTCAGCAAGAAACAACAGCTCCTCTTCATCCAAGGTTGCTCCATTGTCCTGAGCTTGCACTAGCAACATCTTATCCCTGAAGTATTCAACATTCTGAGGACGTTTTGGAGATGTGCAATTCCTTGCAATGTGTCCCTCACCACCACAGTTGTAACACTTAACTGTCTTGACTTGTCCCTGATTTCCATTCCTTCCCCGATTCTGATTTCCTCCATAGCCTACACCCCTTCTCGATCGTCTTGCCTTTCTTGGATGGGCACCATAACCTTCCCATCTCTGACAGTAGCTTGATTGTGTGGATTGGATGTCGTTCTGAGGTTGTTGTTGGTGTGTGGGAGAGTGTTCATGTTTTGACTGGTCATGAGAGCTAGTTGACTAATGAAGTTTCCTACGATGCATCGGCATCGACTTGTTTGAACATTGGATAGGGAATGAGTTTGTGAGTTCCATCACCCATGGGTATAACTTGTGAAGCTTTAGTGGTAATCCCAATGTTTGAGTAGAAGGCGGTTGAATCATTTGATGAGCTTGTCTCTCCTTGATTTGTTTTGAATTGTTCAAGAATCCTCTTTTCAAACATGGCATGTCTCTCATTCTGAAGAAAGAAGGCATAGAGTTGCTCATAATTGTATTCTTCAATCCTTTAGTCAGCTTCACAGAAGTGACAAACTTGTGCCATTCGGGATTCATGTTGTTTACAAACTTTGAGTTCATCTGAATGTTAGGCATGGTCATTCTGATGTTCCTCATGTCATTAACGAGTTTGTGGAATCTCACGTAATACTCATAGACACTCTCATCTGGTTTCATCTTGAAGTGCTCAAATTCATCATAGAGTTGTGATTCTCTGTCTTCCATGGTTAATTAAGAACCAGAAAGAAGCATCTTGACATTATCCCATACAGCCTTTGCTTCAGGGTTGTGATTGATAAGCTTGTAGATGTCTTTTGGAAGACCTTGCAATATGATGTTAGAAGCCCTGATATCCGCATCAAATCTCTTCTTCTCCTTATCATTGAGCTCATCATACGTCTTTGGTCTGTCTATTCCATAGATCATCGTTCCATCTTCATCTGTATCAATTATGTCCCTAGTAGTCTCAACTCGATACGGTCCTTCATCAATCGATTTGAGAATGTTGACCCCATTTTCCTTTCCAAGACAATACAATCTGATTCGTTGAGCCCAAGAGTCATAGTCAGTTCTGTCAAGCATGGGTGGACGAGTATCTGAACCAGCTGCTTGAACATCCTCGCAACGGTGGAGATGATAGTAGGAACGTTGGTAGACATGTTAACAGATTACACGGAATTTTATAACTCTCTGATTAAACCGGGAAATAGATTCTTTCTCGATTTTACTTGAATCAAGAGAAAACCGTATTAAGCAATCACCCAAGTCGCAAGGAAACCTTGAACCAAGTCGCTAAGTGCCAAGTCGCTATAATCCCAAGTCTCTAAGTAACAACTCGCTAAGCTCCAAGTCGCTAGCAAAATTTTGACAAAGAAGTCGCTAAGAACTAAGTCGCTAATCTGTCAAGTCGCTAAATAGCAACTCGCTAGGTACCAACTCGCTAACACCAAATCGCTAACAATATAAAGTACAAGTCGCTAACTTACACCAAGTCGCTACCCGTAGTGGAGAATCCACTAAGTGTAATTTTTGTCGGCTTGTCTCAATAGACAAGTCGCTAACCCAACTCGCTAATTCCTTTAACAACAACTAGCTACCAAATTGAAAAGCAAGTCACTACCAAGAAAACTTATCCGTGGCTCAAGTCGCTAGCATGAAAAACACATAAACTCCACTTTTCAATCCAAAAACAATCCAACCACGATGATTCAAGCCTTCTAAATCAAAACCTAAACACTTGTGATGATTCTAAACACAAAAGTACAATCAAAATCCAAACTTTAACACTAGAAATCAACCAAATGATGCAAAACCACTAAACTTTTTCAAACTCAAAAATCACCTAAAACCACTAGAAATCCAAAGATATGTAAGAGATGATCTAACCATGGCTCTTGATACCAATTGTAACATATTGGATTTCACAAACACACTAAACCATAATCACAAGTGGCGTACAAGAAGGTTTTCAGAGAGAGAAAGTTAGAGGTTTAGGGAACTTAGTGAGAGAAAAAAAAATCTTATTATGAGCTCCAACTCTCTACCTTGGGAGGTAGAGAGTATTTATAGTCTTACAATAAAACGCCACACAACGGGCTGTGGATCAGGCATCAGTGGGTAAAGACCCGTCCGTCCTCCACGGTGTTACATAACTAAATACTACTTAACATAAATTAACTACGACTACGAGCTTTCTAACGAATATATATACTTGAGACGACCGACTCTTTTATACCTGGAATTTCTAATTCCTAACAGTAGACATAATGATAAATTAGATAAACAAACTTATCTTGTGATGTAAAATAGGGTATGGGACCATAGAATACTATCCAAGTCGGACTACAACTGAGTTAGGGTTTGTTCTCCAAAATTATACCTCCTTAAATATAGACAATTCGAATTCTATATATAGATTTACAATCGCGACGGCGTCACCTTTTGCTAGTGATGTCGTCAGGTCGCCGTCATTAGGGTTTCGTTTGGGCCAAGTCATCATTGGGACAGCGTCAGTTGAGATGTGTGACGCCGTCAGTCTTCAGTAGCGACGTCTTCTGAATCTTAGATCTTGGGCGTCTGGTGTGAAAGTTGTGAGTGACGCCTTCTACAATTTAGGCGTGACACCGTCAGGCTTTATGACTAGAAATTTCGCTGAGCCGTCGCGTGCACTTTTGATCAAGTCTTCTATAGAGGGACGACGTCGCCCTTTGGTTGGGACGCCGTCAGGTGTGCTGGAGTGCCTTTGATCTTGACTTTGCCATTTTCTTCAAGTTTTCACTCCTTTTCGTCCAAATATGCTTCATTCCAGCATTTTGCTTCGAAAATACCTAAAATGTGAAAAGGAACGATTTTAAGTAGTAACGAATATAAAATGTGTCGATTTAGGGCTTAAATGACCCTCTGAAAACGTATTTTTTAAATCCTTATCACCCATACATGTGGAAGATCTCTACACTGAGAACACTTAATATTCGCATGTGCGTAAGTACAACCCTACGACTTACTTCTGCACCGTGTCTGTCAATGTAGAACTGTTGCTTGTGAAACCACCAGTGTGAGATACCATATGAAGCATCAACATTGTACTCGTACTCTTTTTTTGCCCAAACCTGATCCGGAACCATTTGCTCTAACCCAGCATCACGATATTATGCAGCTTTCATCTTGGAAATTGATAGTGCATATCTGCTACCCTTGTTGCCGAAACAAAAATATTCTAGATCCTTGTTGAAGAAGAACTCTGACTGTATTGTGACTTGACCCGGTGGACCTCCTAGTGGGAGAGGTTTGCTGATGTCGTATTGAAGCACGTTGTCGTCCACCTGATTAGTCAACAACTTGTAGCATTCTCCCATATGGTATTGCAAGTGAAGCACGTCCGTAGCATTCTCCCATATGCTTACACCAATTATGATCCTGCTTATGAAATTTACAAAGGATCACAATCGTTTGGTGTAAGCATTGTGATCCTTTGTTGCTCGCAGTACCATTTGATGAAGCTTCTCATGTCACCGATTATTCGAAGAAGCAAGTTCTCTGGTGGAGTTACATGGTTGCCGCAATGGCACTTGCCCAGTTGTGGTCAGGAGTATTCAAATCAGATGCATGGATGGACCAGGTTGGTTCTGGAGTGGCAGATCTTTCTTCCTTCCACCACTCTTGAGTCATAGTTTTAGTAGGAGTAGACCAGGTTGATCCTGAAGTTTCAGCTCTGTCTTCTCCTACAAAAGTCTTCCACCAGTCTCTATTCATACTTACCTTCACTAAGAATCCTGGTTAAGAGTGGACTCCTCATTCATTGCAAGATCTTCAGGAATGGGAGAAACTGAAGGCTTGTATCTGGTGTCGAATGTAGTACACGCTTTATGTTCAGTAGCACTGGCATTCTTTGAGGAGTTAGGGCCAGTGGAAGATCTAGGTTGACTAGATGATGGTGGAGGAGAAGGAGGTGGATTTTCCTTAGGAGCAACTGGGGTACCAGAAGTTTGAGCTGCTCCCGAAGAACCTGCAGCGCCGGATGGTGGAGGAGGAGATGGCGGTGGAGGAGACCCAGGTGGTGACTTTGGGGAATCTTGTCTCCTCCTCTTCTTTCGTTTGCTTTCAGCCAAATCCTTCAAAATTTGAGCGTAGTTATCACAATCAATGGACTTTTTTTCAGAGCTTCATACAACTGATTGTGTTCATCATGCTCCTTGTATTCATCTGTTCCATACATACTTTGCAGGAGAATCTCTTTCATGGTATAGGTAGGAAGATCTTTGAACCGTGCATACAGGGGCGCTTTCATTGCCCATTCAACTGCCTCTTTAACATGTTCTTCAATTGCATTCGTCACCTGATAGTCGAAATTGAGATTTTACAGCTTGGACAGATGAGAGCCATGATGTTTAACAACTTTTGGCAGGTTATGCTTTTCCAGGGCTTCAATCCATTTCAGAGCTTCTTCCAGTTGCAGCTCTACCTTCGCGTTTGTAGGTGGTGGTGGTGGGAGTGCGGTTGTAGTGATGGTTGTTGTTGTTGTTGCAGAGGTTGTTACGGGAGGTGGGATTGCAGTTGAGGTTGTCGGTGTAGGGATACACATTGTTGGAACTGTATATGAGTCTTGTTGAATCATGACCGAAACCATGGAGACGACCTATTTCTCTTCATTAGTCTTTTCTGCTTCAGCATCAGTAGGTCTGTCTTCGATAAATTGGTCCCCGAAGGTAAGATCTTGTTCAAGGTTTTGAAACGATGATAGGGGTCATGTAGAGCTGTTTGGTTCATCCAGGCGAGCTTGGTTGTCAGTTCTATATTTGAGGTTTTCCTGGATACTTGGATAAGCTTGTGACACGAACTCATCTGCAGCAAACCCACTATCTTGAGAGACAATCTCCGTTTCCTTGTTCCCTAAATTAGACCCTTCAATGGTACCAGCTTCAGTGTGAGTCTCGGCCTGGACTTTCGGCTCATTCACATCAACATTACCACCTTCGTTCTCCTGAAACTTTGAGTCAGTGTCACTAGACTCTATATTGGGTTCAGTATTTGGAGAGCGTTCCTCTTCGGCTTCCATTAACTCCGCAGCTTGTGATGTTTTGTGCTACGCTTCTGGAGTATGTATTTGGTGGTGGTCTTCTGAGCTGGAGAGGAAATTTTCAGCAATGTCTGAGCAACCTGCTCAACTTCTTCAAGGCCCTTACCATTTCCTTTAACTGATGGAAGAGAATGACGTTTCCCAAAGTCCGGTTCTTGTATCGTCACACTCTTCCTAGGACATCTTGCTGACTCGTCGAGTTCCATTAAGTTTGCTTTTATGCCCTTTTGAAGGTTAAGATCATCAATATCTTTTAGGGTAGGTTCGGTTCTTGGTTTCTTTGACCCTCTTCCCTTTCCCTTGTCGGCTTTTCTCTTTTTCTTTCCCTATGTAGACGAGTCATCGGCAGTAGGCTTATCTAGATGTTTCTTGGGAAGAGTGGCATAGGATGATCTGGAGGTCTTGGATGTTGGTTTTGATTTACTTGTTGATTTGGTTGGGGTAGGTGATGGTGATTCACCGGTGAGAGACTTGGTCACCTTGTTCAGATATTCTTCATAATATGTGGCAGTGACAATGTCATCTGAGAGAAGAGCATCAGGTATAGCCTTGCCAAAGATCTCATGTTTCGAACCTTTGGCTGCAAATTTGAGATTTCCGAGAACATGCTCTTCTGTGGCCAAGTGAAGTGCAGAGTCACTTCTTGGGTGGAACTGGTACTTGGCTTGAAGGTATTTGATAATTAGCTTGGAGAATCTGATACCTGGGATCACACGCGCATGCACTTTCTTCTTGCCTTTGATGTTTTGCGCTTTCTTTTCTTTGTCACTAATGAAAGTGTGAATTGATTGCATGAATTCCTCCCAAATTCTCTCAGCATAATCCATATTGGCTTGATTTACAACTCCCCACAAGATTTGCAGCACTGGAGCCCTTGGTCTCTCAAACCCAGAAGTATTTCCTGTAAGGCACAGGTTTAAGATGGTGACGATTGCCCTCCATGGCTGATACATTTCATTGGTGATTATTGAGGATACGTTTTTGACGACTGAAGGATACCCTAAGTCATTGACAAAATTGATTAACTCGTCTGTAGTTGGTGGAGAGGTGAAAGGGTTGTTTTTATCCGCTGGTGTGATTTGTAGAGCGTCTCTGATGGTGTCCCAGTGGCGTATAAACTCGAACTTCTGGAAGAGCTCAGTAGAATACATGATACCTTTCATGCGTCAAACCTCAAGGAATGCCTATCCGATGAAACCCTTGTTGTTCCTCTAAAGGACATTCAACTCAACAATAAGCTCAGCTTCGTAGAAGAACCTATAGAAATCATGGATAGGGATGTCAAAAGATTGAAGCAAAGCCGCATTCCCATTGTCAAGGTTCGATGGAACCATAAGAAGAGAGGTGTTGAGTACACCTGTGAACGCGAGGATCTAATTCGTGCCAAATATCCTCACATATTCGCTAAATCAACCACGACAACCTCCGCAAGTTAAACCGCGGGACGCGGTTCTCTTAAGGGGTAGGTATTGTAAGACCCCAAAAATTTATCAAATAATTAACTATGTAAACTATACTTAACGATAACTATGGGTTATATTTTTCCTTATAATGAAATAAAGTTTGATACATTCTCATTCAACCTAGTTTGCATTCGACACGAAACATTTTACACAATCGCATTTCAAACTCAGTTTATCCCAACTCGACCAAAATCACACACCGGGTACCAAATAATTATATTATTTATAAATATTAACTAAAAAATAATTTTTTTTATTACTTAAGGCCATTGGGCCGGATTACCTGACCCAACGCCTAAACGGGCTACATGTTTCTTTTTCTTTGGGCTCTCGTTTTCTTCGACCCAACACCAGCAAATCAAGCCCATTAACCACAAGCCCAATTAAGTTATAATAAGAAAACTTAGTTTTATTTTTTTTTGCTTCTTGGTTCCTTGCGTCTGCCCGATTCCCACACCAAAACACACCTTAAAAATTATTGACACAACCTCTCTTTGGACATGTTTTCATTTGCGTGTAACCCCAACCTAAACACAAAACACCACACAAGCTTTAGCCACCCTAAACTAATAAAATAATACCCTAAACCCCCATTTGACCACCCTTGACCATATTAACCAACATGTAATGTGTCTTTTATCTTGGCACTTGACAAGACCATCCAAGCATGCCCCCATTTCATGCTGGAAATCGCAGCATATAGTCGACCCATTCCCACAATTCCTTCCTTTTCTTTGAACCCTAGGAGAGCATGCAAATATAAAAACATAGAAACCATACTTGTATTGGCTATTTAAACCTCAAGACTTGGACTTTCTCATCACCTCACAACTCACAAAATCCACTCATACACACACACCCTCACTCACACTCGTTCACAGTTTGCAAGGGAAAGGAACAAGGAAAACGACTTGGGTTTGAAAACTTTAAGAGCACAAGTAAACGGGTACATCGGTTAAGGAAGTCCTTGGGTTCATTCTTGTTCGATTTATTCATCACTCCAAGTGTTGTAAGTCTTCTTATACGAGTACCACACATTTAACTTATCGATTTCATCATATAAATATATCACACATTACAAGTTCACTTGACCCATTCATGAGTTTGATGTCATACGTATATCTTAGGTTACTAGGTCATAGAAACTTGTGTGAAATGCCTCACCTATACTTTCGTTTACTTACATGTTCATAAGTCATGCCTCGTCACTCTTTTAATCATAAGGCACGACTAGAAGATTTTCCTAAACTCGTTCAACTCGCATTTTCACTTGGATGAAATGACTCAAGAGCATAAACTAGGTAACAAACCTTTATTTAGCACTAAGTCGTGTAATAAAACTCTAAAACGTTTTGGTGTGTGTCGCGTTTTAACTTGGAAACCAAACGGACCCTTAATGGGCTCGTTAGCCCATCAAGCGAACCCAACAGCTCCTATGCGTATAAGCTAGCAAAATAAGCTATAAAACAAGCTAGAAATAAGAAAAAAAAGTTAAAGAAATAAAAAGAGGATCGAATTATACAAAAACTTGTGTTTTGGACTTAATATGTAACGCGTTTCACTACTAGGGTAAAAATTATCAAATAACGAAACTAGGGGTTATAAAACAGAAAATGGGACGTTGCATGGGGGTAAAAAGTGTAGAATCCAGAAACTTGGAGTTTTTAATGAAAATATCTAATTTTGGACTTGATTTGCGAAAAGTATAATCTTTGGGGGGTAAAAAGTGTAACTTGTCACTTTTGGATTAAGAATGAAAAATAACTTTACTCGAAGGGTTAAAACTGTAAATTAGAAAGTTTAAGGGTAAAAAGGAGAAATTGTTAAATCAAGGGTCAATTTTGCAAAATACTTTACGAAGGGGTATAAAATGTAATTTTTGAAACTCAAGGGTTAAATGTGTAATTTATGAAACTTTTAGAAAACTTATAATATCTACAAACTATGTTAAGTATTTATAATTGTTTCGTATATAAGTATTTTGACAACTATATATATATATATATATATAATCTAGATCAAATAAGATCAAGCTTAAAGTTGTTAAAATGAGATCCAACTAAAATTTGACAAACGACACTCTCCTTATAACAAAAATAAATTTTTTATTAACTACAACTAAAATTGTTAAAGTTTCAATAGATTTATTTTTAAAATTTAAGAAACCTAAGTGATACACTTTGATTAGAAGTGTAATGTGTATCGTGTTTTTGTATGTGTATCAGATTTTGGAATATTTATTATTGTAATGTGTATCAGGTGTATCATTAATCCAAACTCATGTATCATTTGGTTATTAGTTGCTAAAATGTTAATTTGTATTAAAATATTATTTTTGTGTGTATTATTGCTAAAATTGTTATTTATAAATGTTTTAGTGGTTTTTAGACTTGATCTTATTTTTACAACTTTAAGTTTGATCTCACGTTAACTCTCATATATATATATATATATATATATATATATATATATATATATATATATACATCGCTTATATATTAGCTTAATCGATACTAAAACGAAGAATTAAATAAACACTTGACATCAAGAAATCGTTATTTACATCGATCAATATCAGAAACATTTCGAATATATAAAAATGGATTTTTCTAAGGAATAAATAACTTAGATAATATAATAAATCTTTTGCTTTTGAACTTTAGCATTCCCACACAAGTAGAAACGATGCTAGTACCTCACTATCGAACCATCTTTCCAACCGCTATCATTTTGGTCGTGAACTAAACGTTTATCATGATTCTGAGACTTGCCATCTCATACTTAGGTTCCGGGTCGGAGCCGTTGCTATTACATACTTGATCTCGTTGTGCTTTATCATTACCACCAAGGTGAGTTCATAGCATCGCTTTTACTTATCTTTCCAAACCCCGCGAGGGAGATACATGCTATAAACTAGAACACAAGCCTTTTTGCAAATGTATGCTTACTTGATTATTGGTATTGCCTAAGTTGTTAGCCAAAAGACCCCTGCATCATGAACCATTAGTCACTTGCGAGTGAACGCAAATATAATGGATAGTACTATGGGGATTAACGACCCCGTCTTGGTTATCGAAAATAACCGGGGCGCACTATATTTGAATTGCATTAGGTAATTGGCAATTACCTCCTTGGGGGAAAACTATCACGTACACCAGTAATTAGGTGTATGCAGTTGAGTATTGGTGTTATGAGCTTAGTGCATAATAATCTGTTATTTTTCCATGATTAATTGTCTTCGAAGAATTTATCATCCATCCTCTTGTGTTTAACTGATTAATTTTAAACCTATGGATTCACTCAACATTTTTGTTGACCTTTTAAGCATGTTTATCTCAGGTAACAACTGAATAAACCTTATGGCACGAAGTGGGCATTCAAGACCTTTTTAACTTGGTGTAAAAATAAAGTTATCATTTTTTACAAACTCATGAATCACCCTTTTTGTGTAACTCTAAACTATTTGGAAGTTCTTTTGTAACCAAAAAATGAGTTTTTCTTGAATGATAACGACTTTTTATCAAAACATATCTTTTAGAGTCGTTTTCTATGATTATTGACTGTGGTCCTTGAAGTAACACCCAAATTAGTCTTCCGCTGCTATGTTGTGATTTAGGGAGTGTTACAAGAGGGGAGTTTGAATTTTTGTCAAACTCAAATATTTGTTTATTTTATAGGTGTTCACGGGGCGGTTCAACTCGGTTTGGTTGGATATTTTGACTATCTATCACGGGGCCGGTAGTTCATTTTACTATCCGAAACCGAACCGTACTAGGCGGGTAACCGGACATGCGAGTATCCGAAATGAGCGGTTACCCGCGGTTCGGGACATGGTTAACCAGTCTAAATAAATTAATCGAATCAAATCGGACATCAGTAACATAAATTAGAAAGTAATATGTCATTGTTGTAAAATTAAATTATATTGAATAGATTAGAGTCATAATAAGGTTGTCCCGTCGCAATAAAAACATTCAAATCATCATATGTAACAAAATAACTAATACTATTTATTTGACGTTTATAGGTTACGATCACTTTAATCATATGTAATCCATGAACGTTAGTAAATGATCACATTAGGTAAGTAAAAATGCAGTATACGATAAAAGTAGTGCAATAATATAATTAATACTTGTACATATTGATGAACGAGGGGGACGACGATCCGCCGCGTTGCGGCGGGATTACTATTTTTGCTGTTTCTGAGTGACAGACGTGGTTTAGGTTTGTGAAATCTTATAAAGAATAGTGTCCCAATTGAATAGCACGAAACCTAACATTTATTTTCATAAATATAAATTACTTTTATTATGATGTGTTTAACAGTGTCATTTCTTTATTATATTGACCGACTAAATTATGATTGGATAATTCATTGAATATTTGCGTAACTTTTTTTGTTTTCTTCTAATAAATATCACAATATTGCTAAACTTCTTAAAAAAATCCAAATAAAAAAATGTCTTTAGCACATTGCAACATATTTTATTAAACCTCTTATAGAAAAGTCAATGATGTAACTAAACCATTAGCATTTTTATGACGTATATAAATATAAGACCATCCGTATTAATGCATGTTTGCACACGTCTTGGGCTTCACTTTCGGACGAATATTGGGCTCAAATCTACTGCTTGACTATGAGTCATCGAAAGTTTTTACTTGACAGGCAACGCATTTGACACTATTATATATAGTGGTGGACACATCTTAGGACAAAGCAGGCAAATGGGCGGAATCGCATTCATCGACGCCGTAAATGCTTTTTAATATATATAGTAATGGTTTGTTGAAACCTACATATATATTATACACGGTTTGGTTCGGGTAATCACGTAAAAACCAAAACCGAACCGTGATAAGCGGGTTTTTTCGGTTTTGGGTTCTCTTGGTTTTGGTTTCTTCGGTTATCGGTTTTCTGGCGTTTGGATTAGAGGAATGTCGGTTTGGTTTTCCGTTTTTGAACACCCCTACTTTATTTAGTATTCTAGAATCCTCTTAAGTGCCCTATAAATACAAGGCACTTTAAGGGATTGTCATAACACTAATAAACCCTAACTTTCTCTCCTCTCACTTTCACTCGTCGATTGACCACCCACAACCAAGGGTCAAACCCTTGGTTCAATCCTAAGTCGACACAAGTTGACTTTAGTCGACCGAAATCCCAAAGGGATTATTCCTTTGGGTCGATCGAAGTTTACGCACGCGATTGGGGTTTTCCCAAACCCTAATCGAAACCCTTTTGATCTCGAAGATCAAATTAGGGTTTTACCCAAGTTCATACTCGCCTAACTTGTGATAGGTTCATAGCTCTAGTCCTACCTGTTCAGTACAAGTGGATACCTACGCAACCCTGGTGGTGATATTCCCAAGAAACCCTAATCAAGGATGTAAATGGTCAAGAAAGGTAAAGAAGGTGTTCCGTGTAGTTGAATCAAGTAAAACGTAGGTTATATCACTGTTTAGAAGATCTATGTACACAGGTTTTGGTCTGCACAATTTATGTATTTATTTTCCGATGTGCATGTTTCAGTGAGAGACGCACCACCGAACCTTACATTTTTTCAAGGAAATTTGGGACTACTTGTGTTCCCGCTGATGAAGCCTTGTGAAATACTCAGTCCCCCACTAGCTGAAGATGATAACGATGAGGAAATGAGATATTTTCGAACAAGAATGGAGATGTTTATAGTTGGAACTGGGATTGGATTCATTTGTTCAGTCGTCATAACATATATTTTGATGTGTCTCATGCTGGCAACCGGAAGACCAAAGTGGTTTACTGATTTTTTTCAACGCCACAAATCGGAGGATCTTCAAGAAGCAAGACTAGGAAGACACGCATAAGAGGAACTGAAGAGAAACTCTATGTTATCACATTTACATTGTATTCCTTGGGGGTTTCCTAAGATTTTGATTTGAATATCTAACTGTGGTGATCCTGATTTATAATAACATGCATATTTAACTTGGAAGATGATGTATGTTAACTTGATTTCACTATCCTCTTATTTATCTTAACCAATTTATTGAGGTGTTGGAATCTAGATCGGCTTAGAGAATATTGGTGCTATTTAGCCCTTCACTTTTACAATCACACTCAAGGGGCTTTAGAAAAGTAACTGAGTCCTAGTTGTAAGAATATAAATCACAAGGGTTGTGTATTCCTTTGTAATGAGAAATTTGCATTGGGACATTAGTGTGGGCACATTGCAACTTTGTTATGTAAAAAATACGATGAAGAGAATTAGAGTGAAAACCTTATCTTGGCGTTAAATCCAATATGATACATGGATTTAGATGGATACATGCATTTGATACGAAGTTAAACCGAAAGAAGTTGATCATGACTTATTAATGAGAACAAAATGACCATGTTGCAAAGGATTATGATCCTACGTTGAACTAGAATTTCGTCAACAATATGGTTCGAGCCATCACAAACTATGAAATCGATTAGGGGGTTTAGAAGACATCATGTCGTTATCTTTGTGAGTACAAATATTCTTTATATGGCTTGTGTATTGTGAGAAAAATAGCCATTTTATGTAGGGTTTTTTTTTTCTTCATTATACTACGTGTATCTAAATGACTATGGTTGGATGTTGCCCCTCACATAAACCGGTTTAAGCTACAAATTAGACTATTTAGTTTTAGCAAAAGTAAATGATAGATCTACAAACTTTTTTTTTTTTTTTTTTTAATGACAAAATAACTTTAGTACTTAACCATTAGAGAGCACGGTATGGCAAGCCATTGGCATGCCATTGGTAACTATGGCTAAACATAACGTTATATAAAACAACATTTCATTGCTTGCCTTTGCACATTCAAATGGCTGGTGCCATTCGTCTTCTTTTTAGTTGTTATTTTTGTTGGTAATTAGTTTTATTTAATCGTTATTGGAAAAGTAAAATGAAAAGTGACCCAGATAATATGTTATTGGTGTGTTATGAGGGAGGGGTGTTTTAGTTATTGGTGTGTTATTGGGAGGAGATGATGTGGCGCTGATGTGGCATACCAATAACGTGTTATTAAACGTAACCTCACCTTGCACTCTTACGCTTTCGTGTAGTTTAAAACATGCTTAATCAAGTAACCATGACAAAGTAACAAAACTTTTGCAGCATTTAAACCTTCCCACCAACCGCCACTCCCTCCACCACAGCACCATCATCCCCAACTAACAAAACCCACTTCACAAAATGCAATGTTTACTCATCATCATCATCTTATTCTTTGCAATCTTTTTAACAATCCAAGAAACAAATGGGGAATTTGGCATCTTGACATTAAAGATGCACCACCGTTTCTCAGACCCATTTAATTCCAACCATCACTTTCCCGCCAAAGGCTCTGTTGAATATTATTCTCAGTTGGCTCATCATGACGTCATCCTCCGTGGCCGGAAACTTTCTGATTCCGGTGAACAGCATTTGACTTTTTCTGATGGGAATTCCAGTTTTCGTATCAGTTCTTTAGGATTGTAAGTTCTTCAATATTGGGTTATGTGCACTTTATATTAAGAAATCATCATAAATTATTAGTATGTGTTATATATGTTTGGGGGTTTACGGCTCGATATTCACCGGAAAGTGTTTGAATATTTAGAAAATGTGTTTAGATGCAATTTTATAAAAAAGTGAAAAGTGCAAGAGAAAATGTAGAGAAGTAGGTTGCGTTTAGTTTTAGAAAAATTTTCTAGGAAAACTGAAAAAATAGAGAACCCGTTTAGATAGAATATTTTTCAGAATAATGTTAAGAAAAGTGTGATTTATACTTTTCTAAACTTTTCGTTCCATTTTTTTATGTTTTGCCTTGTATTTTTCACTTTCTTAAAAAATTTCATCTAAACACGTTTTCCAAATTTTCGACACTTTCCTAGAGATTAAAACCCTTTTCCTTTTCTAAAACTTCGAGATTGAAAATTCAAGAAATTTTTATGCTACTTAACACACCCATATAAATTCCAGTTTTCTATATTTTTTAAACTTTTCTGGAAAATATTTGACTTGAACATGTTTTTAATGATTCTAGCTTTCTTTCAATTTTTTTCTGGAAAAGACCCTGATTTTTCTTCAACTAAACTCAGCATTAGTTAGTACTTAGTAGTACATATAGTTGAAAAAAATTGAGCGAAATTAGTTGAAGTGAATGGAGTGTGTGTGTTTTTTGAGCTGGCAGATTGTGATGCTGTGTTTTGTTTGTTGATTTAGTTTGCATTATACGTCAGTGTCGTTAGGGACGCCTGGACAGAAGTTCATGGTGGCGCTTGATACGGGGAGTGATTTGTTTTGGGTGCCGTGTGATTGCAGTAGATGTGCTTCTATTGATAATACGGCGTATAACTCTGTATGTTCTTTTTTCTTGAGTTTCGCTTATTTATGATTACGTTGAGTAGAGGTATTGTTTTTGTTTGATATGTTTTGTAAGAGTAGGTTCTCCGCATGTTCCATTATGATTGTGTTTGAATGTCAAACCAGTAGGATCCAGTGAACTAAATTTGATAGATTATTTGGGTTAGTAAACAGGTAGCTTGGGATTGCCTAAATAAAGTATGCTGCTACTAATGTGGGTATCTCAGTATGATATATATAGCGCTGCAGTGATTACAACTTTATGATCCTGCTGGGATGTCTCCTACTAATTGGCTAGTTCCTAGTTGCAACGGTTTCATATTTGGAGTTTTGTAAGCTAGAATGACCCTTTAACCCACCATAGTACTCATTCTGAATAACTCATCAGTTTGATCTGCTAGATTTTTCAATTCTCTCATTATTAGAGGTCGTCTTAGAAATTTGGCTAATAGTAAAAGACATTGTTAAGTATGAATCTAGTGAAACAATGTGAATGTTTCAAACAGGGGAGTATCCTGTTGGAGATATTAATGGATGGATAAAAGGATTTAAAGTTAAATACAATGTGCATTTGTTCATTTCCCTGTAACATCAAAGAAAAACAATCATAAGTCCAAAGTTTCAGTGTAAAAGCTTATCCCCAAAAGAAAGGAGTTTGCCAGTTAGAAGTTTGGCGCTTTTGTATTCCTGATAATTAGAGCACCATGAATAGGTACTGAGATTATTGAACTATACTAAGTAGATCACTAGTGCTCCATTTGCATCTCATTTGGTATGGTAGATTATGTGAACAAGTTTGTTTCATATATGTTTAGGATTTTAAGATGAGCATATACAATCCAACGGGATCATCAACAAGCAGAAAGATTAAGTGCAACCACAGTATGTGCAGCCATCGCCATGAATGTCTAGGAACCGAAGCAATAAACACTTGCCCCTATTGTGTTTCTTATGTCTCATCTCAAACTTCAACTTCTTGGATTCTAATGGAGGATCTTCTGCACTTGGAAACAGAAGATAGTGATGGTGAAGTCATTGATGCGTTCGTCACTTTTGGGTAAATCCCTAGATACTTTTATCAGTCTTCTACTTTAGGATGTCTACAATGATATATCCCCTGGAGACGAATATGCCCCGTATAACAATTTAACATATATGTATCCCTTTTTTATTTGAAATCTGCAGATGTGGGCAGGTGCAAAGCGGTTCATTTCTAGACATTGCTGCCCCAAATGGTCTTTTTGGGCTCGGTTTAGAGAAAATATCAGTTCCTAGCATTTTATCAAGGGAAGGTTACATAGCAGATTCTTTCTCAATGTGTTTTGGTCACGATGGAACTGGTAGGATTAGTTTTGGTGATAAAGGCAGTTTTGAACAGGAAGTGACTCCCTTTAATTTAGATTCATCACAGTAAGTTTCAAATGCTCGTTTGGTGGGATTTTTATTACTTTTATTTGTTCTAAATTTTTGTATGTTTTGTCTCATGCAGTCCGACTTATAATATTACAGTAACCCAACTTCGTGTTGGTTCCTCTATTATTGACTCAACTTTCACTGCTCTTTTGATTCGGTACCTCCTTCACTTATCTGATTGACCCATTATTATAGAGGCTCACACAGAGGGTAAACAATCCACCAATCAAAATAATGAAATGTTTATTGAGATTTCTTTTTACACGCGTTTTCACGCTTTTTGCTCCCTATCTGATGCAGTTCCATGCACAAACGAAAGATTCACGACATCCATCGGATCAAAGGATTCCTTTTGAATATTGTTATGATATGAGGTATACCTTTAATTTTTCTAACTTTTTGGTGGTTAATTTTTATTTGATCATCTGTTTATTATGTGTCTAGTCCTTCCAAGAAATACTAGTCTGATCCCAAGTATGAGCTTAACAATGAGGGGGGAAGGTCAATTTTATGTCTATGATCCTGTAATTGTTATCTCGACAAACGTAAGTAATGTAATCCCACCTTAATATTTAGAACATATATCTGTATAATATTAATTTGAATATTTTTGCTCACAATCACCATGCCACTCATGATGCAGCGCGAGTTGTATTGTCTGGTACGTTGTCAGTCTGAACTCAACATCATTGGTCGTAAGTCCTCAATTACCCTCAATCATTGTACCATGTGTGTGTATAGATAAGACTAGGTGAATCTAAGTATACATATACCATGTTGTTTTATCCTTCCATACGAGAGAACTTCATGTGGTTATCGTATGTATTGTGAGAAGAGCTAGTTCTTGGCTGGAAAAATTCGGACTGTAAGTTCCATGACATTCAATTTTCCTTATAAATATGAAACATAAGGCAACCTCTCATGGGTGGTTTTTGATAAAGGTTATGACATTGAGAATTCAACGTATGCAAGTTCAACCTTTGAAACCGGCACGTCCCACCTGCGGTTGCAGCTGGGCTAGAAGGTCAACACACAAGGACAAGAAACACGGCTTGGACGTCAGATGGTTGGACATTTTATAATAAGAATTTTTGTTATTGGACTCAAACGGGGTTTTGGCTTTTGGTTGTTTTGTTATAGTATTTTTGCTGTAGAGTTGTATGCGTAAAAAGTAGACAGGAAATTCATATACGATGTTTGTGAATGAGTTAGTCGATTCATGAATAGCAAATTAGTGTAAACGAGTTTTGGCTGCCCGAGTTTAAACAAACATTATTTTCAGGCAAGATCATAATTTTTACCAAAATTATTTATTGGATTTTAGCATTACTTATACGATAATAAATATATGAATAATTTGTAGTTAAAGCTAAAAACCAAATAATCTACTAAAAATGACTCACGTGATTCACGTATTGAATTGTCAAATGTTATAAACACCCTCTAGCTCGACGATGAAAAACATACATTTGTATATTCTTATTCTTCTTCATTAGGATTTCAAGTCTTTGAATACTTTATTAGAAAGGATGAGAGCCCTTAATTTGGAGTGGAGATTTAAAATTTAACTCGTTCGTGGGTTGCTTGCATTTTGTAGAAGAAATAAACACCTTAACCTGAAGTTCTATGAGTTCATGAGTCGATTTCATTATGTAGTAGAAATGAATATCTTTACCCGAACAGTTCAGCTAAATTTTTTTTCGTGACCTAAACTTTGCAACCACTTAACTGGGGACATTGATTTCACAAGAATACCGAATACGGGCATACGGCTAGGCTAAAGGCCCATTAGTGTGAAGTTCAACCATTTTAGAATTTTAGGTGATCTTATTTTTATAATTTTATTGTGTTTATCATGTTTTATTCCGGTCAGGCAAACATGTACATCTATATATGTGTGATGTAAAACATAAGTTCGTATACTTTTTTGGGTAGATCCTTGAAAGCACAGGTATGTGTTAAAGACGCGTTTTCGCATGTGAAACCAACTCACACATTATCGCGTTATACTCATAGCGCCCTCATCATCGGTCCATATCGTATTTTTTTTTCTTTCTTTTTCTTTTTATGTTATCTTTCTTTTTATTAAATTCCAACTGATAGATTTGTGTTAAAAAGAAAAAATAGGTTCGCATTGAAAATTATACCTGTTTTTCAAAACAAACACCCCTTTAACCTATTTTTTACGTGTTAAAATAGTGAAGATTGAATAAATAAGAAACAAGGCTAAGACGATGACACAATTTTTTTGGCAGAAAGTATTAAGATAAACCAAGAGATTACAACATGAACCAACTGCCCATAAGCCTAATAACAGACCAAAAATAAAGTGGCCTAGCCCCTCAAAAATCAATACAAAGTTACAAACCACTCACAATCACATGAGATATGTGAGATAAAATAAACAAAAACACATGGGTGACCAATAGTAATTCATAAGGATGAAGAATACACTCCCATTACAAGCAAACTATTCTCAGCCATGCATTTTGTCCAGTAGACATGCCACACATGGAAAGTCTTTCAAGCCACTGTTCCCATTGAAACACATATTTCTTGGATATTCTACAACTCCACTCAAGAGATCTCAGTTGAATTTCCTTAAATATACTTGTTATGCTTTTTCCCTTCCCTTTGAAAACCCGCTCGTTTCTATTCTTCCATATAAAATATGCAGTCACTCCTATTGCCACGTGCCACAACTGCTTCGCACCCTTGCTAACCGATGCACCACAGTTATGTTTGAGAATCTCCTTTGATGTGAACACATTAACTGGCCCGATACCCACCACGCAAAAACTATATCCCATACCTTCATTGCATTCTCACAAAGCACTAAAGTGTGATCCACAGATTCAATAGATCAACGCTTAAAGAAGAAATAAGTACATGAAAATGCTTGCAACAAACACCGCGGATATGGATCCAATAGATGCGATTAATATTAAACGTGAAATTCGAGCCAAATATAGTTATCAAAATTAGTTTATTTCATTGTTTATTTTCATGTACTATTAGTTTTATGTCTTTTATTTTTTTAATGAAATTTTAATTTAGTTTATTTTGAACTAATGAAAAAATAAAAATCTTGGGGTCTAAATGGTAACATATAACTTGAGTAGGAGGTGTGTTTTGAGTTCGTTATAGGTTGTGATTACAAAGTGGAAATATCAATCCGTTGAACTATCGCTCCACACCTCACCAGTGTCAACCTTTTTTTCTTTTTAATTTGAGGTGCGAAATTAATATCGTGTGAAATATAAGGTTTTTTGAGTTTCTTTTTACTTTTCAAAAGATACTACCGGTCATTTGTTTAGCTAAATAGATAATTAGTGTGATGTATTATTATAGCTAAGCATTTAAAAGTAATTTTGGCTAAAATTATGATCGATAACCTCTATCGAAAAGTCAAAAAAATCTGACGTTGCACAAAAAATCACTTAGCTACCTTAAATTAAAAGAAGGAAAAAAAATTAAAAAAATAAAATAAAAAATGAGTACCTAAAATTTTGATTTACTTATAGTGTTATACATTTAATGTTAGCCTTAATAGTAATTAATAGAAAGTGATGGTCATTCACGCTTTGGATCTTTGTAACGTGTGTTAAATATTGTATTAGAATAGTCAATGGGCTCGTGGGTTGGGCTAAGCTAATAGGTTACTATTCATATTAAGCTAGCCTTTTATAAGTTCATGTAATCCAAGTCCAATCCATGTCCAAAACGTGGCCTATGGCCAAGCACTTTAGGGCATTTTACTTTTAATATAAATACTCTTCAAATGTATCTGTTGTTTGACCGAGGATGGCTTTTAAGAAGCGACGTGATGGAGAGCAGTTTGACCGACGTGATCTCGAATAGGAAGTTGATTCGGAGGGATAAGTGGAACTTCGCGGGTGAAGTGGTCTTTAGGTACCAGCGGCTTTAGGTGTCGCACGCCTTAGTGTGTTTTGTTTTGTGTTGGCATCTTTGTTTTCTTTCAATGATGCTTGGGCTCGATCGTGGTTTCGCGTTGCT
>OU343220.1:147521752-147552577 GCA_910596185.1 Chrysanthemum makinoi
AATCTAGCCTTATTCTTTAAAAACATAAGCCATGCTCATCAAGCTTTACTTTGAAGATCACTTGAGGAAGTAATGATCATAGCACAATCTGGAGCAGGTACTAATTCCCATACATCGAGGCGATCAAACTCATGAATTTCTTCTTGCATGGCATTGAACCATTTGTCTTCATTCATGGCGGTTTTAACATCTTTTGGTTCGATCTTAGAGAGTACGGAGTTGAAGAAGCACCATAAGGCATCGGTTGCAAGTTGTTTACGTGTGGATCTTGGGCGAGAGGGATTTCCAATGATGTTGTCTAATGGATGATCGTGAGAGTCCATTTTAGAGGTGTTCATGTGGCATTGTTGAGGGACTGAAGTAGCATAGTCGATGTCTCACGTAGAAGGTGGTTCGGATGATGATTGAGGAGCAAATATATTTTCAAATGGAGCATCTTGGGGTAGCAAAGGGATTGACTTCATCACGTAATCGAAGCATTTCCATGATGTACACTTGATGATTGAAGATTTGTTGATGAAATAGATTGGTCGGCGAAACTTCTTGGCTTAATGACATAGAAGTTGAAGGGTTAATATCATTGCAGGGATAGAAGCGACTCTGTTGATTGAATTAACATATCATTGTTACTTGGCTCAAATTGTTCATCAAACATTGGATCAAACAGTTTCTTTAAATCATCTTACGAGGAGGTACATATGGAGATCTTTGATGAGGAGTTTGGAACAAGAGATGAACCAATGGGATTGCTTTGAAGTGCGGTCTGAAGCTGGATTGTCGGAGCCATTTGACCGGTCGACTCATCAAGCGTGGCGTGAATTGTTTCCATGATATTTCGGTTCTCTTGTTATAGATTCGGTCCCTTTTGTTTGGTGCATAGCCTACAAAACTCCAATGTCCGCTTTAGCTCTCAGTTTTCCTAAATCTTGACCTTCATTAGTTGGATAACATAAAGCAAACACCGCACGAAGGTATGATAGATCAGGTTTTCGATTGTGGACAAGTTCGTATGGAGTCTTTCCATGAGAAGTGTGAATTAGAGATCGATTTTGAGTGTAACAAGTAGTGGCAATAGCTTCACCCTATAGAAACATTGGAACCTTTGAGTAAATCGGCATTGTCCTGCGGCTTCCACAAGAGTTGATTCGTCTTTCAACTACACCGTTACGTTGAGGAGTTAGAACACTTCTTTGATGGCTGATTCCAACACTTTCATAAAATTTACTAAGTTGTTTGTTAACAAACTTCGGTTCCATTATCTGTTTGAATGATTGACCGTTTTGTTAAGGCGAACTGCGGTTTTTGATGAGTTTGATGATAATATCCGGAGTTTCATCCTTTGACCTTAGGAACTTTACCCAGGTGAATCTAGAGAAATCATCAACCACAACTAACACATATTTCTTTCCAAAGATATTATGCACTCTCATGGGTCCACATAAGTCCATGTGAATTGTATGAAGAACTTACGAGGCCGAGTTTGTAGGTTTGGGTTTATGGGCATACTTCTTGCTTTTCCCAATTGGCATCTTGAAACAAAGATGATCCTTGTCATACTTAAGTCTAGGTAAACCTACAACTAAGTCCTTTCTGGAGAGATCATTGATGGTGCGGAAGTTCAAGTGATTGAGACGACGATGCCATAACCATGACTTTGTTTTTGAAGCCTGACAACAAGAAAATTGGGGAAGACTTCATCATATCTTCGATAGAGATGGTGTATAGGTTTGAACCACGTGTTCCTCTTAAAAGTTCCTTACCATCAAGTTCTCTAACGAAACATGTATGTTTTATGAAAGCTACTTCTAGATGAGAATCCAGAATTGACCAGCGAGAGAACGGTTATGACCAAGACCTTCCACATAATATACCACAGGATAACACTTTTCCAACAACATCTCCATAACCCTTAATTGCACCGAAATGATCATTCGAATCTAAGCTGTCCCGATGAATTTGCTCCGCGAAGTTCATGAGCCGTGACGGTCTCCGGTCATATGCTTGGAGCGACACGAGTCCAAGTACCCGCAGAGCGATTTGAGCGATCTGCGGTTGAACACATACAAGAATGGATAACTGGATAATTGGGATCCCCATGCAAGAATGGGTTCCACTTGGTTAATGCTTGATAGTGGAACACCCACATCAGAGATAGAAACATCCATATTAGAAGTAGAAGCAATGGAATCATTGGGAATAGATGCAATCTTGGTGTGCATGTTTTACCTATTCAAAGTATGTTCACTTCTTAAGGAATAGTTCTACCAGTAGGCATCCATTTTCTAGTGGGCATAGTCTTAGTAGTTTGAGGCAAAAGCTGATTATTCTTATGGCCAAAGGTATCCAATAATAACCTATCTTTATAAATGTTCTTCTGTGGGTTTCCACATTTTCTAACAATCTTTAGTTTTGCCTTTTTGCCTTCTTTGCCGATTATTAGCATTAACAACTTTAGCGGGCATTTGATAGCATTAGACAAAGCATTCACACCACATTCATGATTATAGCGAGAATTCAAGCACATCATTACAAGGTTTGCAAATAGTATCAAATTGAATTAATTACTGATGCGCTATGGCTAATACTAGAATCAACACGATTAGTTTTATTCAACTCAAGCTTAAAGTTCCTAGATTGGTCTTCTACTCTCTTCCAATGCACATTCTTAGCTTGAAGGTCCTATCATTCCTTGTATTGTCTTGAGACTTTGACACCTTTCCTTTAATGTCAGCGATTACTCTGTAGAGGGAATGGGAAAATTAGTTGGTTGATCTAATTTTTGCATTCCTGAACTTGATGTGCAAGGATCGGAACTACTAGAAGGCACATTAGTGTTTACTTTCTTAAGACTGTGATTTGAGCTATTTGCGGGCACACTAAAAGTTCACTTTCTTAGCACTAACATATCACGGAATCGAACTACTTGAAGGCACATTAGTGTTTACTTTCTTAAGGCGGGCATAGAACGGATTTCCTGCTTGGCACTAGGCATAGAACAAGGCATCACGGCTTTGCCTTTTTGCACCTAA
The DNA here is from genome assembly GCA_910596185.1 of Chrysanthemum makinoi. Classification (NCBI taxonomy): domain Eukaryota; kingdom Viridiplantae; phylum Streptophyta; class Magnoliopsida; order Asterales; family Asteraceae; genus Chrysanthemum; species Chrysanthemum makinoi. The sequence continues at coordinate 147,524,782 of OU343220.1, forward strand.
GGATTTTGGACATGTTGCAATTACACATTCAAGCAGCTCTTGAGATCGTTTGGCTTGGAGGCAAGCAAACCTAATTTCTCTATCAAGAGGTTTATTAATGAAATCCTCTTCAACAATCTCACGGAGACATTCTAGACTATCCTTAAGGTGAGCACAATAGTCATGAAATGCAGGTTCATTATTCCTAAGATGAGGAGGAATATATTTAACCGTCACAGTGTATTTCTAGATCTAGGGTGACTTTGAAACAACATTCTTATTAAAACAAGTGGCGGTTCCCATTTTCACGACTTCTCAGATTCTCAATTTCCTTTTGTAAAAAGTTATTTTTAGTTGTTTTGGTCACGGGTGACTTTCATTGAATCATATAACTCTTTAAAATGTCGTTTAACTTTTCATTTTCTTCTAGAAAACTCTCGTTTTCCTTTTGTAAGGCATTTACTAAGTTTTGAAGATGAAAAGTTTGAGAATCTTGAAATCTAAAGGAGGAGGCATTTGGGATCCATCACATTGTTCTTTCACCCTTCAATTGAGAGATTTGGCTTTCAACTTTCTGATCGTGTTACAATGAGCTTGAATCTGTTCATCACGTTTGCTAATTTCAAAAATTGCATCAAATTCAGGAGCATCCAAGGATGTCTTGATATTTGAGGTTTTAACATTTTCTTTTAGATGTTGATATTTTAGTTGTAAATCAAAATGTTCAACTTCTAGTTTAGAAAGATGCTTTACCAAATTATCGTGATCATCGTGATCAATTTTCTCATTAAGTTTCGAATTAATCTTTTCAAGCTCAATGACGCGATCATGGGAGACTTTCAGAGCAACAGATAATTCATGAAATTGAGAAGCATTAATGGAGCAATATTGTAGAGTGTAAAACACATCTTGAGCAATACATTCAGAAATAAGATTCTCATTCAAGGTATGCAAGTTCTTCCTCTCAATCTCATTATATTTTAATGCTCGCTCATAGTCACTAACCTCAACTACCATTGCATCAAATTCCTTTTCCATTCCTTTAATATCTGAACTTATCCCCTTTTAAGACTCTCAAAATGATCTTTTAGTAGTTTGAAGAAAGGCATGACCTCGGTTAGATAGCATTCTTTTGTTTGCTCAAAACCCTTTCCCCTCCAGTTATCGGTGGGTGTGATCCTTTACTTACAAGTTTTCTCAAAATCGACAAATAGTTGAAGAATAACATATTGGTGATTAAGGTCTTGCTTTTAGTGGCAATAGTCCTAGGAACTAAATGCATTGGTGTATTGGAGGAATACACGGTCATTTGAGCATTTTCCTAAAGGGGGGGTTTGTTACAACAAGATTCTCTGCTTTTTGCTTATCTAAATCCTTTTTCCAGAACACTTGTTAGGGTGTTAACAACGTCTGAGGCTTAAATTTGTTTAAGGAAATCCAATTCTCCTTCTTGTAATCATGGGGTGTGATAATTATTTTCTTCTCTTTACATATTGGATCATCTAACTTCTTGTTCATCCTTTCCCTAGTGACTTCATCAGATTTATTATCTTCCTCAGTGCACTCAGCGCAACTAGGTTTCTGTCTAGGTTTAAGGATTTCATTGCCATCATAAAGTACCTTATGAGCATTTCTAGCCTTTTTAATGACCTCTGGATTTGGTTCCTCAACAAGGGGAATGCTATGCTTATCGCTAAGAACTCTATGCTTAGTGATCATGTGGGCAGTCTGAATGGTGTTCCATTGTATGTACAACTTATTTTCAAGCTTGTTCTTCAAAGTTTTTAGATTAGAAAAATCATTCAAAAGTTTTGATTCCTTGGCATGAAATTCTTGCTTAAGCACTTTAACATTTTCTTGAAGTTCTTGTTTTGCTTAGCAGTTTTTGAAAGTTTTTCTTGTAAGGAATTTAACTCTTGTTTTAACACTTCTTCTCTAAATTACTTTTCTAATAATTATGCATTTGGTTATCAACTCCTGCTCACGAGTAGTTAGCTCAAACTTAGCACGTTGTTCATAAATGGCAATTCGTTCTTTATAGGCATTAAGTTCAGAGATAACGGAATCATCAGGGGCACATGCAGTGTATTCATCACAAACATAATCATCATTGATTGCAGGAGATACATCACTTGATACAATCACACTTTCACTTTGTTTCACATATTGATCATATGGGACAACATTGATATTACCCATATTTTCAATATCGACTCAATGATTCAGTTGATTGTATTTCATTATGTATCTTTTGCACATCAACATCATCATATAATTTTAATACCTCTGAGATGATTTTGTCTTTGGATGGTCCAGCTTGTGGTGAAGTAGAGACCATTGGAGAAATGCTAGCCATGAAAATTGTTTGTCGCGATAGGTCCATCATCAACATGAGTCGTATGCATCACATCGGCTGACTTGAAAGGCATTGATGATTGTGACCAATCTCCGAATAGGCTGCTCATCCACATTTGCATCATATGTCTTAGCATTCCCTTCAGCAAGAAACAACAGCTCCTCTTCATCCAAGGTTGCTCCATTGTCTTGAGCTTGCACTAGCAACATCTTATCCACTGAAGTATTCAACATTCGAGGGCGTTTTGGAGATGTGCAATTCCTTGCAATGTGTCCCTCACCACCACGATTGTAACATAACATCTTGACTTGTCCTGATTTCCATTCCTTCCCGATTCGATTTCCTCCATAGCCTCCACCCTTCTCTGATCGTCACTTTGCCTTTCTTGGTGTTGCACCATAACCTTCCATCTCGACGGTAGCTTGATTGTGTGGATTGGATCTTTGTTCGAGGTTGTTGTTGGTGTGTGGGAGTGTTCATGTTTTGATGATCATGAGAGCTAGTTGACTAATGAAGTTTCCTCTGGTGCATCGACATCGGCTTGTTTGAACATTGGATCGGGAATGAGTTTGTGAGTTCCATCACCCATGGGTATAACTTGTGAAGCTTTAGTGGTAATCCCAATGTTTGAGTAGAAGGCGGTTGAATCATTTGATGAGCTTGTCTCTCCTTGATTTGTTTTGAATTGTTCAAGAATCCTCTTTTCAAACATGTCTCTCATTCGAAGAAGGAAGGCATACGATTGCTCATAATTTGTATTCTTCAATCCTTTAGTGAGCTTCACAGAGGTGACAAACTTGTGCCATTAGGGATTCATGTTGTTTACAAACTTTGAGTTCAACTGAATGTTAGGCATGGTCATTCTGATGTTCCTCATGTCATTAACGAGTTTGTGGAATCTCACGTAATACTCATAGACACTCTCATCTGGTTTCATCTTGAAGTGCTCAAATTCATCATAGAGTTGTGATTCTCTGTCTTCCATGGTTAATTGAACCGAAGAAGCATCTTGACATTATTCCATACAACCTTTGCTTCAGTGTTGTGATTGATAAGCTTGTAGATGTCTTTTGGAAGACCTTGCAATATGATGTTAGAAGCCATGATATCCGCATCAAATCTCTTCTTCTCCTTATCATTGAGCTCATCATACGTCTTTGGTGCGTCTATTCCATAGATCATCGTTCCATCTTCATTTGTATCAATTATGTCTCTGTTAGTCTCAACTCTATACGGTCCTTCATCAATCGATTTGAGAATGTTGACCCATTTTCCTTTCCAAGACAATACAATCTGATTCGTTGAGCCCAAGAGTCATAGTCGGTTCATCAAGCATGGGTGGGCGAGTATCTGAACGGTGCTTGAACACCGACTAGCGGTGGAGATGATAGTAGATACGTTGGTAGACATGTTAACAGATTACACGGGATTTTATAACTCTATGATTAAACCGGAAAATAGATTCTTTCACGGGATTTTACTAAATCAAGAAAACCGTATTAAGCAATCACCCAGTAAAGAAACAGCGAACCAAGTTAAGCTAAGTGCCAAGTCGCTATAATTCCAAGTCACTAAGTAACAACTCGCTAAGCTCCAAGTCGCTAGCAAATTTTGACAGCAAAGTAAGCTAAGAACTAAGTCGCTAATCGTCAAATTAAGCTAAATAGCAACTTCGCTAGGTACCAACTTCGCTAACACCAAATCGCTAACAATATAAAGTACAAATTAAGCTAACTTACACCAAGTCGCTACCCGTAGTGGAGAATCCACTAAGTGTACTTTTGTCGGCTTGTCTCAATAGACAAGTCGCTAACCCAACTCGCTAATTCCTTTAACAACAACTAGCTACCAAATTGCAAAGCAAGTCACTACCAAGAAAACTTATCCGTGGCTCAAGTCGCTAGCATGAAAAACACATAAACACCACTTTTCAATCCAAAAACAATCCAACCAGGATGATTCAAGCCTTCTAAATCAAAACCTAAACACTTGTGATGATTCTAAACACAAAAGTACAATCAAAATCCAAACTTTAACACTAGAAATCAACCAAATGATGCAAAACCACTAAACTTTTTCAAACTCAAAAACCACCTAAAACCACTAGAAATCCAAAGATATGTAAGAGATGATCTAACCATGGCTCTTGATACCAATTGTAACATATTGGATTTCACAAACACACTAAACCATAATCACAAGTGGCGTACAAGAAGGTTTTAGAGAGAAAAGTTAGAGGTTTAGGGAACTTAGTGAGAGAGAAAAATCTTATTATGAGCTCCAACTCTCTACCTTGGGAGGTAGAGAGTATTTATAGTCTTACAATAAGCGCCACACAACGAGCGTGGATCGGGCATACGGTGGGTAAAGACCCGTCCGTCCTCCATGGTGTTACATAACTAAATACTACTTAACATAAAATAACTACACTCTGAGCTTTCTAGCGAATATATATACTTGAGACGACCGACTCTTTTATACGGAATTTCTAATTCCTAACAAGATGACATAATGATAAATTGGATAAACAAACTTATCTTGTGATGTAAAATAGGGTATGGGACCATAGAATACTATCCAAGTCGGACTACAACTGAGTTAGGGTTTGTTCTCCAAAATTATACCTCCTAAATACAGAGACAATTGAATTCTATATATAGATTTACAATCGTGACGGCGTCACCTTTTGCTAGTGATGCGTCGGTCGCCGTCATTAGGGTTTCGTTTGGGCCAAGTCATCATTGGGGACGGCGTCGATTGAGATGTGTGACATGCGTCGGTCTTCATGCGGCGTCTTGAATCTTAGATCTTGGCGTGCGGTGTGAAAGTGTTGTAGTGGCCTTCACAATTTAGGCGTGACACCGTCAGCTTTATGACTAGAAATTCCGTGAGCCGTCGCGTGCACTTTTGATCAAGTCTTCTATAGAGGGGCCGTGCCGCTGGTTGGGACGCGTCAGGTGTCTGGAGTCCCTTTGATCTTGACTTTGCCATTTTCTTCAAGTTTTCACTCCTTTTTAGTCCAAATATGCTTCATTCCGACATTTTGCTTCCAAAATACCTAAAATGTGAAAATGAACGATTTTAGTAATACTGAATATAAAATGTGTCGATTTAGGGCTTAATGACCCTCTGACGTATTTTTAAATCCTTATCACCCATACATGTGGAAGATCTCTACTGCGAGAACACTTAATATTCGCATGTGCGTAAGTACAACCCGACTTACTTACTGCACCGTGTGTTAATGTAGAACTGTTGCTTGTGAAACCACGGTGTGAGATACCATATGAAGCATCAACATTGTACTCGTGATTTTTTTGCCCAAACTCGATCCGGAACCATTTGCTCTAACTCCAAAGATCACGATATTATGCAAATTTTCATCTTGGAAATTGATAGTGCATATCTGCTACCCTTGTTGCCGAAACAAAAATATTCTAGATCCTTGTCAAGAAGAACTCGGATCAGACAGACTCCACTTGGACCTCCTAGTGGGAGAGGTTTGCCGATGTCGATTAAGCACGTTGTCGCCCACCCGATTAGTCAACAACTTGTAGCATTCTCCATATGGTATTGCAAGTGAAGCACGCCCCAGAGCATTCTCCCATATGCTTACACCAATTATGATCCCTGCTTATGAATTGACAAAGGATCACAATCGCTTGCGTAAGTTGTGATCCTTGTTGCTCGCAAGTACCATTTGATGAAGCTTCCCATGTCACCGACATTCGCAGAAGCCTTCCGTGGAGTTACATGGTTGCCGTGAATGGCACTTGCCCGCCTGTGGTCAGGAGTATTCAAATCGATGCATGGATGGACCAGTTGTTTCTGAGTGGGCAGATCTTTCTTCCTTCCACCACTTGAGTCATAGTTTTAGTAGGAGCGTAAAAAGTTGATCCCGTTTCACTGCTTTCTCCTACAAAAGTCTTCCACCAGCCTTATTCATACTTACCTTCACTAAGAATCCTCAAGTAAGAGTGGACTCTCATTCATTGCAAGATCTTCGTGAATGGGAGAAATCGGCTTGTATCTGTGTCGAATGTAGTCCACGCCAGATAGTTCAGAGACTGCATTCTTTGAGGAGTTAGTACAAGGGAAGATCTAGGTTGACTAGATGATGGTGGAGGAGAATGAGGTGGATTTTACTTAGGAGCAACTGGGGTACTGGTTTGAGTCGCCTCCCAAGAACCTCCGGCCACGGTGGAGGAGGAGATGGCGGTGGAGGAGACCTGTGGTGACTTGGGGAATCTTGTCTCCTCCTCTCTTTTCGTTTGCTTTCACCAAATCCTTCAAAATTTGAGCGAAGTTATCACAATCAATGGACTTTTTTCAGAGCTTCATACAACTGATGTGTTCATCATGCTCCTTGTATTCATCTGCTCCATACATACTTTGTAGAGAATCTCTTTCATGGTATAGGTAGGAAGATCTTTGAACCGTGTATACAGCGCTTTCATTGCCCATTCAACCGCTTCTTTAACATGTTCTTCAATTGCATTCGTCACCTGATAGTCGAAATTGAGATTTTACCTGGATGATGAGAGCCATGATGTTTAACAACTTTTGGCGTGTTATGCTTTTCCAGGCTTCAATCCATTTTAGAGTTTAGTTGCAACTCTACCTTCGTTTGTAGTGGTGGTGGTGGGAGTGCGGTTGTAGTGATGGTTGTTGTTGTTGTTGTTGCAGAGGTTGTTACTTGAGGCGGATTGCGCTTGAGGTTGCTCTGGGGATACACATTGTTGGAATCAGATATGAGTCTTGTTGAATCATGACCGAAACCATGGAGACGACCTATTTCTCTTCATTAGTCTTTTCTCTGCCAAGATCGTGGTCCTGTTTTCGAGCAAATTGTCCCCGGCGGAGATCTTGTCTGGTTTCAAACGATGATAGGGTCATGGGTGAGTTGCTGGTTCATCCAGCGAAGCTTGGTCACGCTTCTATATTTGAGGTTTTCCCGATACTTGATAAGCTTGTGACACTAACTCATCCGCAGCAAACCCACTATCTTGGTGAGACAATCTCCGCTTCCTTGTTCCCTAAATTAGACCCTTCAATGGTACCCGCCTTCAGTGAGTCTCGGCCCGACTTTCGCTCATTCACATCAACATTACCACCTTCGCTTCTCCGAAACTTTGAGTCGCTGTCACTAAACTCTATATTGGGTTCAGATTGGAGAGCGCTCTCTTCGCTTCCATTAACTCCGCAGCTTGTGATGTTTTGTTACGCTCGAGTATGTATTTGGTGGTGGTCTTCTCGAAATGGAGAGGAAATTTTCAGAATGTCCGAGCAACCCGCTTAACTTCTTCAAGGCCCTTACCATTTCCTTTAACTGATGGAAGAGAATGACGCTTCCAAAGTCCGGTTCTTGTATCGTCACACTCTTCCTAGGACATCTTCTCGACTCGTCGAAGTTCCATTAAGTTTGCTTTTATGCCCTTTGAAGGTTAAGATCATCAATATCTTTTAGGTAGGTTCGGTTCTTGGTTTCTTTTGACCCTCTTCCTTTCCCTTGTTCGGCTTTTCTCTTTTCTTTCCTATGTAGACGAGTCACCGGCAGAGGTTTATCTAGATGTTTCTTGGGAAGAGCGCATAGGATGATCCTGGAGGTCTTGGATGTTGGTTTTGATTTACTTGTTGATTTGGTTGGGGTAGGTGATGGTGATTCACCGGTGAGAGACTTGGTCACCTTGTTCAGATATTCTTCATAATATGTGGCAAAGGAAAATGTCATCTGAGAGAAGAGCATCAGGTATAGCCTTGCCAAAGATCTCATGTTTTGAACCTTTGGCTGCAAATTTGAGATTTCCGAGAACATGCTCTTCTGTGGCCAAGTGAAGTGCAGAGTCACTTCTTGGGTGGAACTGGTACTTGGCTTGAAGGTATTTGATAATTAGCTTGGAGAATCTGATACCTGGGATCACACGCGATGCACTTTCTTTTGCCTTTGATGTTTGCGCTTTTCTGTCACTAATGAAAGTGTGAATTGATTGCATGAATTCCTCCCAAATTCTCTCAAAGATAATCCATATTGGCTTGATTTACAACTCCCCACAAGATTTAAAGATCGAGCCCTTGGCTCTCAAACCGTAAGTATTCTCAGAAGGCACAGTTTAAGATGGTGACGATTGCCCTCCATGGCTGATACATTTCATTGGTGATTATTGAGGATACGCTTTTTGACCGGCTGATACCCTAAGTCATTGACAAAATTGATTAACTCGTCTGTAGTTGGTGGAGAGGTGAAAGGGTTGTTTTTATCCGCTGGTGTGATTTGTAGAGCGTCTCTGATGGTGTCCCAGTGGCGTATAAACTCAAACTTCTGGAAGAGCTCAGTAGAATACATGATACCTTTCATGTGTCAAACCTCAAGGAATGCCTATCCGATGAAACCCTTGTTGTTCCTCTAAAGGACATTCAACTCAACAATAAGCTCAGCTTCGTAGAAGAACCTATAGAAATCATGGATAGGGATGTCAAAAGATTGAAGCAAAGCCGCATTCCCATTGTCAAGGTTCGATGGAACCATAAGAAGAGAGGTGTTGAGTACACCTGTGAACGCGAGGATCTAATTGTGCAAATATCCTCACATATTCGCTAAATCAACCACGACAACCTCGCAGTTAAACCGGGACGGTTCTCTTGGGGGTATTGTAAGACCCCAAAAATTTATCAAATAATTAACTATGTAAACTATACTTAACGATAACTACGGGTTATCTTTTTCCTTATAATGAAATAAAGTTTGATACATTCTCATTCAACCTAGTTTGCATTCGACACGAAACATTTTACACAATCGCATTTCAAACTCAGTTTATCCCAACTCGACCAAAATCACACACCGGGTACCAAATAATTATATTATTTATAAATATTAACTAAAAAATAATTTTTTTTATTACTTAAGGCCATTGGGCCGGATTACATGACCTAACTTAAACGGGCTACATGTTTTTCTTTGGGCTCTTTTCTTCGACCCAACACCAAGAAATCAAGCCCATTAACCACAAGCCCAATTAAGTTATAATAAGAAAACTTAGTTTTATTTTTTTTTGCTTCTTGGTTCCTTGCGTCTGCCCGATTCCCACACCAAAACACACCTTAAAAATTATTGACACAACCTCTCTTTGGACATGTTTTCCTTTGCGTGTAACCCCAACCTAAACACAAAACACCACACAAGCTTTAGCCACCCTAAACTAATAAAATAATACCCTAAACCCCCATTTGACCACCCTTGACCATATTAACCAACATGTAATGTGTCTTTTATCTTGGCACTTGACAAGACCATCCAAGCATGCCCCCATTTCATGCTGGAAATCGCAGGATATAGTCGACCCATTCCCACAATTCCTTCCTTTTCTTTGAACCCTAGGAGAGCATGCAAATATAAAAACATAGAAACCATACTTGTATTGGCTATTTAAACCTCAAGACTTGGACTTTCTCATCACCTCACAACTCACAAAATCCACTCATACACACACACCCTCACTCACACTCGTTCACAGTTTGCAAGGGAAAGGAACAAGGAAAACGACTTGGGTTTGAAAACTTTAAGAGCACAAGTAAACGGGTACATCGGTTAAGGAAGTCCTTGGGTTCATTCTTGTTCGATTTATTCATCACTCCAAGTGTTGTAAGTCTTCTTATACGAGTACCACACATTTAACTTATCGATTTCATCATATAAATATATCACACATTACAAGTTCACTTGACCCATTCATGAGTTTGATGTCATACGTATATCTTAGGTTACTAGGTCATAGAAACTTGTGTGAAATGCCTCACCTATACTTTGCATTTTACATGTTCATAAGTCATGCCTCGGCCACTTTTTTAATCATAAGGCACGATTTTAGAAGATTTTAATGAAATGACTCAAGAGGGTAACAATTGGATTAGTGTGTGCCAGCCCACCGCTTAACTAACCTACTCGTAGCCCATCAAGTAATAAAGCTAGCTAAAAATAAGCTATAAAACAAGCTAGAAATAAGATAAAAAAGTTAAAGAAATAAAAAGAGGATCGAATTATACAAAAACTTGTGTTTTGACTTAATATAACGCGCTTCAACTACTAGGTAAAAATTATCAAATAACTAAACTAGGGTTATAAAACGTAAAATGGGACGTTGCATGGGGGTAAAAGTGTAGAATCCAAACTTGAGTTTTAATGAAAATATCTAATTTTGGACTTGATTTGCGAAAAGTATAATCTTTGGGGGGTAAAAAGTGTAACTTGTCACTTTTGGATTAAGAATGAAAAATAACTTTACTCGAAGGGTTAAAACTGTAAATTAGAAAGTTTAAGGGTAAAAAGGAGAAATTGTTAAATCAAGGCCAATTTTGCAAAATACTTTTACGGGGTATAAAATGTAATTTTTGAAACTTAAAGGTTAAAAGTAAATTTAGGAAACTTTGGGATACTATATATTTTCTATAAACTATGTTAAATATTTATAATATTTTCATATACAAGTATTTTAACAATATATATATATATATATATAGATCAAATAAGATCAAGCTTAAAGTTGTTAAAATGAGATCCAACTAAAATTTGACAAACGACACTCTCCTTATAACAAAAATAAATTTTTTATTAACTACAACTAAAATTGTTAAAGTTTCAATAGATTTATTTTTAAAATTTATTTAAACCTAAGTGATACACTTTGATTAGAAGTGTAATGTGTATGTGTTTTTGTATGTGTAGACGATTTTGGAATATTTATTATTGTAATGTGTATCAGGTGTATCATTAATCCAAACTCATGTATCATTTGGTTATTAGTTGCTAAAATGTTAATTTGTATTAAAATATTATTTTTGTGTGTATTATTGCTAAAATTGTTATTTATAAATGTTTTAATGATTTTTAGACTTGATCTTATTTTTACAACTTTAAGTTTGATCTCACGTTAACTCTCACCTATATATATATATATATATATATATATATATATATATATATATATACACGTTTATATATTAGCAACTCGATACTAAAACGAAGAATTAAATAAACACTTGACATCAAGAAATCGTTATTTACATCGATCAATATCAGAAACATTTCGAATATATAAAAATGGATTTTTCTAAGGAATAAATAACTTAGATAATATAATAAATCTTTTCTTTGAATTTTAGCATTCCCACACAAGTAGAAACGATGCTAGTACCTCATTATCGAACCATCTTTTCACCCACTATCATTTTGGTTGAGAACCAAAAGTTTATCATGATTCTGAGACTTGCCATCTCATACTTAGGTTCCGGGTCGGAGCCATTGCTATTACATACTTGATCTCAGTTTTATCATTACCATAGGTGAGTTCAAGACGCTTTTACTTATCTTCCAAACCCCGAGGGAGATACATGCTATAAACTAGAACACAAGCCTTTTTGCAAATGTATGCTTACTTGATTATTGGTATTGCCTAAGTTGTTAGCCAAAAGACCTCGCATCATGAACCATTAGTCAAGCGAGTGAACGCAAATATAATGGATAGTACTATGGGGATTAACGACCCCGTCTTGGTTATTGAAAATAACCGGGGCGCACTATATTTGAATGCATTAGTAATGGCAATTACCTCCTTGGGGAAAACTATCACGTACACGCAGAATTAGGTGTATGCATTGAGTATTGTGTTATGAGCTTAGTGCATAATAATCAATATGTTTCCATGATTAATTGTCTTCAAGAATTTATCATCCATCCTCTTGTGTTTAATCGATTAATTTTAAACCTATGGATTCACTCAACATTTTTGTTGACCTTTTAAGCATGTTTATCTCAGTAACAACCTAATAAACCTTATGGCACGAAGTGGGCATTCAAGACCTTTTTAACTTGGTGTAAAAATAAAGTTATCATTTTTTACAAACTCATGAATCACCCTTTTTGTGTAACTCTAAACTATTTGGAAGTTCTTTGTAACCAAACAATGAGTTTTTCTTGAATGATAACGACTTTTTATCAAAACATATCTTTAGAGTCGCTTATGATTATGATTGGTCCTCAAGAATAATCAAATTCTTCAATGCATGTTGTGATTTAGGGAGTGTTACAAGAGGAGTTTGAATTTTGTCAAACTCAAATATTTGTTTATTTTATAGGTGTTCACGGGCGTTCAACTCCTTTGGTTGATATTGACTATCTATCACGTGGTCGAGTTCATTTTACTATCCTAAACCAACCTGACTAGGCGTAACCGGACATGCAGTATCCAAATGAGCGGTTACCCAGGTTCGGACATGGTTAACCAGTCTAAAAAAATTAATCGAATCAAATCGGACAACAGTAACATAAATTAGAAAGTAATATGTCATTGTTGTAAAATTAAATTATATTGAATAGATTAGAGTCATAGTAAGGTTGTCCCGTCGCAATAAAAACATTCAAATCATCATATGTAACAAAATAACTAATACTATTTATTTGACGTTTATAGGTTACGATCACTTTAATCATATGTAATCCATGAACGCTAGAAATGATCACATTAGTAAGTAAAAAATGCAGTGATACGATAAAAGAGCAATAATATAATTAATACTTGTACATATTGATGAACGAGGGGGACGACGATCCGCCGCGTTGCGGCGGGATTACTATTTTTGCTGTTTCTGAGTGACAGACGTGGTTTAGGTTTGTGAAATCTTATAAAGAATAGTGTCCCAATTGAATAGCACGAAACCTAACATTTATTTTCATAAATATAAATTACTTTTATTATGATGTGTTTAACAGTGTCATTTCTTTATTATATTGACCGACTAAATTATGATTGGATAATTCATTGAATATTTGATGCAACTTTTTTGTTTTCTAATAAATATCACAATATTGCTAAACTTCTTAAAAAAATCCAAATAAAAAAATGTCTTTAGCACATTGCAACATATTTTATTAAACCTCTTATAGAAAAGTCAATGATGTAACTAAACCATTAGCATTTTTATGACGTATATAAATATAAGACCATCCGTATAATGCATGTTTCACACGCCTTGGGCTTCACTTTCCTGGACCGAATATTGGGCTCCAAATGTCTACCGCCTTATGAGTCATCGAAAGCTGACGTCAAATTTACGCAGCCAAAACGGCAACGCATTTGACACTCTATTATATATATAGTGGGCTGGACACATCTTCGGACAAAGAAAACAGGCAAATGGGCCGCGGATACTGTTCATCGAACGACGTCGTATTAAATGCTTTTTAATATATATAGTAATGGTTTGTTGAAACCTACATATATATTATACACGGTTTGGTTCGGGTAATCACGTAAAAACCAAAACCGAACCGTGATAAGCGGGTTTTTTCGGTTTTGGGTTCTCTTGGTTTTGGTTTCTTCGGTTATCGGTTTTCTGCTGTTTCGGATTGAGAGAATCGGCTCGGTTTGTCGGTTTCTCGGATTTTTTGAACACCCCTACTTTATTTAGTATTCTAGAATCCTCTTAAGTGCCCTATAAATACAAGGCACTTTAAGGGATTGTCATAACACTAATAAACCCTAACTTTCTCTCCTCTCCACTCACTCACTCGATCGACTGACCACCCACAACCAAGGGTCAAACCCTTGGTTCGAATCCCTAAGTCGACACAAGTTGACTTTAGTCGACCGAAATCCCAAAGGGATTATTCCTTTGGGTCGATCGCAAGTTTGCACGCGATTAGGGTTTTCCCAAAACCCTAATCGAAACCCTTTTGATCTCGAAGATCAAATTAGGGTTTTACCCAAGTTCATACTCGCCTAACTTGTGATAGGTTCATAGCTCTAGTCCTACCTGTGCAGTACAAGTAGATACCTACGCAACCCTGGTGGTGATATTCCCAAGAAACCCTAATCAAGGACGTAAATGGTCAAGAAAGGTAAAGAAGGTGTTCCGTGTAGTTGAATCAAGTAAAACGTAGGTTATATCACTGTTTAGAAGATCTATGTACACAGGTTTTGGTCTGCACAATTTATGTATTTATTTTCCGATGTGCATGTTTCAGCTGAGGAGACGACCACCAGAACCTTACATTTTTTCAAGGAAATTTGGGACTACTTGTGTTCCCGCTGATGAAGCCTTGTGAAATACTCAGTCCCCCACTAGCTGAAGATGATAACGATGAGGAAATGAGATATTTTCGAACAAGAATGGAGATGTTTATAGTTGGAACTGGGATTGGATTCATTTGTTCAGTCGTCATAACATATATTTTGATGTGTCTCATGCTGGCAACCGAAGACCAAAGGTTGATTTTTTTCAACGCCACAAATCGGAGGATCTTCAAGAAGCAAGACTAGGAAGACACGCATAAGAGGAACTGAAGAGAAACTCTATGTTATCACATTTACATTGTATTCCTTGGGGGTTTCCTAAGATTTTGATTTGAATATCTAACTGTGGTGATCCTGATTTATAATAACATGCATATTTAACTTGGAAGATGATGTATGTTAACTTGATTTCACTATCCTCTTATTTATCTTAACCAATTTATTGAGGTGTTGGAATCTAGATCGGCTTAGAGAATATTGGTGCTATTTAGCCCTTCACTTTTACAATCACACTCAAGGGGCTTTAGAAAAGTAACTGAGTCCTAGTTGTAAGAATATAAATCACAAGGGTTGTGTATTCCTTTGTAATGAGAAATTTGCATTGGGACATTAGTGTGGGCACATTGCAACTTTGTTATGTAAAAAATACGATGAAGAGAATTAGAGTGAAAACCTTATCTTGGCGTTAAATCCAATATGATACATGGATTTAGATGGATACATGCATTTGATACGAAGTTAAACCGAAAGAAGTTGATCATGACTTATTAATGAGAACAAAATGACCATGTTGCAAAGGATTATGATCCTACGTTGAACTAGAATTTCGTCAACAATATGGTTCGAGCCATCACAAACTATGAAATCGATTAGGGGGTTTAGAAGACATCATGTCGTTATACTGTGAGTACAAATATTCTTTATATGGCTGGATTGAGAAAAATAGCCATTTTATGTAGGGTTTTTTTCTTCATTATACTACGTGTATCAAAAGACTACTTGGATGTCACCACATAAACCGTAAGCTAAATTAGACATTATTTAGTTTTAGCAAAAGTAATGATAGATCTACAAACTTTTTTTTTTTTTAATGACAAAATAACTTTAGTACTTAACCATTAGAGAGCTATTGGAAGTCATGATGCCATGGAATCATTAAACAATAACACGCTATACCATACCACCAAACATTTCATTGCTCGCAAACTTTCGCTATTCAAATCTGGTGATTCGTCTTCTTTTGCAAGTTGTATTTTATTGGGGCCAAGTTTTATTTAACGTTATGGAAGAAGAAATCTAAAAACAATAATATGTTATATTGTTTTAGTTATTTGGAGGAGATGATGCGCAATATGTGGCATACCAATAACGCTGTATTAAACGTAACCTCACCTTGCACTCTTACGCTTTCGTGTAGTTTAAAACATGCTTAATCAAGTAACCATGACAAAGTAACAAAACTTTTGCAGCATTTAAACCTTCCCACCAACCGCCACTCCCTCCACCACAGCACCATCATCCCCGACTAACAAAACCCACTTCACAAAATGCAATGTTTACTCATCATCATCATCTTATTCTTTGCAATCTTTTTAACAATTCAAGAAACAAATGGGGAATTTGGCATCTTGACATTAAAGATGCACCACCGTTTCTCAGACCCATTTAATTCCAACCATCACTTTCCCGCCAAAGGCTCTGTTGAATATTATTCTCAGTTGGCTCATCATGACGTCATCCTCCGTGGCCGGAAACTTTCTGATTCCGGTGAACAGCATTTGACTTTTTCTGATGGGAATTCCAGTTTTCGTATCAGTTCTTTAGGATTGTAAGTTCTTCAATATTGGGTTATGTGCACTTTATATTAAGAAATCATCATAAATTATTAGTATGTGTTATATATGTTTGGGGGTTTACGGCTCGATATTCACCGGAAAGTGTTTGAATATTTAGAAAATGTGTTTAGATGCAATTTTATAAAAAAGTGAAAAGTGCAAGAGAAAATGTAGAGAAGTAGGTTGCGTTTAGTTTTAGAAAAATTTTCTAGGAAAACTGAAAAAATAGAGAACCCGTTTAGATAGAATATTTTTCAGAATAATGTTAAGAAAAGTGTGATTTATACTTTTCTAAACTTTTCGTTCCATTTTTTTATGTTTTGCCTTGTATTTTTCACTTTCTTAAAAAATTTCATCTAAACACGTTTTCCAAATTTTCGACACTTTCCTAGAGATTAAAACCCTTTTCCTTTTCTAAAACTTCGAGATTGAAAATTCAAGAAATTTTTATGCTACTTAACACACCCATATAAATTCCAGTTTTCTATATTTTTTAAACTTTTCTGGAAAATATTTGACTTGAACATGTTTTTAATGATTCTAGCTTTCTTTCAATTTTTTTCTGGAAAAGACCCTGATTTTTCTTCAACTAAACTCAGCATTAGTTAGTACTTAGTAGTACATATAGTTGAAAAAAATTGAGCGAAATTAGTTGAAGTGAATGGAGTGTGTGTGTTTTTTGAGCTGGCAGATTGTGATGCTGTGTTTTGTTTGTTGATTTAGTTTGCATTATACGTCAGTGTCGTTAGGGACGCCTGGACAGAAGTTCATGGTGGCGCTTGATACGGGGAGTGATTTGTTTTGGGTGCCGTGTGATTGCAGTAGATGTGCTTCTATTGATAATACGGCGTATAACTCTGTATGTTCTTTTTTTCTTGAGTTTCGCTTATTTATGATTACGTTGAGTAGAGGTATTGTTTTTGTTTGATATGTTTTGTAAGAGTAGGTTCTCCGCATGTTCCATTATGATTGTGTTTGAATGTCAAACCAGTAGGATCCAGTGAACTAAATTTGATAGATTATTTGGGTTAGTAAACAGGTAGCTTGGGATTGCCTAAATAAAGTATGCTGCTACTAATGTGGGTATCTCAGTATGATATATATAGCGCTGCAGTGATTACAACTTTATGATCCTGCTTTCGGATGTCTCCTACTAATTGGCTAGTTCCTAGTTGCAACGGTTTCATATTTGGAGTTTTGTAAGCTAGAATGACCCTTTAACCCACCATAGTACTCATTCTGAATAACTCATCAGTTTGATCTGCTAGATTTTTCAATTCTCTCATTATTAGAGGTCGTCTTAGAAATTTGGCTAATAGTAAAAGACATTGTTAAGTATGAATCTAGTGAAACAATGTGAATGTTTCAAACAGGGGAGTATCCTGTTGGAGATATTAATGGATGGATAAAAGGATTTAAAGTTAAATACAATGTGCATTTGTTCATTTCCCTGTAACATCAAAGAAAAACAATCATAAGTCCAAAGTTTCAGTGTAAAAGCTTATCCCCAAAAGAAAGGAGTTTGCCAGTTAGAAGTTTGGCGCTTTTGTATTCCTGATAATTAGAGCACCATGAATAGGTACTGAGATTATTGAACTATACTAAGTAGATCACTAGTGCTCCATTTGCATCTCATTTGGTATGGTAGATTATGTGAACAAGTTTGTTTCATATATGTTTAGGATTTTAAGATGAGCATATACAATCCAACGGGATCATCAACAAGCAGAAAGATTAAGTGCAACCACAGTATGTGCAGCCATCGCCATGAATGTCTAGGAACCGAAGCAATAAACACTTGCCCCTATTCTGTTTCTTATGTCTCATCTCAAACGTCAACTTCTGGGATTCTAATGGAGGATCTTCTGCACTTGGAAACAGAAGATAGTGATGGTGAAGTCATTGATGCGTTCGTCACTTTTGGGTAAATCCCTAGATACTTTTATCAGTCTTCTACTTTAGGATGTCTACAATGATATATCCCCTGGTGACGAATATGCCTCGTATAACAATTTAACATATATGTATCCCTTTTTTATTTGAAATCTGCAGATGTGGGCAGGTGCAAAGCGGTTCATTTCTAGACATTGCTGCCCCAAAAGCATTTTATCAAGGGAAGGTTACATAGCAGATTCTTTCTCAATGTGTTTTGGTCACGATGGAACTGGTAGGATTAGTTTTGGTGATAAAGGCAGTTTTGAACAGGAAGTGACTCCCTTTAATTTAGATTCATCACAGTAAGTTTCAAATGCTCGTTTGGTGGGATTCTTATTACTTTTATTTGTTCTAAATTTTTGTATGTTTTGTCTCATGCAGTCCGACTTATAATATTACAGTAACCCAACTTCGTGTTGGTTCCTCTATTATTGACTCAACTTTCACTGCTCTTTTTGATTCGGGTACCTCCTTCACTTATCTGATTGACCCACATTATACGAGGCTCACACAGAGGGTAAAAAATCCACCAATCAAAATAATGAAATGTTTATTGAGATTTCTTTTTACACGCGTTTTCACGCTTTTTGCTCCCTATCTGATGCAGTTCCATGCACAAACGAAAGATTCACGACATCCATCGGATCAAAGGATTCCTTTTGAATATTGTTATGATATGACATATACCTTTAACTTTTTTGGTTGTTAATTTTTTATTTGATCATCTGTTTATTATGTGTCTAGTCCTTCCGCAAATACTAGTCTGATCCCAAGTATGAGCTTAACAATGAGGGGGGAAGGTCAATTTTATGTCTATGATCCTGTAATTGTTATCTCGACAAACGTAAGTAATGTAATCCCACCTTAATATTTAGAACATATATCTGTATAATATTAATTTGAATATTTTTGCTCACAATCACCATGCCACTCATGATGCAGCGCGAAGTTGTATACTGTCTGGCTGTTATCAGGAGTGCTGAACTCAACATCATTGGTCGTAAGTCCTCAATTACCCTCAATCATTGTACCATGTGTGTGTATAGATAAGACTAGGTGAATCTAAGTATACATATACCATGTTGTTTTATCCTTCCATACAGAGAACTTCATGACTGGTTATCGTATTGTATTTGACCGAGAAGAGCTAGTTCTTGGCTGGAAAAATTTGGACTGTAAGTTCCATGACATTCAATTTTCCTTATAAATATGAAACATAAGGCAACCTCTGATGGGTGGTTTTTGATAAAAGTTATGACATTGAGAATTCAACGTATGCAAGTTCAGAACCTTTGAAACCGAACATAGTCTCACCTGCGGTTGCAGCTGGGCTAGAAGGTCAACACACAAGGACAAGAAACACGGCTTGGGCGTCAGATGGTTGGACATTTTATAATAAAATTTTTTGTTATTGGACTCAAACGGGGCTTTGGCTTTTGGTTGTTTTGTTATAGTATTTTTGCTGTAGAGTTGTATGCGTAAAAAGTAGATAGGAAATTCATATACGATGCTTGTGAATGAGTTAGTCGATTCATGAATAGCAAATTAGTGTAAACGAGTTTTGGATGCCCGAGTTTAAACAAACATTATTTTCAGGCAAGATCATAATTTTTACCAAAATTATTTATTGGATTTTAGCATTACTTATACGATAATAAATATATGAATAATTTGTAGTTAAAGCTAAAAACCAAATAATCTACTAAAAATGACTCACGTGATTCACGTATTGAATTGTCAAATGTTATAAACACCCTCTAGCTCGACGATGAAAAACATACATTTGTATATTCTTATTCTTCTTCATTAGGATTTCAAGTCTTTGAATACTTTATTAGAAAGGATGAGAGCCCTTAATTTGGAGTGGAGATTTAAAATTTAACTCGTTCGTGGGTTGCTTGCATTTTGTAGAAGAAATAAACACCTTAACCTGAAGTTCTATGAGTTCATGAGTCGATTTCATTATGTAGTAGAAATGAATATCTTTACCCGAACAGTTCAGCTAAATTTTTTTTCGTGACCTAAACTTTGCAACCACTTAACTGGGGACATTGATTTCACAAGAATACCGAATACGGGCATACGGCTAGGCTAAAGGCCCATTAGTGTGAAGTTCAACCATTTTAGAATTTTAGGTGATCTTATTTTTATAATTTTATTGTGTTTATCATGTTTTATTCCGGTCAGGCAAACATGTACATCTATATATGTGTGATGTAAAACATAAGTTCGTATACTTTTTTTTGGGTAGATCACACTGAAAGCACCAGGTACGGTGTGTTATAAGACGCGTTTTCGCTTATGGCGTGAGCCAACCACACATTTTCTCGCGTTATACCTCATAGCGTCCTCATCATCAGTCGCATTATCTGTATTTTCTTTTCTTTCTTTTTCTTTTTATGTTATCTTTCTTTTTATTAAATTCCAACTGATAGATTTGTGTTAAAAAGAAAAAATAGGCGTTGCATTGAAAATTATACCTGTTTTTTCAAAAACAAACACCCCTTTAACCTATTTTTTACGTGTTAAAATAGTGAAGATTGAATAAATAAGAAACAAGGCTAAGACGATGACACAATTTTTTTTGAAAAGCAGAAGTATTATTAAGATAAACCAAGAGATTACAACATGAACCAACTACCCATGAGCCTAACAACAAACCAAAAATAAAGTGGCCTAGCCCCTAAAAAATCAATACAAAGATACAAACCACTCACAATCACATGAGATATGTGAGATAAAATAAACAAAAACACATGGGTGACCAATAGTAACTCATAAGGATGAAGAATACACTCCCATTACAAGGAACTATTCTCAGCCATGCATTTTGTCCAGTAGACATGCCACACATGGAAAGTCTTTCAAGCCACTGTTCCCATTGAAACACATATTTCTTGGATATTCTACAGCTCCACTCGAAAGATCTCAGTTGAATTTCCTTAAATATACTTGTTATGCTTTTTCCCTTCCCTTTGAAAACCCGCTCGTTTCTATTCTTCTTCCATAAAATATGCCACTCCTATTGCCACGTGCCACAACTGCTTCGCACCCTTGCTAACCGATGCACCACAGTTATGTTTGAGAATCTCCTTTGATGTGAACACATTAACTGGCCCGATACCCACCACGCAAAAACTATATCCCATACCTTCATTGCATTCTCACAAAGCACTAAAGTGTGATCCACAGATTCAATAGATCAACGCTTAAAGAAGAAATAAGTACATGAAAATGCTTGCAACAAACACCGCGGATATGGATCCAATAGATGCGATTAATATTAAACGTGAAATTCGAGCCAAATATAGTTATCAAAATTAGTTTATTTCATTGTTTATTTTCATGTACTATTAGTTTTATGTCTTTTATTTTTTTAATGAAATTTTAATTTAGTTTATTTTGAACTAATGAAAAAATAAAAATCATGGGGTCTAAATGGTAACATATAACTTGAGTAGGGAGGGTGTTTTTGAGTTGCGTTATAGGTTGTGAGTTACAAAGTGGAAATATGTCGTGGAGCCTATCGCTCCACACCTCACCAAGTGTCCAACCTTTTTTTTTCTTTTTAATTTGAGGTGCCGAAATTAATATCGTGTGAAATATAAGGTTTTTTGAGTTTCTTTTTACTTTTCAAAAGATACTACCGGTCATTTGTTTAGCTAAATAGATAATTAGTGTAATGTATTATTATAGCTAAGCATTTAAAAGTAATTTTGGCTAAAATTATTATCGATAACCTCTATCGAAAAGTTAAAAAAATCTGACGTTGCACAAAAAATCACTTAGCTACCTTAAATTAAAAGAAGGAAAAAAAAAATTAAAAAAAATAAAATAAAAAATGAGTACCTAAAATTTTGATTTACTTATAGTGTTATACATTTAATGTTAGTCTTAATAGTAATTAATAGAAAGTGATAGTCATTCACGCTTTGGATCTTTGAACGGTGTTAAATATCAGATTGTATCAATTAATCTACGCCGGCCGTAATTTTGCCTAATAGGTACTATTCATATTGTAGCAAATTTTTATAAGTTCATGTAATCCAAGTCCAATCCATGTCCAAAACGTGGCCTATGGCCAAGCACTTTAGGGCATTTTACTTTTAATATAAATACTCTTCAAATGTATCTGTTGTTTGACCGAGGATAGACTTAAGCTTGACATGATGGAGCTTAGTTTGACCGAGGACATGATCTCCGTGATGTAGGCTGGCGATTAATTGAAGGATTTGCAACGAATGGTGCTAGGTGCGTTTGGCTTTTAGGTGTCCCTTTGCCCTGCGTTGTTTTGTTTTGTGGCATCTTTTGTTTTTCGCTTTCATTGCATTTCCAGTCTCCGCGGCGTATTCATATGTTCATTACGCTTTAGGCCGCTTCATGGTTTTTTTCTCGTGCCTGTTATGCATGTTGATTAGTTGGTGCTTCGCTTTGCCTGCCCCTTTGTTGTCCTTTTGTGCCTGCTTTTGGTTTTATTATTTTGTGCCTGGCGCTGGTGTGCTTTTTCCCCTGTATGCCTGTTGCTTGTTTCTTTCCTTTTACGCTTTGCATATTGTTTTGTAGTATGATATCTCTTTTCTTTCGCAGCTCACACGACTCGGCCGGAGTGCCGTTGTTTAGCCTCTACTTGACACGGGTTTACCCGGTGGTAGTGATTGCCTACATTTTATTCTCCCCATACCCTCGCTTTGGCGGGATTGGGTCTGTTGTTGTTGGTGTTGTACTCTTCAAATGTATCATTTGAGGTGTGTGGTTGAGTGTGTTTTATTTATGAAATACATGTTCTTTTTTTCATCTCTCTAGTCTTTATATAAAACACATACATCTCTTGTACCACCAATTCGTGTTTCATATTTCGTATGTTAAGATTGTGTTAACGTGATATAAGTTGATAAAACAAGGTCAATTTTTCTGATTCACCCTAAATTGTTTTTCATGTATATATTGAACTAAAGAAATCAAAAACCAATCTGATTAAGATTCTTCATTGCACAATGCCTGACCAATTTAGCCTTAGTACAAATAATAATACCAGCATTCAGTAACTATCATTTAAAAGTTTTCTCGTTATTTGTTAAAAAAGAAAGTTCATAAGTTTTACATTAACACCCAATAAAAAAAAAAAAAAAAAAAAAAGGAGTTTGACATTAAGGTGTTATTTGTTTGTTGCTATGCTTTTGAGTCTGAATCTGAATGGTGATCAAAAAATCAATCTGATTCCAACAATATGTAATGTTGGTAAATCAATCAATGATATAAAAGTGTTTGTTTTGTAAAAATTATTTGAAGGTGTTAGACATTATGTTAATACACCTCAATATCTAGTTCAATAAGATGTTTTTATCTCTTAAAGCCTCTTAATGATCATAAAAAAACAAACACTCTTAATCTTGACTGTCTCTTATTGCCTTTTAATGACAGAAAAAAACAAACACACTTTTGTTTTAAACATCTGACAAGGCCTGACCAATGATAAAATGTTATTAGATGGTTTTTCGAAAATCAAACGCAACCTAACACTAAAGAAAGTTCAAATCTTATAGGAATCCACGCTTCACACGGACAACCTCATATGTTTGCCCCTTTGATAAACAAACTACGTTAAGTAAGTCACGAGTTGACTCGTGCTTCTTAAATTATGTGGTTGGTATTATTATAATCATATATGAAGATAACGTATAACATATTTTTTTAGCAATAATAGAGGTTGTTAATCAGTATTACGATTGACTTGCAATTTATTA
This sequence comes from Chrysanthemum makinoi, assembly GCA_910596185.1. Classification (NCBI taxonomy): domain Eukaryota; kingdom Viridiplantae; phylum Streptophyta; class Magnoliopsida; order Asterales; family Asteraceae; genus Chrysanthemum; species Chrysanthemum makinoi. The sequence goes on from OU343220.1 coordinate 147,548,699, forward strand.
TACCTTTATATAGTATTTGCTATCTGCGTCTACGCTTTGTACAATATGTTAATCAATTGAGTACTACGTACTAACGTCCATATTTTTCTTCTATCCATTTAAATGTACCTACCCAAGATCAAACTTTTTAGTTTTGACTATTTTATCATTTAAAACTATTTAGTCTGTTCAAACAATAAAAAAAACTGCCAAAATTATAACGTGTGAATTGATGTAAGAAACCATACCACACTCTAGAAGCAGACGTGGAAACATATTTCAATGCTAATAATTTGCACATTTTTAAAATTTATTTGGACACTTAAAATATAAGAGTTGAAGCAAAATGTTTAATATCTATTTTATCTAATAAAATAAGCTTTTGTACAAGCTCTTCTAAACATCAAACATTAAAAATTCATTTAATGCTCATACGTGTCATACCATATTTAGAGTCATGGTACAACTCTTCTGCTGCACCAATATTGGAGAACCCTTCCTCTACACACTTCCTCTACACACTTCCATACTCCTTGCGTTTAACAATCTTCCTCCATACGTATTTTATTAAAAGAAATAATACACAAATCTGTTTCCATAAATCAAAACAAATCATTTGATGATGAAAATCAAAACAATTACTTCCTCTTTAAGTTTCGATGTCAACTATTTTTGTAAACCGATTGATACCAGTTTATAATCCTTCTTCTGTACGCTCCCCATATGAAAGAAGGTTTCAATTCACCATAAAAATAAAATAGGTTACGATTTTGATTTTTTTTTTATCTATTTTTGTGCCGGATGTTAGTTGATTCATCATCTTCACAATCTTCTTTTTTAGGGTTTAGATTTAAATCACATAATACAACATTTGTGATTTAATTACAATACATATTTTATTTGTTTGTAGGTGTTTTATATGTAACAGGTTTCCATTAGTTTTTTCAATTTAATTTTGTGCCGATTAATTTTGAAGGGAGTGATTCGATTGTTCTAATATATTTTTTTTCAATATGATATGCAGGTGTACGATGCCCTATCTCAAAGTCTCCATTCAGTTACAATCGAAACATTACATCATTAGATTAGTAAGTATTCGCATCTATTAGTTTTTTTTGTGTTTTGATTTAAATCCCATATTTGTTAATAATTAGATATAAATACCAAAAAAATCCGTTGAACGATTTAGTGGAGCTATATTCGATTCAAGGTTAGTAAGGTTGGTATCTTTAAAATTATCTCTTAATTCGCAAATTAAAGGTTATGATTTCGGGTTAGTAAGGTTGGTATCTTTAAAATTATCTGTTTATATAAGGGTTATGTAGGAGTGAGAATTAAAACTTTGTATAATATAGTATATCGAGGTTCATCTTAAAAGTTAGCTGCTATAAGTAACAAATAAAACAGTCAAACAGGAGGTACATTATGTGTATAAACTTAGCAGCCCCATATATAAGTACATTTTTTGTTTATAAAGACTCTCCAAATTGCATTCAGTTTAATTTCCATGCTTATGGTATGATTACGTTTAAGGATACTCATATGTATTCACTATTTTGAACAAGAATTAATGATATCCTTATTTTGTCTTATAAAAGAGGCCGCTTATGAAGTTATGATACAGATGTAAGATATTTGGTAGGTGTTATTTTGTCTTAAATCGAGTCTAAGGTCATGGCATTTTTCCATGATCCTTGAATTTTGTTTCATATTGCAGGACGACTGTGGGCATGCATTGTGTGCAGCTTATGTCATGACAATGTAAGTAACCAAATTTAATTATTTCTGAGTGATACTTTCTATTCTCTTGACTTGTGGTTCAATCAAATTAACCTGCTCACAGTTGATTTATTTTCAGGAAAGTTGCAACGGAAATGTGTATGAACTGCCTCAAAGTTCAGCCTGTTGCACAAATTTCCTTCACATCATCGTGCAATAGAACTCCAATGGTAAATGCCAAGAAATCTATTCCAAGTTTTTAGACTATAAAGATTGAACTATTCTTTATTTTTTTGGTGCATAATAGATATTGATGGATCCAATTTAAGGTAGTGAAATGGGTTACTTTTTGTACGGGTCAAAACAGGCATGCCCATATTGGGTTGAGCTGCAAGTTTCGTATCCCTTTAAAAAAGATAGTGCAGTTGACAAAAGAAGCTCAGTTAAGGAAATTGATGCTTCAAAGGTAGTTGGATCAGTTTGGCAAAATTACAGTAAGGAAGTCATCATACTATCAGTTGCAGTTTCCCTCATTAGGCCAATTCTTTTAAAGTGGCCATTCTTTAGTACTCTAGGTAATGCTATGTCCTTTTGGTACACGTGTTTTGAACCATTGCCTACTTTGTGTGCAATGAGTCTTTCACATTAAGTTTATCTTGTGGTTCATTCATGATCTCCCATAAATCATACTTTCCTCTTCCGTGATAATGATCGTTTCTGCTTAGTGTGTGAAATCATGAGTACGCCCTTTCTTTGTTAGCTGAAGTAACTACAAGTAAAAAAAGGGGTGTTTGGGAGCACTTATTATTTTTAATTATCTACTTATGTATTTTTCTTTGGTTGAGGTAACTCCAAGTTATAAAGTGATTTTTAATTATGCACATTTTTTCAACATTTATGCATTTGTACTAATGTGTAGCTGAATTGACTGAAAGTGATATTACGGGGTGTTTTTGATTGCTTATTTTTTTCTCCTTGAAGCTTATGTCCAAATCTGTAGCTAAAAGTGATAAGGGGGTGTTTGGGATTACTAATGTTTATTCTTATTTACTTATGTACTTAGCTTATTTTCTTACGTATTCAACAACATCTTTATGCTGCTGATGACACAGGTTGCTACGGCCCCTGACGCGGCTTACTGCTGCTGCTGATGCGATTTGTACAAATGACGCGACTTACTGCTACGTGTAAATTTTTTTTGCTATCTTTGATCCAACATGCTTCAACGTTAAAGTACAAAGTTAATTATATGCACGCAAACCTAAATTTATAAGTTTACATAACGTTCACTGCAACAATAACCTATCCCATGATGCACCATGAAAGATCACATGAACGATCTTAATTGGACAATGGATGAGATAAGTTTGGTCAAACCCATAGTCACATAATTTCATAACGAAACAGTTGGCATTCGACGATTACAAATATGGCTCTTAATTTTTCGTGGGTTCATTTACATAAGTTCTTGGAGACCTGTGGACTAATATTTCAACTTTGTTAAGATGTGTATGTATATATATTTTATCATGTATATATTTTTTATCTTTGAAATGTAAAATTATATATTCTTTTAAATGTTAAGTTTTAGGTTTGACTTCCATATCTAAGCTATTTCATTTGGGCTGTAGCAGGTACGTGTTGTCATGATAACGAGCTATTATGGACAAAATTTTCAAGTGCGAGGTATTGATTTCATTTATGTTTTCATGATTTCATCAATACCACTTAAATTTATCATTTACATTTTCATTTTTTCCTCTTATCAAATTTCTACCTCCCATATTACATCGACATGATAAAATGTTGTGCATTTTGCATATATGATGCAAAACCTGAGCATGGAACCACACTCACAACATTGCAGCTTATACAACACCATACACCGAGAAACACCACCACCAACTTTGTACTTGAAATTACATGACATGGATTATTTATCCACCTCTCCAATGTCATTGAACCAACAGAAAGATCAACCTCACTTAAGTTTGATTTGGATATTGAGTCCTTTAATTTTGCTTTACGTTTTTTTATGTTTTAACTTCTAACTGAGACGAGAAAAGTAACAAGTGACTTAATGCAGGGTTACAATAGTACCTTTGTCAGGTTAGTGTCTCTTTTACAAAACCCAAACAACATATGTAGTTGCGTACAAATGAACATGGATATTTTAGGTTA
>OU343220.1:147552677-147610009 GCA_910596185.1 Chrysanthemum makinoi
GTTTTTAGTTGACAACTTGCTAATAAGTTGTATGGTAATCAACTCACCATATCAGTTAATGTGGAGAGTTGGCTAGCCCACAAGAGAATGGCTTGTGGTAAAGGCTGTGGAAAAACCATTATTGGTAATTAGTTCACCATTAGATAAAAGAACTAACTAGTCTAGAAGGGTACAGCTTTTGGTAAAGACAACTCAAATCTGTTGATAGGTGATGATTTGCTAAAAATCATATGGTTATCAATGTACCATGGTCTTACACACCAAAACATTTGGCTACTCCATAGTTGATGGCTTTGGTAAAGAGATCTAAATCCATTAAATTTTCAATGATTCACCTCTCACAGGAGTTAAAACACCTGGAAGTGATGAGAATAGTATGCAACTTAAACTGAATTAATGTATAAATTGTCATATGTTCTTTGTGTTCTTTGAAAAGATGGAGCTTCTTTGGATGATCTTTGTAAAAAATAATTCTAGAGATACTTTGACAAGCATAGACACTACAGAGATACAATCCAAAGACTAAGAAACAATCTGTCCTTAAAGATGAAGCTGTTAAAGATAAATTCACAAAGGAACTTGAAATCAAGCTAGTAGAATTCAAGTTAGGGGAGGATTGTTGGGATATGAAAGTGTTGAAGATTGACAAAGTCTTGAAGATTGATAAAAATCTTGTAAACTATAAAATCTTGGAAAAGTCAAAGAGTCAAAATCTTGCTAAAGATAAAGTCAAAGTCTCTGCACATGAAAGTCAAAGTCTTGCAAGAACAAAGAAGCTGTTACATTCGTTTATAGAAAGTATTGTAACTCTAGAATATTATGTATTAGATTACTTGTCGTACAAGGATACAATTTGTAAACCGACTAGGGTTATCCTTGAGCCTATAAAAGGACCCCTAGATTGGCATTAGATGTACGAGTTCATAAGTCTTAGAGAACGATTGCTTACAAATTATTATTTAGAGTTTTAGAGAAGTTCGATAATCTTAGAGTTGTTAAAGTATCTGCATAATAAGCAGATTTAGAGTTAATAATAAAAGTTATTCTTCCTAGCTTTGTTAAGTAAATTCCGCATACTTAATAGAGTTTGTTCAGTGTTTCTTTGTTAATAACTTAGGATTTATCCGAGGTTGTTAAACCTTAAACAAGCTATTTAAGTTAGTTTGGTTAGAGTACATTGATCCAACATAGGATTAGACTGATTTCTTGCTATGAGATAGACTGAGAATTGGATGTCTGGTCTAGAAGCAGTAAGATACATCAGTGAGCCTACAATCCCTCGAAAATGAGTTTGATTGGTGATTTACCCGGTGAGATCGGGTCCAAGGTTGTTAGGAGGGACCATTGGTGTTTTCAGCGATGCACGGTCGGATATCTCATATTTCTTCAAGAGATTTGGTGTATTTCTTTTGGTGATGAGATTCCTATATCGGTTTGCACGATTTGTAGTCCAAGGAAGTATGTAAGTTCACCCATCATGCTCATTTCAAACTTCTTTGTCATCAATTTTTCAAACTGTTTGCAAAGTTTGTAGTTTGTTGAGCCAAAGATGATATCATTAACATACACTTGGACGATATCACATCCTGTTTTGTTCTATAGACAAGCAAAGGTGTTGTCTATCTTTCCTCGACAAACTTGTTTTGTATCATGAAGGCTGAGAGTTTCATACCATGCCACAGGAGCTTGTTTAAGTCCATAAAGGGCTTTGTTAAGCTTGAGACATAGTCGGAATTCACTACTCTCAAAGCCGGAGGTCTGAACATACACATCTTCCTTGAGATCACCATTTAAGAATGCACTTTTAACATCCATTTGGTAGAAAGTTCATGTATGTTGCATATGCAAGGAAGATCTGATGGCTTCCATTCTTGCAACAGGAGCAAATGTCTCATCATAGTCAATGCCTTCTTGTTGACTATAACCTTTGGCTACAAGTCTGGCCTTGTTTTTAATGACAGATTGCCGTTTTCATGGTTTTGTTTACGAAAACCACTTCATTCCTATGACTACAACATCCACGAGGACATTTGATCAAGGTCATGACCTTGTTTTTATCAAAGCTGATTGCAGTTCTTCTTGCATAGCTTGAACCCGGCTTGGGTGTTTTAGAGCCTCTGACACTTTTGGGTTCTATTTCGATAGGTAATCGGCATATAGACATTCATTGGTGAAGGCTGCAGTTAAATTAGCGATTTTGTCCCATGCTTCTAGTGAGCATGCCCTCAGTGGGTTCACCAATAATGTTTACAAGCTCAATGTCACGATAGTTGGTTGGGGTAGGTTGTGAGGAGATTTTGTCCACTTACTTTGTGGTATAGGATGGACTCGAGCTTGAAGAGGCCTATATATCACTGAAACTTCGAGGAGTGAGTTGCAACAGAGACTCATTTAAAGCATTTGTTGTGATGTCATGTACTTGAATCACGGTTCTAACATTTGGTTCAATATTACCTATCGATAGGGGCCGATTGATTATCAATGAATTCACTGATAGTTGGTTGGGGAAGGTTGTGAGGTAAGATATAATATGAGATGTCAAATTGACTTGATATGAGGAATTGAATTGCGGGAGGATATCTTGATGAGTCATCAATTCCTATTTCCATAAATCCCGAGGTGTTGGTGAACTGATGCTTTCAGAACTTTCATCAAAGGTGACATGAAAGGTTTCCTCAACTTGTTGTCTCCTTGTATTAAAAACCCTGAAGGCATTGGAGATCAATGAGTAGCCTAAGAAATATCCATCATCAGCTTTTGCATCAAACTTGCCTAGATGATCCTTATGGTTATGAATAAACACAGGACATCCAAACACATGAAAATAGCTGATGTCATGAAGTCTACCTTTGAAGATCTCATATGGGGTTTTATTATGTCTTTTGACAATGATTGACTTGTTTTGAGTGTAACAGGCTTTGGCTGCCAGTCGAAGTGCTTTGAGAGGGCTGAGCCATTTAACATGGTTCTTGCATCCTCAATGAGAGTTCTGTTTTTCCTTTCAGCAACCCCATTTTGTTCAGGGGTATAAGGAGATGAGAAATTTGAGAAATTCCTTTTCATCACGAAGCTCTCAAGCTCTTGATTTCGAACTTCAGTACCATTTTAGTTTTGATTTGTTTAACATGAATGTCATTCGGTTTTCAATCTTCTGATGAATGAAATTATTGTATTTCACCGCTGACTCTTTTGGAAAGAAAGTATACCCAAGTGTATCTTGAGAACTCATCAACAACGAAAAGTGTATACTTCTCATCTTTGGATTGATCGGTGGCCTTGGTCCAAAGAGATCCATGTGCGGAGGTAAAGGCAGACTTTGATAGAGAAATTTTGTTTGGTTTTGAAAGATGCTCGTGGTGTTTACCTTTTCACAAGCGAGCATGGTTTGTCTTTTGAAAAAACCAGTGATGGTAAGCCAAGGACCTTGTTTTGTTTTGCCAAGTTGTTAAGGTTTTTGAAGTTTAAGTGTGAGAGTCTCTTGTGCCATAGCCTATTGATAGTTTCAGTGGCTTTAACAAAGAGACAAGTTCCATCTTGGGAGAGTGTTGACATGTCTAACACATAAACATCATCTCTCCTAGGAGCTATCAACACAACTTCCTTGTTGGCATTGAAGATGGTACCTTGTTTGTCATTGAATTGCACAATGTACTTAGCATCACATAGTTGGCTGACACTGATGAGATTGTATTTAAGACCATTGACATAAGCTATTCTAGAGAAAACTATTCCATTGCGGTTTCTTGAACCATAACCTTCAATGGGACATGATGAGTTATCACCAAATACTACCTTGGGTCCTGGTTCCTCTACATGCTTGTGCAGATACTCCTTCACACCAGTCATGCTTCTTGAGCATCCACTGTCTAGATGCCAAATAGGCTCCCTGGCGTGTCTCTACACAAGTAGTAAACTGAATTAGTTTCTCTTAGTGACCCACTTACTAGTGGGCTTGGGTTTCAAGGTCTCTTTGAATTTGGTAATTGACTCATGGTCGGTGGTTGAGTGCATTGTGCTACCACATGTTTTGCATTTGGAGCGAGGATGACTCGGTGACTCTTGGTTGTTTTGTACCTCTCCTTGCATGAATGACACTGTCATGTTGGGATGTCTCATGAGTGGATTACGCATATATCACAGCATGTGTTCATGAGACAATCATCTTGATGATGATCATTAAACCCACAGTGAGGGCAAAGAGGAAAAGGTTTTGCTCTATTCTTTTGAGCTGTTTTGGAGGATGAAGCATCTTGATGACCAACTTTGGTATAGTTTGCTTCAGCGCGAGCTTACATCTTGTAAGTGGTCTGATTCTGTGATCATCCTTTTGCGAGATCATACAATAAAGGATTACGTAGCGGTTGTTAGTGGTATGACTAGTGTAATGACACAACTCACACACCTTGGGTTTGTTGGTGGATTTTGACTTTAATGAGCTAGATGAGGCTGACTTAGTTTCCTTGATTGAATCAGGGGCTTTTTCGATGGATTCCATCTTTTCGTCGACTTCCTCACAAGCTCGATAAGTTCTTGAATTTGGTCACCGATTGGGGACAGAGGATGTTGAAGTCTCTGTAGGAGTAGAATCTTGTTGAGTTGGTTTTGTTGGTCTTTTCGGGATGGTTCTACCAAGTCCAGACCTTTCTTTTGGTGAGTGAGGATTGAATTTTAAAGGAGTAAGCTCAGAGCTTGGATCAGCACCACGAAGAGGTTTCAAGGGTGGAAGCGGTGTTTGAGATTCCTTGGACTTCGAGATGTGTTCATACTCTGGGCACATCAGGGAGTCCTAGCATGCTCTTAAGAGCTTGGCTCTCAGGCTCAAGAATCCTTCCAGAATCGAAATTTGGAAGCTTACTTTCAGGATTAACTCGTTCAATCCAATCACTGGAATTTAGAGTTGTCAGCATATTGGTAATCATGCCACCAGACACAAAAGGTTTGGAAATTTGGTCTTTGTTGTGAGAGCGGGGAGATGATCTTCACCTATGACTCTCTTTTTGTTCTTGGGGCACCCAGACATCAAAGACCACAGGATTCTTAGCAGTCCAACTATCAAGAATATCTTGTACCTTTTAAGTTCATCTTGAAGATCGATTTCTCTTAACTAGTTCGGTGTTTTGAATTTGCAAAGTGACAGCCTCAAGCTTGGCTTGTTTTAAAATAAGCAGTTTATCTCTACACTTGTTTAATTCAAAACTTAACTTGTTGTATTTTGAAAAAGATTTAATCTTTGCTCTTCTACAAACTTAAGGTCAACATTAAGATAATTCATATAAGGCCTTGTCGAGTAATCATCCATAGAAAGTAAGATATTTACCTTCTTCATTGTGATATTGACCCATTCTCCATTCCTGGCATGATTCTTTCCAACAGCAAGCTTGTCCTCTTCTAAGAGGGCCATTAGTGCACTAACTTGCACTATTTCATCATCGAGATGAGCGGCTCTTCATCCCGGTCGAAGGTTTCAACAAGCAGGCCCTTGTTTTACCCCGCATATTGAACACTTTTGTTCTTTACGAGGGTGGCCTCAAGCAATGCAAGCTTAGCTTTTGCTTTCTTGTATTTAGCTTCAAAATCCACATTTTGTTTTGATCGATTTTTTGAAAATTTTGATGAGACTGATAAATGTTTGGTTGAAATTTGCTAAAGCACTGAAGGCTGATTAGACCACGATGGTTTGTAAGAGGGTTGAGAAATTGTTTTGAAAAGCAGTCTTTTACAAAATGGCCTCTTTTATGACACTTAAAGCATTCAGTGTCTTCAGTTGCTTTAGCAATTGAAAAACCTTTGTTTCTTTTATAAACCTTGAGAGTTAGCAAGGAGTGCCCTTTCACGAAATTCGAGGTCATTTAGGTACTCCTCACTTGATCTCTCATCAGGCTCATCATCTGAGTTTTCTTGGAAATCTTGAACCATATTGTTAGAAAAGAAAGTAGTTGATATTGGTGATGAGGTGGTGGTCAGGGACTTCTTGACTTCCTGAGACTTCTTTAAGTCAGGGTATCGTTTGTTGATGAGGTTTTCCTCATAGACAAATTTCCTATAAATTTCGGAAACTCAAGATTACGGATATGATTAGCATTCCTAAGTCCCGAGAGAAATTCAACCACTTCTCGGGAGGCTGTTAACAAAACCAACATTGATTTCATGTTTGGATAACTTAACACCATCATTTGAAAGTTCATTTAAAAGAGTTTTGTGCCGGGTGTAAGTTTGAGATGAGTTTGAGTCCTTAGCCCGAAGGTGTTGTACTCAAGTTTCAGTCCATAATCTGTTTTCCTTGGTATCGAGATGGGCCTTCATGGCTATGAACTAGGTCATCGGGTTTGTTTAGTTGTACTACTGACTTATCATGACTCCATAATATCATCAGGAAGACATGATATGATGATACTTTTGAGTCTTTGGTCTTGGTTGACCACTCTCCTCTCATCCACGAGTCCAGAGCTTGAGGTTTAGGTAAACCTTCAGTAGTCTTTGGGATAAATGGACCTTCATTTATAAACTTGATATAATAAGGTTCCATCCCAATCAAATAGCAAAGCATCGCTTTTTCCATTTGTTGAATTTGCCAACTTCAAGTCTAGAACCTTGGCAACAAATTGAATAAGCTCCACCCTTTTTATCGACTAGTTGGGGTACATCAATTTGAGCCATTTAGGATCCTAATTTAAAAACTTTTAGAGCGGCCTAAAAACAAGTTTTATAATTAGCCTTGCTCTGATACCACTTGTTATTCCCCGTTCACTATCGTTTAAAACAACTTTAGAATACAAAACAAGTTAATAGTGAACTATGACTGAAATTAACATAAGTAAAACACACAAAGTAATTTTCAACATCATATTCTTTATTAGAAATTAATCAAAAGAATACGTTACCCAAGTACTTGCAGAATAGTACTTGGGATTGAAATGACAAAGTTTGGTGACTCCTCTCTAAGCTCGGGCTAAGTCTGAGCACAACTCTTAGAGCTCACTGAGCTATCTCGGGAACTAAGTTGTATTTGGAGGAGTGAAAAGATGGCTTGCGTGTATGTGTGTTTTACAATTCACAAGCTTAATCTTTTCACTCCATCTCTTATGCTATTTATACATGTATGATTTTTGTCTCTTTCCTAAGTGACAAAGCTGACATCATCTGAGAAGACAAAATCTTGATGTATTTTGTCTCGTTTAAAGACTATTCGGGTAAGAGACAAGACTACTTTCCTAAGTTAGGTGATGACACGAGCACGATCTTTGCCATTCGGGGAAAGTTGACTTTGGTTGATAAGGACTTCGTCTTATCTGATTCAAACTTTTCCGCCTTGTCCGCTCATTCTTGAGTCTTTACATCCTTGATCTTCTACTTCGGTTTGTCTTCGTGTAAGTAGTTGGAGAGGAGTCTTAGGGATTCATGAGTTATTTTCATCACTCACTTGAATCCATCATCTTCTTCTTGACTCAGTCTTCACCCTTTAAGTTCCGCCTTCCTGAGTAGAGAGACTTCTTCTTAGCCTCATCTTGAGTATCACGAAAATGACTCAGCGAGAGACTATGCACTCAGTGACCTGTTAGTGTTTAACGGACTAAACACTTGGGCTATTTTCTATTCAAATCCTAGATTAAGGGGTTTGGGTAGTTATTGAACCCAACAAAGATCCATCTGATGAGAAACAAGAAGAGAAGAAACAAGGTATTAAGATACAAGGAATCTGACAAAATCAAATGTAAAGAAACAAAAGTATAAATGTGTATGGATTAAAATACCCTCGACTACATGACAAAATCAGACATTGACTTTGGCATTAGTGGTCAAGGGACTTCTTTGGCATTAGAAACCCATGTTTTGGACCTCCAGCGATGAAAACGCCTAGGTTTGTCCTAATGTGATGCGCAGGTACAAGTTTAGGGACCAACGGTGTATTTTAGTCTTATATATATATATATATATATATATATATATATATATATATATATATTTATATATATATATCCAAGCTAAACTCAAAATTGCATATATCCTTTTTACACATTAAATATTTCATATATATCCAAATTCTTATTTTAAGTATATTAAAAAGAAAAAAATACATGTTAAATACACTATTAAGTATAAAATATCTATTATACCCTTGTTCAACAACATCAAAAAATTTTGATCCTATTTCTCAGATTTTATAAATGGTTGGGTTCTGTTTCACTAGTTATGATTTCACCAAACATCTAATTTACTATTGTTATATTCATACGGGGCAGCAATAAATGGATTCTGTGATCGAATGCCACTAGACAGAATTTCTCAATATGAGAGCGCCATTTTAAAGAGTATAAAAACAGAATTACTACAATCCCTTTTAGAAAAAGGTGGCTTAACTAACGAAAGAAAATTTGTAACCAAATACATTCTTAGGCTGCCCCAAGTAAGGGGATTCAATCCCCTTACTTTTACTACGTCGAGGTTTCTCTCTGACCTTCGACGATTAGGTGATAAGGGCAACCAAGTTCTTTATTATTTTTTTATTTTTTATTTATTTTTTTTTTACATTTTTAACACAAAATAAAATTTCATTAATAATTAAAATGTTACATAATAATTCAAATAAAATTAAAACATTACGACAATACAACGACTAAACTAGTTTTGATTATGACGATACCAAATGTCTTCCACCAAATCGGCTTTGAGGCTAAGTTGAGTTGTTACAACATATCTCCTTGGTAATTTCCAACGATTCCACATGCGTTACGATGGGATCATAAGAGCGGTCTTTGCTATCTTTGGAAAGAATACGGGAGATATCGCCTGTTAGATCTGAATTATCATATTATGTAATATGATGCATGTGTACATTATATGCGATAGGCGCTCTTTGTCAAACCCTTTAGCCGGATGTTTAATCATTAGCCACTTCTTCTTTAGTACACCAAAAGAGCGTTCCACATCTTTTCTTGTTGCTTCGTGCATCGTCTTATACAATATTCGTTTGTGATCATTCGTCCCTGATTTTTAATGGACTTCATAATAAATGACCATTCGGATATATCCCATCGACAAGATAATATCCGCGTTTATAAGGCACGTCGTTAGCAACGAATTCCACATCCGGTGCTCTCCCGTTTGAGATCATTGAAAAGAGCGATGCACGTAAAACATTTACGTCGTTATTCATGCCGCGACACCAAAGAACGCATGCCAAATCCATAAATCTTGGGACGCGATCGCTTCCAATAAAATGAAAGGATCATGCCCGTGATCACCCCTACAAAATTGAGCTTTTAAAGCATGTGGGCAATTAAGCCCACGGCCAATCTGTGCAATCGATGCTTCCGATCATCCCAGGAAACCCATGAGTTTCGTAGTGATGAGCATAGAGTTTGTCAACGTCATTAACCGTCGGCTTTCAAAATACTCGCACCATATAACTCCATTATGGCCTCACAAAATTTTTCGAGACACTCACGAATTGTTGGCGCACCCATTTGCGTATTCGTCTAGAGCATCGGCATTGACTCAGTATGCCAATTGACGGATTGACGAAATACACTTCATCAATGGAGAAATACCTGAAATGCGCTGTACAATTAGGAGTTTGTTGGAAATAAGGTGAATGATCGGTTATATCTCGGACAATTCGTGTGAATAGTCGTCGGTTCATACGGAAACGATCATGGAATGCTATATCGTCGTATCTTGGGGTCTCCGAAGTAAGGATCCACTAGCGGTTATGAGCACCCACACGATCCCTACTAACTTGGGTTCGTGAGAGTTTTTGTGACGCTTGAAAAGCCTCCCAACACTCTTCCGCAAACATCATAAACTCGGTACTAACTTCATTTTCATCATCCGATGACGAATCGGCAATGAATAGCTCGTAAGAATTAAAACTCATAGTGTGGAAAAAATATAGACAATGTGTGAAATGATATTTGTGAGTTTAAGTGTGTAAATATATTGTGTATTTATAGGGTAGTTTAGTAGGGGTTTTTTTTTTTCAAACGGTAATATATATATTTTTTTGGTTTGGATATGCAACGGCTAGAAAAATATTGGACGTTTGTGCTTTGTGGATTCGATCGAGCAGACGACCAAGTGTGCTTCTATTTCTGGCGATCGAATGGCTTCACAACAAGGACGATCGATCCCTTAATCGATCGAGGCAAGCCTCGATCGACCTACTGCAACCAGCCTTTAGGATTCAATAATAATCTTTTCTGTTAAATTCTTTGACTACGATCACAAGAGGCATATGAACAGTTCAAGATGGAATCACTATTGTAGATGAAGGGTACATTAGGTATTTTATTATTAAATTATAATTATAAGAAGTTTTTGGAGTTTTAAATTATAAAAAGTAATTATTTGGATATATATGAAATACTTAAAGTGTTACAAGTTTAGTTTGGATATATATATATATATAACTAGCAGGGTACCCGAACGATGCGGCGGCGGGTACCTTGTGACTAAATTTTTCAGTGAACAAATGTTATTTTGTTTTTAGCTGCTGGATTTCAGATTTATGTTTTGAAAGCTTAATTAGATTGTACATTGTGGTTAAAGAGTTATATATTTTAGTGAATGAGTGAATTAAATTGTGTATTAATTGTATGTGTTGAATAGTGTGTTTTTAGTCTTATTTGTATTTGTACATTGTGCTTATGTAGTTGTATATAGGGGTGTCAAATATCCCGGCCCGACCCGAACCCGAACCCGAATGAAGATATTCGGGTCGGGTTAATCGGCTTCAAAATCTAACTCGGGTCAATCGGGTCAAACCCGATTAACCCGAGTTCAAATAGGGTCGGGTATCGGGTTCAAAATAGTTTGCCTATTTGGGTTCGGGTCAACCTGACTAACCCGAGTTGTTTTTTTTTTTTTTTTTTTTTAAATTAGCATTTCTATATTGAAGATACTACTATTTCATTATTATTTTGTTGCTAATTTTGTTGTGACTAAAAGATCTAATGTCTGGGCAACTGTTATTTGCTTATTGTTGTTACTTGATTGATACAGGTTGTAAGCTGCAACTATTGTCAAGTTATGAGAATCTTGTTTTTCTAATTTTTTATTATTCTATGTTTTTAGTATTTGTCTACTAATGCAAGTTGCAATTTGCAATTTTGCAAATATACATGTCTGCAATAAGACTACTGCATGCAAGTCTCTAACAAACCATTTCAACATAATTATCTATTTGGTAACTACTTATACACTTCATTTCGTTGTTAGCATGCACAGTTGCATCTTGCATGCATTTGCATAGCTACATGTTGCATTATAATTGTGGTTATTTAATATTTATACATTTAGCTATTGAAAATTTGCAAACAAGAACAAATGCAACAAATAAACATATGATTTATACACATGTTTTTTAGTTGTTTAAGATTTTAACTAATAAATACAAGTAATTAAATTATGTGATTTTATAAATGGTACATACCCGAACCCGACTTGACCCGACCCGTTTTGACCCGAACCCGGTTAACCCGAGTTGAAATAGGGTCGGGTTCAGGTATGTTATTTCTATCCTCAACCCGACTTTGACCCGACCCGAATTGACCCGAACCCGACCAACCCGACCCGATTAACACCCCTAGTTGTATATATTGGTGATGGGGTGTATTAATTGTATGTATGTAAGAAATATATTTGCTTAAAATCAATTGTGCTTTACATAGTTGTATATTATGTTTTATAATTAGTATTTACTTAAAAATCTAATTTATTAAATTTTAAACTTATAAATAGGAGAGATGGTCATGCCTCTATTATAAATAGTATAGATTATAAGTTTTTGAATGATATACTATATGCAATTCTTCCTTTTAAAAAAAAATATAAACATACTATTTAATTGCCAAAGGCATTAAGGCAGACATATCCGCATGCCGTATAATGAATTCCTATTGACAAAGTAGTAGCTTTTTAGCTTTAAAGTTTTAAATATTGGCTAATAGAAAATACTCCATCAATTTGATCGCTCAATCTGAGGCGTCTTTTCTTCATTCACAATTGCTCTGAAGGTGACCAAAATGCAACACCAAAGTCAAAAGTCAAAGTTTGAATGGCGTAGTTATGAACGATTTAATGCTACGACTAAAAGTGGCAATTTAAACAAAACTTTTACGAGTATGTTACACGTTTAAAGTTTTGTTTATATAATTGTGCTATTACTACAAAGACACAAACCAAAGCCCAACCTTTTGGTGGATTTACATGTACCGTAATCTATACTACTTATAAAGCATTTAACACCTTTTCTTTTTCATTTTTTTTTAAGATTTTCATATATAGATTTTAAGCAAATACAACTACTAAAACTATATGTACAATTACTTTATGCATAAACACTTACACATATTGACTGGTCAACATTTGTAATTAATGTTATATTTAAAATACCCATTTGATAAAAAGTATAATTTATAAAACACAATGTACAAACTTCTGTATGAGCTTGTGTATGGGCTTGTGTCTTCAATTGGTTGGATCTTCAGCCCTCCTATATTTCGAGCCTTAATGATCTTTACTCTTGGATTGATGGTATTCGCATGTCGACTAATAAGAGAACCATCATAGACGTCATCAATGGTGTTGTTCTTTGGTCTTTGTGGGGCTTTCGTAATGAGACGATTTTTGGTAAAGAAACTCTGAAGCGCAGCTTATTATTCGACAAGATTGTTGATTTCTCTTTTAGATGGTATTCTTCTAGATGTAAATCGCACTCCATTTCTTGGAACAATTGGATTCAAAACCCGATAGTGGTTTATTCCTTGTAATTTTTCTAGCGTCTTGCTAGCTTTAATAAAATTCCGCCGTTCTAAAAAAAAACAATGTACAAACTATTTGAAACACAATTACAACTAAAAACACTATTTAACACATACAATTAATACACTATTTAATTTACTATTTCACTAAAATATA
Source organism: Chrysanthemum makinoi (assembly GCA_910596185.1). Classification (NCBI taxonomy): domain Eukaryota; kingdom Viridiplantae; phylum Streptophyta; class Magnoliopsida; order Asterales; family Asteraceae; genus Chrysanthemum; species Chrysanthemum makinoi. The sequence continues at coordinate 147,565,593 of OU343220.1, forward strand.
CAACCATATAACCACAATATACAATCTAATCAAGCTACTAAGCCATGCATTTAAAAATAAAGTCATTGGGCTGCCCGCAGTGGTCGGTCGACTGGTTCGGTCGCCACTGCGCCGAACGAGACACCGCCATTGTAACATGAGGGTCGAACTAGGTCGGTCGGCTCCAAAATTGATGAAGGGTGATTGTGCTTAAGGAAAGAATTAAGATTTTGTTTGTGGTTGCTTTCGTTAACAGGAGATGAATTATTTACACGGTCTTAACTAAAGTTATTGTTATTTGTAATTTATTGTTTAATAAAAGTATGGCCACATAACATTACATTGTCAAAAAATATAGTCACAGGGTACCCGTCGCCGCATCGCACGGATACCCTGCTAGTTAAATACAAATATAGTAGTACTTCTTTATTTACGTTCTGCTCACCTTAGCTCGAATCCCTCTATGCATTTCAATTAAAAGGTCAAGTTGGTCAAGTGAGGGTTTTGTTGGGTGTCTTTCTATACTCTAATGATGATGATTGATTCTTACCAAACTACGAGTATAAAATACGAGAAAATGAAATCGATAGCGTGATCCTTGCAAAATTACTTAAATGAACCTTTTATAACCTTATTTTACGAAAACGAACCATGCACATGTATTTTACCAAAATGAACTTTTAGCACGAGATTCGTTAGATATAGGACCCGTGTTTCATCAACCAAATCAAGAGGCATCATGTGTACAATTTGCGCGCATAAATTAACTAAGCACGCTTCAGTATTTACATGTTGTTTGAGGTGCGCTCCATTTCATTAGCGCGTTTCTTTAATATATACGCGTTACGCTAAGGGTTGTTTGATTTTGACTTAATTGACTTAATATGAAAAAAACTGAATTAATTAAGTCATATGAAAACTGTTTATTTGTGACTTAATAAAAAAAGATGACTGAAAATATTAAGTAATAAAACTAAACCTGTCTCCATTAAGTCACCTCTTAATTAAAAATGAGTTAATAAAAAAAAATTAACAAACAAACCCTAAAAGACATATATACTGATATGTTGAAATGCGCCATGATCCATTTTTGTAAGATTATATATAGTGATATGCTGAAATGCGCCTTGTTCCATTTTTGTAAGATGAAAAAAAATAATTTGTTTTCGTAAAAGAGGTATTTATTAGTCTCAGTAGTAGTTTTCTTTCGTAAATAATGTATAACCATGAACGTACGGAGGGATTAAAAAACATCATTTCTAGAAATTATATTGAATAAATATATAATGAGGATAGTTATTTTACATACCAAATATTTCTCACATATCAAAGGATAAATTTCAGTTACTCATTTTTCTGTCCAAAAATAAAGAGAGATTAATAAATATTTAAATTGTATTTTCAATTACACCTAAACTTTTATAATCTAAATATCTTATAAAACGTTTATCGTTAGATAAACAAATTATACCGTTACGATGAACATTTACTTTTCTTTATATAGACTGATACTTTTATATATTTTCGACAAACTTTTCTTTCTTTCTTTCTTTTTGTGTCTTTTTTCACGTTTTATTTTCCGTATTGAAATTCACATGACATATCACATGTGATTTAACAATAATATCGAAGTTCGAACACTAACCAACTATACTAAAATTGACATAAGTATTTGTTTATAAATTATTTATTATTATTTTTATTTATTTATTGTAATAAACAACACATATTCATGGCTTTCCAACTATATATCAGACGAAATAATATTATATCAGTTCATTCTTGAAACTTCTATAATCACATGTGATAACAACACATGTAGTAAAAATCACATTTGATTTTATGTGTTTAATCCAACTTTGATGAATTAAATGGACTAATCTACAATTCGAAAATATAATGTGTTATGTATGGTTGGAAAGCTATGAATGTCTACTTTCTAAACAAGAATGATGAAACTTTTAAAATATTATAGAAAAAGTTATGCTCATTTTATTACCTGTTTAAATATTCGAATATTTAAATTAGTATTTAATTATATGTGATTTTTCATGCAATTTTTAACAACGAAAAAAAAGAAGGAAAAAAATGTGAAAAAAACAAGAAAAAAATGTTTGTCGAAAATATATCAAAGTGTCCGTCTATATAAATATAATTAAATGCTCGTCACAATGATGTAAAATTTTCGATTAATGATTAGCGGTTTAACAAATATTAATTTTGAAAAAAAAAAGTGTTTATTATTTAATTTAAAAAATGATTAGCTAAGATTGATGTATGTAAGTAAATGTTTGTTATACCATGGGACTTGTGGTCTAGTTGTTGAAGCTTAAGCAATTAAGCGTAAGTGAGAGTAGTCCGGATGTGTGACCTTCTGGGAAGTCCTCATTTGCGGACCGCAAGCTCTGTTGATATTAGGCAATGAAGAGGAGAGCGCGTATGCCACTAGTTGCGAGGTTCGAATCAAGCCGGACCGGTTTTCTACCAGATTACTCCAGCGATTTATTATCGTGTGGGGCGGTATGGTTTCCGGCTTACGCCGTTTAAATCCCCTCTACGCCAGCGTGGAACCGGTTAAGACAACATAGTCTGGGTATGTGGTGGATTATGGCCCATTGTTTGGTGGGTGTGATATTAATCCTAAAAATGAAAGTCACCGTTCAAAAAAAACATAAATGTTTGTTATGTAAATCAAAGTTGATTACTTGGCTAAAAAGGTCGAAAAACATGCTTTAAACAATAAAAATTGCCAAAAGCTTTGATATGATATTAAAAAGTAGTAAACAACCATAGTTGTAAAGATCTCGATCTTGATGTTGGAATCTTACAATTTTACGATTTTACAAAGCAAAAACGATCCGGATTTTTCGTAGGATCTTAAAAAGCTTAAGATCCCTAGGATCCCAATCTTTACAGTATGATTTTAGGATCAATTTCGATCCGATCTTACGTTTCCCGAACCGCAAACTAAAAAACCACAAAGTTATAGCTTATCTTACGTTATCTTTTAATAAAAACTAGCAGGGTACCCGCGCGATGCGGCGCTCGGTACCCTGTGACTAAATTTTTCGGCGAATAAATGTTATTTTGTTTTCGGTTGCTGGATTCAGATTTATGTTTTGGAAGTTTAATTAGCTTGTACATTGTGGTTAAATAGTTGTATATTTTGGTGAAGGGGTGAATTAAATTGTGTATTAATTGTATGTGTTGAATAGTATTTTTTTGTGCTTCAACTACTTGTAAATTATGTTTTTCACATGTATTTTTAAATGAAGTGGTGTTTTTAATAGTGTATTAATTGTAATATATGAGTAGTGTGTTTTTAGTTTTATATGTGCTTTAGATACATGTAAATAATGCTTTCAATATTATATTTGCTTAGAATTCTATATATGGAAATCTTAAAATAATTAATATGAGGGAAGTGCATTCATCTATTATAAGTAGTATAGATAAGAAAACAACATGTGATTTTTCCTAAACATTCAATATTTATAATTTAGATTAATGTTTACATAAAACATTCATATAATTTTTTATTTATGATATATAGTAATTTATAGATTTGAATAATATTATAAAGACTATTAAAAAATGACGTTATAGTAGAATCATAGGATTTTGATCTGATCTTACGATCACGATCTTTCAAAAACGATTTAAGTAGTATCTCAATCTTAAAAACCTTCGTAAAAACAACGGAAAAATATTGACTTATTCTTTAAATAGGAAAAAAAAAACTCAAATTCGTTGACCAGACTTTGTAAAGACATGGGTCCAATTTGCTAGATTTTTCTATGTTTTCATACCACGTAGTAGTTCTTTACTGGAGTAATATATAACGTAGAATATTGACCAAATAGTAATGCTACGTGTATGCTTGTGTCATATTTTGTGTCAATTTCATATTTTCCTAATATAAAATCAAATTTTCATATTTTCTAAATTTTAATATTATGCATTATTTATTTGTAAATAAATTAGATAAATATATCATTTCAAAGTTTATATTGAGTAAATATGAAACTATCCCTCGTATCTTAATTCAGTTTTAATCATAAAGTCAAAACCCGTAGCTCATATTTAAAATTTCTCTTTAATGTACTTTTACATATATAAAACTAAAGTTTTAATTTATATCTCTAACATTTAAAAAGTTCATTTAAATAGGCTAAAGTTTATATAATGTATTTTTTTCCCGAATTTTATTTTTTGTTTTATATAATTTTAATTTTATTTTTAATGAAGGAAAAGTTAGTTGGTTTTAAAAAATAAAAAAGAAAATAAAATAGTGTGTCTCAGAAAAGACATTTTGGCTTTAGCCATGAGGAAAGATGTTTCTGGGTGTGTGAGTGAAAAGAGATGTAAAAGAGAGGAATGGTGACGTGACACAAAAAATGTCATGAATCAAGCCATGACACTTAGGGTGCGTTTGGTTCACCGTAATTTGGCGTAATTGGATGTAATTGTAATTTGATTACATTACGTAGGCTGTTTGGTTCACAGAATGGAGGGAATTGTAATTCAGATTATATTATGTAGGTTGTTTGGTTTGTGTTGTGATTGTAATTCAGTCATTACAATTACATCAAAAGAGGGAATTCAGATTATATAGGATGTTGGATGGAAAGTTTTGAATTACGTTGTAATTCAGAATTTTATCATTATTATTATTATTAATATTATTATTATTATTATTATTACTATTATTTTTATTATTATTATATAAATATTAAAATAATATTTAAATATTAAAAATAATAATAATAATAATAATAATAATAATAATAAATATTATTATAATAATATTTTTGTAATAATAATAATAATAATAATAATTACTATTATATAAATATTATAATAATAATAATAATAATAATTATTATTATTATTATTATTTTATATAATTATTAAAATCATAGTACTTATATAATAATAATAATAATAATAAAAATAATAAATATTATTATAATAATATTTTTATAATAATGATAATATTATTAAATAAAAAAATAAAATAATATTATAATATTAATATTTATTAATATAATAATAATAATTAATTATTATAATAATATTTATATAATAATAATAAGAAAATAAAATAATAAAATGATCATAATATAATAATAATAATAATAAATATTTAATATAAATATTAAATAATAATAATAAATATTTATTATAATAATATTTATATAATAATAAGATATTAATAATATTTATTATTATAATATAATAAATATTTATTATAATAATATTTATTATTAATATTGTTTTATTATTACTTTTAATTATTATTATTATTATTATTGTTATTTTTTATTTTTTATTTTTTTTAATAATAAATAATATTATTTAATAATAATAATAATAATAATATATTATTTATTAATTATTATTATTATTATATTATATTATTTATTATTATTACTATTATATTATTATTATTTACTATTATTATTATTATTATTATTATTATTATATAAATAATATTATTATTTATTATTATTATATAATTATGTTAGTATTATTATAATTATATTAATATTATTATTATTATTATTTTATTATTATTATATTTGTTATTTATTATTATTATTATTATTATTGTTATTATTATTATTTTCTGAATTACATTACGTTGCAATTCAATCAAACATAATGACAGATTTATCAATTACAATTCTAACACATTCCAATTATTTGAATTACAATTTATTTAAATTACAATTCTTTCCAAAGATCACAATTCCTTCAAAAACATTCTTGACCAAACGCACCCTTAGTGCTCTTATAGCCCTTAAGTCATTGTATTTCATATACATTTCTTGCATTATATGAATCCTTTCTTTAAATCATTGTTTTTCATATACATTTCTTGCATTATATGAATCCCTTCTTCAAACCATTGTTCATCCGTGAGCTTTCATCCATTGCCTTGAGTTCTACATTAACGAGTACGTTGGTAGGGGACTTATTGGGCTCTAGCCTTCCCCTTTCACGTTAATTGCTAATATACGTAAAACAATTCACTGAATACCTTACCAAGCCTGCCATCTATAAGAGTACATGTCTAAATGGGTCCGAGTCTCGGGTTAGGTTGACCTATCATGTTTTCATTGAAGTTTTACTTTTTGAGTAAAAATGAGAAAAATGAAAATAAAAAGTGTTTGAATTTTTTTTATCTGCTAAACCCGTCTTATACCCGTTGTTAATTGTTATACGATTAGGTGTTATATCAGGAAACTATTTAGGGTGCGTTTGGTATATGAGAATTTGGTTATGGGTTTCATACCGATTAAAGGTGTTTGTTTAATGGGCTCAAGAATGAAACAGTTATATCATAGCCATAGACTCATTATCCACCAATTTGGTGTTTATGAAATTCATTTCGTAGGCTATTCTCTTTTCCACTACAAAATTTAAATGTCTATACATTTTTTCATACCATATTTTGTCAACCAAACATAAACAATCATAATGATACATTTTTCATATCCATTGTTATTCTACTCATACCAAATCCGATACCCATTGTAATGCCTAGCAACAAACCAAACGACTCCTTAACTTATCTAAAATATAGAAAGACACCCAACAAAACCCTCACTTGACCAACTTGACCTTAAATAACTTAACAACTACAATGATACTCAATTTCGTCAAAGCAAGATATAAAAAAACCAAAAAAAGTAGATGTAAACAGTCACACCCGGAGCTAAACGAACTTCTTCTTGGAACACCTCCAGCTTAAAAGCATGAAATTCTGCATGCCGAAACTCATAAAAAGGGTAAATAATATACGTAAAATCGACGCCTGAGATCAGTAACAATAAAAGCGGCGAGTCGACATACAACCGTGTTCCCATTCTCCTGCAAGAAGTTAAACTTTTTTTTACGTAAAAACCAAATAATAAAAACAAAAAAAGAAAACAAAAAGCAGCTGCTTTTGATTTTATATGTTCATAATCATGACAGAGACGTCAAAAAAGACTCCTGACTTTTAGCTTCTTTTATACTTCTACAAACCCATACATACATGTATATATATATATACACACACACACACACTATATAGATCTATTCATTTTACTAGAGATTTTTTATTTTTTTTCATCTGGGTCATAATCTTTTAGGATTATATGAAATGGGTATTAATCAGAATTTGATATTAGTAGTAATTGGATTGATTTTAGTAAATGATTCAAGATTGGTTGTTAATGGGTTTGGTACATATGGGTTTGATATACATCATAGATACAGTGATAAAGTGAAAGGTATATTGGATATAGATGATAATAAGATGTTACCAAATATGGGTTCAGTTGATTATTATGCAACTATGGCCCACCGTGATCGTTTGTTTCATCGCCGGAAACTCGCCGGAGTTGAAGATTCTTTAGTCTTTCTTGATGGGAATGAAACTTATCAGCTTCCTTCTCTTGGATTGTAAGACTTTTTTTTTTTTCTTTTTTTTTTTTGATTATGTTTTGTTAATTGAGTTAAGTTATAAAAAATAATTGAAAAAAGGTTTTGTGTAAACTGACTAGGGTTTTTCTGTCCAAGTTACGCGAAAAGGTTTTGTTTTTCAAGAATTAAAAAGGGTTTTATTGCTAATTTTCTAATTTTGATTATGTGTTTTTTGTGTCTATTAAGTGGAATTTTGGATTTTGTTAATTTCTTAAGTTAAGCTTGATAAAAAAACTACTAAAATTTTGTTAGATTATGACAATATATTGGTCGAGTTTCATTTACGGGAGTGATGATCATTTGATGTTATAATAAGAGTAATAAGAATTGAGTTTTTTTACGAATCACTGGAAAAGTTAAGACGGAACAATTTTGTTATTGTTTAAAACTTTAAATGGAATTTGGATGTTTTGTTTAATTTGTCTCCATAATTCTTTAAGTTTTGATAGTTTATTCAAGTTAGGAATGCATAGTTCATGAGTTGTTGATATATGGAATAATTTTGTTTGAAATTTGCAGCCTGCATTATGCAAATGTCTCGGTTGGTACACCGAGTTTATGGTTTTTGGTGGCACTGGATACCGGGAGTGATTTGTTTTGGATACCTTGCGATTGTCGCAGCTGTGTGAAGGGCTTGGTTACAAGAACCGGAAGAGTATGTTTCTAGTCATGATTCTTTTTCATTCAAGAGTTTACTTATATTTAGATTCTTATTAAAGGGTTGATATATAGTAAAAATAAGAACCTAAGTGGTTCTAATTTGTTATATTTCAGACAGGTAACATTAAAACTTTAATCAATTAGTTATAATAATAGTTTTAAAGGCCTTTAATCAACTAGCTTATGTTATTGTGGCTGTTCTTAAACTTTGAAATCTACAAGTAAATTCAAGCTACCAAATAATGTTAAGTTAGTTTGTCTTTAAGAGACCATTGCTGATGAATGTTTGTTTACCAGCGGCTTGACTTCAATATATACAGCCCCAACACGTCCTCAACAAGTCAAAGAGTTCCTTGTGATAGTAGCTCTTGTAAACTACGTAACCGGTGCTCTGCAAGACCTGATATTTGTCCATATCAAGTCAATTATCTTTCGAGCAATACTTCATCAACTGGGATCTTGATAGAAGATAATTTGCATTTGATAACTGGTGAAAGTCCACTGAAAGAGGTTGACGCAAAGATCAAATTTGGGTACGTACTTATGACTCATAGAGTTGACTACTGATGTCAAACTTGTTATATCTATTATTCGGATTCCCTATGCATGTACAAATTTGATGCTGCATGTTTCCTATTTGACAGTCGTTACGTCTTTTTTTTTTTTTTTTTTCAATATTTTGTAGAAAAACTTGACTTGAAGTATCTATATTGCTGGTGGTGACATGATCTTTAGTCTTTTTTTTCTTTAGCACAAAAGTCAACCTGTACCCGTTTCTTCATATTATTTGCATATTTGGAACTCTTGATAATTCCAACAGAACAGATGATCATTAACTTTTTGGCTTAACCTATTATACTCAACTTCAAATTTCATGATGCTTTCATAGTAGTTTGATGCCCAAACGTTTCTACCTGTTATTTATATTCAATACTTACTATAATTATAAAAATCATATTGGAACATGTACTACATGTCACTACTAGAGCTTAGAATTTGTCTTCATTGACCTGAAAAGTCAAATTATATTTTTGCTGTTATAGATGCTCATTGTAATTTATTGCAGGTGTGGAATGATCCAAACTGGTTCATTTTTAGATGGAGCAGCCCCTAACGGTCTGTTTGGGCTCGGAATGGAGAACCTATCTGTTCCTAGTATTTTAGCAAGCAGTGGTCTTACTGCTAATTCGTTCTCCATGTGCTTTAGCCCTGACGGTGCCGGCAGAATTGATTTTGGAGATAAAGGAAGTTCGGATCAAGGTGAAACACCATTTAATCTTGATACTCCTCAGTAAGTTGATTTAGATTGGTTTTTAAGTTGTAAAGTTAGTTGTTTGACTTTGACTCTCGTTTGTTAAACTTTTTGGTTTTCTTGAAATTTGTACCAGTCGAACATACAACATCAGCATGACACAAACAATTGTGGGAGACAATGTTACTAATGTTGATTTTACCGCAATATTTGACACTGGTACCTCCTTCACGTACTTGAACGATCCAGCATACTCCATTATTGGTGAAAGCGTAAGTAAACTGGTGTTGTGTTGGTGAGGTAGACAATGGTTTACATTTAAACCCGTTTACTTATGACCAGGTCAATTTTGCCTGTGTTTTTTTACCTCAAACGGGTCAATAAAAAGTTTAGGTAAGGGGGAGGGGGGTCAAATGGTAAAATGAGTTAACCTTTTACAGATTTAGATTATTATTTGCTAATTATATTGCTGTAATAAATCATAATTAATGCGTGATTTATTATATAAAGTTTTTAGTATGGACAAAAATTGTTCAGTGGTCAACCCAACCCAATCTACGCTGCTTTGATATGTTATAAATATTACAGATTTCAACCCGATACCCCCTCATTTTGTCACCTCTAGAAGTTCAATATACATTCTAATTTCTTGATCTGTTGAGTTACTATGATAGTTGCATGCATTTTCAGGTTGCTTCACAGACGCAAGAGAGTCGAAGTCAGCCTAGTTCCGACCTTCCCTTCGAGTATTGCTATGACATAAGGTCAGTATGATACTTACAAAAATAAATGCATTAATCCCTTTCCAAAAAAAAAATAATAAAAGAAATAAATGCATTAAAACAATATGACCGCCGACGGCCGACGCCACAGGCTAGTTAAAATTTGACAATCTTGGCTTGGCGTGGTTCGGAATCTGGGAATTAGTGTTGTAACCATGTGTTTTTGTGCAGTCCAAGCCAGAAGACTGTTGAAACACCATCGTTGAATCTAACCATGAAAGCAGGAGACCAGTTCTCAGTCACTGATCCCTTTGTAGTCATTCCGCTTGTAAGTATACTTTTAATGTTTGCTTCACTTGTCTTTTATCTAATTGTAACTTGTATGGATTCTAAGTCTATTTTACTTTTGTGGTTATGTAGGACGGTGGATCCGTCTTCTGTTTGGGTATAGTCAAAAGTGAAGATGTGAACATCATTGGGCGTAAGTTACCATGATAACCTAGTTTTTCTTATTGACCCATTGATCTGTTTAAAAAAATTTAACAAATGTTGGATTGTTTTTTATTATTATTATTATTATTATTTCCAGAAAACTTCATGACTGGTTATCGGGTAGTGTTTGACCGTGAGAAGAATATTTTGGGTTGGAAAGCTTCTAATTGTAAGTAAATCTTGACACTCACTCTTGATCTTCCAAATGCATCTTTCATGTATTTGTGTGCATGGTTTTAATGCCAAATGTTATATGATTAATGGGTGCTGGTTCATCTTTAGGTTACAATGCTATAGATTCGAATACATTACCAATAAGCCCTCAAGCCTCCCCCAGTGGTTCTCCGCGCATGTCTTTGGGACCCGAAGCAACATCAAAGAATGGTTCACCTAACTCGAGTCAAGGTCAACCAGGAAACTTTGCATCCGCATTATCATATACAAATTTCATAATTGTTGTCTCTATTCTTACCAACTTTTTCATGGTGGTTTTGTTGTAATGTGTTTCTTTCCATCCGTAAATTTACCTCCATATGATGCAGCATATAGTATAGAATCATGTCACACGATCATACAGATAGCTACTTGTCGATTCTTATTTAGTTTTGACGTAAATATATAGGTTTTGTTTGTAGAGACAGACATATGGTTTACCTTTCAATAAAACAACGTTTCTCTTGTTCAATTGCTTTCCAAGACTAGTTTCTACTATTTGCTGAGAGAATATGACGTTGCGCTTTCCATGTTGACCGACAGCTATCAGAGTACCGGTGCGCATCTCGTTCTGTATACAATTAGAAATTGTCTATTCTATCAAACTGAGAATGATTGTTTTCAATGATGGCATATAAATTACTACCTAAAATTATGGACAACTTGTGTTATTAAATTAAGCTGACATATACAGTAACCTGAATTTTTAAACTAACAGCTTAGAACGATTCAACAACAACATGATTCATAAGCCCGACGACTATCCATTTAAAGTAGATTCAACAACTACATTTAAAGTAGATTCAACAACTACATGATTCATATAAATTACTCTTTTGTCTCAAATTTATTGTCCAACTTTTTTTTCCGTCATAATTTAATTGTCCACTACTATATATTGTCCAACTTTTTTTCCGTCATAATTTAATTGTCCACTACTATATATAGTAGTTGAAATTGCTTAAGTTTTCTATTTTAAGGATAAAACTCGCTTTTTTGTGACTTTTGCAAAAATAAAATCCGTAATAAATGGATTTTTTTAAATATGTGTGTTTTATGTCTAGTGACAATAATTTAGGATGAAGGGAGCGGAGCAAGTGTTTTTGCTTGAATGACACCTTGGAAGTAATTTCTTTATCCTTAGTAAAGATTTGATTGTCTACATCTTAACTCCCTCACCATAAAACTTCAATTCCCCGTTTTTACTAGTCAACCATTTAGCCAACGTTTGCCCATTTTATTTATTCTTTCAACTAATCAAGTAATTGTATATTACCACCGAAAAAGAATATCACTGAACTCAAAACTAGTCACAACCATTTAGCCACGTTTGCCCATTTTATTCATTCTTTCAACTAATCAAGTAATTGTATGTTACCACCGAAAAAGAATATCATTGAACTCGTACGGCAAGGAATTGTATGTTACTACAATCCAGCTTCTAAAACAAAGAATTATATGTTACTATTGAAAAAAATTTGAGCCCCCTTAACACAAATTCCTTGCTCCGTCCATGATCAACTTAAAGACAAGCCAAGGGCTAATTTAATGAGACTTTTCTTATAATGGGTATAAAGTGAGATAGAAAACTTCCATCCCAATCTTGTGTCAAAAATACAACCCAGAACATTTAATCTGTTATAAAAAAACAAAACTTTTGTATAACATAAATAAAAACAGAATAAATTAAACAAAAGTGACCAACAATGGTGCAAACTGAGCCATTACAAGTACATCTCTCTATAAAAAAATTGTCTGATACATCAAGGCTATTTCCCATTCCTCCTGGACTTCTTAGCATTAGAAGTAAGCTGTTGGGATTTCATTTTTATGGACTTAATTAACATTGAAGTCTCGTAATCTTTCTTTGAATTAGTTTTTTTGGGCTCTGCAGCCTGAGCTTCTACAGGTGAATCATTAGGTTGTCCCCCCTTTTCGGCCACATCATCTTTGTTCTGCTTGTGTGCCACCTGTCGCACATAAGCCGCACTCCTATAGTACAAAAACGCACAGAGTAACATCATATGAGGCGGGTTTAAAAAGTCAAATGAAAAATAGGTTTTAAGATAAGTCCACAGTCAACGTTATAGTTGCACAACTGTAACAATGTACGATTCAATACGCTATGCTATTTTCACGTTCTCCACTTTGTGGGTCCCATCCCATTATAAACTTTGTAAAGTAAACGGACCAACAAACTACACATGTCAGATGATCACAACTATAAGCTCATTACAGGGTCATTTCTGACCTATTTATTAATCCTCAATTTGGGTAACAATTAATGTTGATATAAAATCAAAACTCACCGCGAAAGTGCCGAGAGTGTACTTCTAATTTATAAATACTCATAAACCAATTAATTTAAATTTCAGGTCGTTAGTTGAACGGCAATCATTTAGAAGTTTTAAGTCATACAAAAAGAGATTGCCCTTCTACAAGTCACCCAACAAATTATCTAAATTCGATTTAAAGGAAAAAATAGATTGTTAAGAACAGTCAGTAATCATATTTAAGTCTTGCAATCCAACAATGGAACTTTCACTTAGTACTACATAAAATATAGGACAAAAGAATGTACCTTTTAAATTGAGGATCTGTTGGGTCCAACGCATATTCAGGTCTGGTATAGAGAGATGAAAACCGCGGATCCTCATAGTCAGCAGTTGGAATCTTCTCTTCATCAATATCATCTTGTTTTCCCTTCTTCCCTTTAGCCTTTTTACGTTTCAAATTATATCCTTTTACATTAGCATCTCCACCATCACCATCAGCAAGTAGTAATTCAAGCTCTGCTCTACTTGCTTCAGCTTCTTCTTTTGATGATCCCGTTTCACCTTTTTGAGCTTTTTTAACACGAGACACCTTTTTCTTTTGAGTCGTATCTCCAGCAAAGAAGTCACCAGCTTCTTCAATCGTATCACCATCAGAATTAGGACTCTCGTCATCTGAAGAATCTTTAGATTTATTTTTCCTGGCTTTCTTTTTCTCTTTCTTTTTACGAAGGTATGCATCCCAAACTGTTTCTGAATTTTTGTCTTTCTTCTTCTCTAGAATTTTATTGCTTAGATCCTCTAAACCAGTATTAAAAGTTACCTCCATGTCCATTCCTCCATCGTCTTCATTGTCATCTGAACCATCTCCAGACTGGAGTAGAGCTCGGTATTTATCAGTTTTTTGTCGTTTCCCAGGCTTATTATCATCACTGTCATCTTCATCACTTTCACTATCACTTGAAGCTATGAAATCCTTTAATTCATTTTCATACTTGACATACTCAGATTCCTTCAAAGAAATGAAAACGATATCAGAAAAGAGGGAGAGTTTTAGCTCATGTTAAAACGATCGAGTTTGGGTGACCCGAGAACTTTTTGTCCAAAGTATATAACTTATCTATTCATAAAAGAGTCACATATACTCAAAAAAGTTACATGAGTTCAATATAAATCTACGTTTTAAATATGATTCAAAAGTTCTAAATGATTCGAGCCACTTAATATGATTCAAAAAATCTATATGATTCGAGCCACTTATGTCCCTTTCACCGTTCGATCCGCTGTACCCATTTCCTTTTTTAATCTTTTTTGTTTTGGTTTTACACATTTAATACATCACATATCAAACAATAACCATATCGACCGATTCATAAGCAAATAAGTTAAAGCTGCCACCTCTAATTAATTCCAGAAAAGTTCCTCACTCTAAACAAACATTGTTACCATGTTTTAATTGGCTAGCAGAGGAACATCCATAACTTATTAACTACAGCAATAATTTACACCGGAATAAAACAACCTTTTGTCTTCATGATTCCCATAACAGATAAAGAAATAGAACACCTTTACGTACCTCATCTGCATTAATCTTGTCTAGCTTCTTCGAACGTTGGGGTTCATTCTCATCCCAAGTAAGATCAATCTTACTTTGTTGCAATGCTCGAGTCTGAAAATCTATACCTTCATAATTTGCTGGAGCCTAAGACAGAAATACATGGGACTGTCGCTCACTATTGAAAGACATAAAGTACTCCTACGAAAGTTCATATGCAATTAAAAAAACAACAAGACATTAAATAACAATACCTCGGTAGCAACATCACGTGCAGGATGCTTGAACTCCATAGAGTCTGGGATAAACCTCAAATCTAGTTTATTGGATGACCTTTCAAACTCAATACCATCACAGCTTTTGTATAGATAATCAGCTGTAGCAACTGAATCACATACCACCACTGCAAAATAGTACCTGATACGGTAAAACAGCCACCAGAAATAGATTAAGAAACTAAGATTGAAAAAGCACTAACCAGGTTGTAAAACCTTTAGAAAAAAAGATTCATTTTACCTTAATCTACTTAGCTCATAAGCCCGCAACTTTTCATTGTCAAATTCATCATCATCATCATCGCTTTCATCACTATCATCTTTAGTGTTTTTTCCATCTTCATCATCAAATAAACCAACTGGACCCTTCACTGCCTCCTCTTCCATACGCTTGAGTCCAAACTCGGATGGATATACAGACACTGACAAAATCTGGCCTGTCTTTGGCAGAAATGAGTTTAACACAACGAACAAGTCAACTGCCTACACAAGAAACACAAGTATGATCTTTAGGTACTGCACAGAAATACATAAAACAGCTATGTAACAATGATAAAGAAATACAGATACGAGTTTGTTACATGTACAGCAGGACTCAGTAAAGTTCAGGGAACAATAGTTGCATCTAGAACAAACATAGTTAACTCTAATATATTCTACTTCTTACATCATATACAGATACGACCATGTGATACATGTATAACAGGACAGAACAAATGTCTTACACAGTCTACTTCTTTCATCCAAAAAAATTGGCTCCCGTTGCCTCCTTTCTCCCTTGCAAACACAAGAATACATTTTACTTGCCACTTTTAGCCCTGGTTGGTAAGCTATTCAAACAGCTTTTCTAGGGAGACCAAACTAACCCTCAAGAATCATCGTGTCACTTTTTAATTACTCAAAAATAAAGTAGATGTTACACTCTGCCGCACCCTCAGAGAACCATTACAGGGATTATGGGAAGAGAGAAGCACAAGAGCCAAACTTGTTTGACGGGAGGCAAATATAACATAAAAGTACATAAACGGAAAAATATTAAAATTCACAATATCGGAAAAAACACATGCACAAACAACATAGAATGAGAGTATATAAGCATGAGTGGGAATATAAAGAAATCAAAAGGATTAGAATAGTGTTGGGGTTGTTACTTAGGAATCACTATGGAACAGATTTGAATAATGTGCAGCATGGTATCAGGTTTGAAGAAACCTATACATCCAGTTTATCCAAACTGCATCAATCTCTTTACCCTTTAAACCCACACACCGTAAACACACAAAATATAGAATCCAAATCTGAAACTCATTAACTAACATAACAGGTTTGTATGTAAGCATTGATTGAGTTGGTTCTCCCAAGATATAAATCAGAAGCTTAAAAGATCCCGAAGTATATCATAAGCATAGAAAATATCGTTTATATGTAATATTAATTTCATTACTATGAAGCATTAAGGGCAAGTGGAGGTATACATGACCATCGAAGAGGGAAAAATAATGTGACACGGAGCCAACACTAATTTAAGAGGGAAATGCAACGTGGCTGTATACTTTCAGGTTTAATAAACACCAATTTCTTAGTGCTTTGACAAACCTATTACCAATAAACAAACAAAACAATATTTGTCACTCCCATATCGATTCCCTCATTTAGAGCAAACACACCTTAAATCAGTGAAGATGTAAGAGCATAGAAAACAATACTATCAAAATCCATAATCCCAAACACATGCTCTGTACTGATAGAATAATACTATAATCCTAATTTTATGCTAAAACCGATTACTTATCCAACATCTGTACTTTAACCCAAAAGTACGGATGAGCATTTACCCCAAAATACTGGTACCTTACCAAAACCGTACGGAAAAAAGCATACCGAATAATGTTCAGGACCGGTATACATACTTTTGGCTAGAATTGTGTCGGTAGATTCAGAAGTGATTACTGAAAAATACCGTTTATAACGAAATGATACCAGTTAAACCAAAATGAAAGATTGTGAATATGAAATTATTCCTTTATTATTGGGAGAATTTCATCCATAGCCTTAGAAAACTTCAATATTATATCAATATCCTTGCTAAAATCAATATTACATCAATATCCTTACAAAACTTGAAAATACTCATTTATATCCAAATATCCAATTCAATTATAACAAAATAACTATAATATTCAAAACTATTAATTATAGGTAAGTAAAGGGCTGTTTTACATTTATACCCTTTTAACCTTGTAAAAGAAATGAGCATACTTGAGTCACTCATTTTTCTTCTTTGTGAAATTTCCTCTGTTTTTATAAGATTATCTCAAAACATGCAACAATATTAAATTGTTTGATTATTCTTTGCTTAAATTTTGCTAAGATTGATTTTAAATTGTGTTATAGGAAATCAAGGCCAAAGTTCATTACCAGTCATTAACTTTTCAAAACATGAATCAATAATGTGGAATAACAATCTTTCAATTCTAAAACATTCTGCAGAACTAGAAACTATAATTAGAAAGAGTTTGTAATTTTAGATAATCAGATAAAGTGTTTCCAACAATGTAATGATACGTTGACGAGATCGAAATTAATAATTAGTTTGTTATAAATACTCTTCAGTCATATTCTTTAACTAAAAAACCGTAAAAAAGGAGGCAACTTCCAGATGAATTGACAACAAAGAAGGATATGTGATGCAAAATGTTGACTTTATTTTTTATCTGATTAGATTATAAGGGTAAAATTTTCATTTAATTTGCTAATTAGTATTTAGATAAGTTTTAAGATATTATAATCATTATTTATGGTTAAATTGGATATTTGGACATAGATGAGTTTTTGGAAGTTTTGTAAGGATATTGATGTAATATTGATTTTAGCAAGGATATTGATGTAATTGAAGTTTTTTAAGGATATAGATGAAATTCTCCCTTTATTATTTCTACAAACCTAGCTAACAAATGTGAATGTTATACAAATCTAGTTAGCAAATGTGAATATTAGACATGAGAATTTCTTTATCTTAATTCATGTACTATATAAAAGGTCCATGGATGTAGCTGTGATTTGGGGGAAATTATTTACGAAAAAAAATACGAAGCCATATAAAATGAACTTATTCAGCTCACGTGGTAAATTAGTCATGAGTTTGTGGTTTGAATTCTCAAATGTAACAGGTTCACAAACATGCAAACGTAATTTTTAGTTAGAACTTGGGATAAGAAACAAATTTGTGCCACATAGGTTTAAAACTGTAGCAGGTTCTCAATACCAATTTTTTTTGTCAAACTTTCGGTATTGTGCGGGAAATACCGGTACCGAACCGGTTACCAGAAATGTATTTTGGTACAGTATCCGGTAGACAAATAAGTCCAAAAAGAAAATTTGGTAGTTTCGGTATCAGTACCATTCAGTACCGGTAGACTACCGTGCTCAACCCATACCCAAAAGTGTTGTCTTTTATTATTTACCTATCTATGACCCAAAAGGTTAAGGTAACCCCAAGAATCCTCAAGAAGCTCCAAATTCTGTAAATTAAGCTCGTTGACTAATTTCCCCCTAACATATATGCTAATTAACATTCAACATTAGCTTTACGCAAACACTCGTTCTGAGCTTATTGTGTTCTGACAGCAAATAAGCTAAAGCGCCACAAATAAACTTTCACCCAAATGATTTATAAGGTAGTCGTTTTTAAAAGATCTAAACAAAGTTAAATACAATCAACTAGATCAAATGTCATATCCCTACTCATTCGGCCTAAATATTCATCATCTCTTATTCTGCTTAGTGTATCAAATGTAAAATAACAAGAATAAAACACCCGGACGTGATTTCAGTCCAAACAAGAAAAGCCATAAGGTAAACACACATTCGTGATTGTGAAGTAATATTAACTAAAACTTGAAACCACATTTTTTTACATTCAAACCTGCTAGTTAACCAAATTCGGCACTTCGACTAAAAAATGATACTTTTCACGTTCTTCATCATCTATTACTATTACCTATGTCGCATTTACAAACATTCAATGTATTTTGAGTTATAAGTCGCATTTCTTACAAGTGCTAAATAAACTAAAAATACAATCAATTACCCGATATCAATAAAACATAAACATTCAAATGACTCACCTGAACTTGACTCCAATCCAAATTAACAACCGCAAGGCGGTGCGTCTCCTTATCAATTTCAGGTACATTCTCCTCCTCAATCTGTCAACTCAATCATTAATACTGAATTTTATAAATAAATAAATAAAAACACCACAAGTATATGGTAACCCAAATTCACCTGCAAACCATCCTCCTCCATTTCTAAATAACCTCCTTCATCCTCATCCGTATCCGTCGAATTATAATCATCCACCAGCTCTTCCTCCTCCTCATCTCCCGACTCCGACTCAGATTCCGAACTCGATTTCAACAACTTCTCATCATTCTCTTCACTTTCCTCATCATCCTCTTTTTCCTCAATTTTCGCTAATTCGCTATCGTTTTCGATACGATAATACTCTTTTAAATTATTTACTGTACTGTCATCATTCTTTTTAACTCTACCTCTTTTATCGACACGTGAAGATGAGCTAGTGAAGTGCTTATCAGTTAACATACGTTTAAAACGTGAATCAATTTTCACTTTGTTTTTGTGTTTTGGCACTTCTTGAAACCTTGGGTCCTTTTGTGACTGTATGAATCTTTCGTCGGTTATTGCGTTGTTTCCGTCGCCGTATACTCGAGTTCCGGCGGCGGCCGTTGACGGCGCCGCCCCTGTTGACGTGGAAACGTTTTTGTTTTTGCTCTTTTTGTTTTTGGGAGCCATTGCCGGAAATTGGTTGTGAAAATGGAGATTAGTGTTAGGGTTTAGGGTTTGGTGGTGTGCATAAAGATGAGGATAGAGTTTAACGGAGTCGGGTTGGCGTAGAAATGTGTTGGGGTTTAAGTTGGTGGGTTTGGGCCTCATTTGGGCTAACAGGTAAAATTATATTAGGATTCTAGAAAAACTAAAAGAGAAGCGGGTGGAAAAGGTGTTAAAAAAAAGTTATGTTTGTTTGTTAAGAGGGTTTGAGTCTGAATCTGATTCGTATATCTAATTTTAAAGCATAAAAATTTTGAATCTGAATCAAATAATATTGTTTTGCTTTTTTTAAACGTCTAAACAATTAGAATACAAAAATTCGTTTATATATCATTAACAGGTAGTAAGAACTTCTTCCAAGTCTTGTTGGGCAAGAAGTTTAAACCTCTTAACGCATCTAAACGAGGGGGAAAAACAAACACTTTTTGTTGCCCATAAAATCAAGATTCAAACACTTATTTGGTGGCTTTGGTTAAGAGAAATGATCATAAAACATGTTGGAAATGTTAGAGAGAGAAAGTAGAAAGAACGAAGACTTGCTAGTTTAGTAGAAGATGAAAGAATACAAGAAGAGATCCACCCTCCTAGGAGAGTCTAGGAGGGTATAAGTACCCTTACAACATGATAACTATGACAACAGCAGTCCCTGCGTTATACGCATAGAAGTTATCTAATGCAATTTACATAAATATCGTCAGCTCAAAAGCTAACAATCTCCCTCCAGGTGATGATATACGTGTATTGCTTATAATGTTTCCTAATGCAGCAACCTCAAGGATAACATGACAAATCTTGATCTTTTGGAATCCTATGCTTGCTTCTTCTTCTTCATTACTTGCAGATGAAGCATTATAAATTTTTTTTGTTTATTACTCCTTCTCAATTAGTGTGCCTACTTCTTTTACTCCCTCCTGAACTGATAACCCATCTTCTGCAGCTTAGAAGCATGCTGTGTGCATATCTTTTGACGGTAAGTGAAGATCGAAAAATGTTGAAGATGTCGTATAGTTGACTTTGACGTAGCAGCTAAAACTGATGTAGATACTGTAGCACACACTTAGTAATCTTATCTGACTTTTTCAGTGAGATAAACGTTCAAGCATGTATCTTGAGCCATACAACCAGCCAACCAGCTTCATTCTAAGATAAATAAACACTCACTTAAATGATGGTAGCATGTCCACGGAAGATAATATCAACATCATCATCTCACATCGAGTATTTCCCATTAATTATACATACAGAAGTCGAAACAATAATACCCGGCACGGATCAATCCAAACAATGTTCATCGAACCGATAAATCCCTCAACAAGTATCTTGCATACTTGGCACGAATCCAAACGACCAATGTCCAAAATACTAGATAAATACCTCTACAAATATACTATTTCTTCCCCATATAATACGAAGTTCAAAATGATAACACCAAAGTAAACAATTAAGCTCAATACCCATATATACCTGATGATGTATGTGGAAAACTAGAAGGGGGGGTTGAATAGTTTTACCAATTAAAACTTCCTTTTAATCTATTTAGATCGACTTATGTCAATCTATTTGGATGTGTGTGTTGGATGTTGATAAACAAGCATGTAAAGGTAAGTAATGAAAAGATTAGAGTAAGAAGCACAAAACCACAACGCAGGTATTTATAGTGGTTCGGCTACAAGGTCACCTTCCTTGCCCTACTCCACTCCCCGAGTCACCTACTCGAGAGTTCGTAATCACTACACCAATCTCCTTATGGCGGAGAAGCCTTCACAACGTCGCTTAACCTTTTTCCGGTACTAAGCTAAATACCGAGTTCTTTCACACCAAGGCGAACCACACCTAACACAACGTCGCCTACCCTTTATACGGTGCTAGGCTAACCACCGAGTTCTTTCACACCTTAGGAGAACTAATCCTTCACAACGTCGCCTACCCTTTATTAGGTACTAGGCTAAGTACCTAGTTTTTTTACACCTTAGGTGAACTACACCTTCACAACGTCGCCTACCCTTTATTAGGTACTAGGCTAAGCACCTAGTTCCATTGCAATGGAGGAACTACTACCACACTACACCAACGACTAATCCCAAAGGAGATCTACTCCTTTACAACATCATCAAGGATATCAATATCCTTGGATCTAAAACTAGTCTATCTTGTACATCGAAACACACCATATCGAATGTACATCTAAGGCACCTTTCACTAATGCCTTTGACTAGATCTACAAGACACCTTTTACTAATGTCTTGTGTCTTCACTTCTAAGCACCTTTCACTAATGCTTCTTTGTCTTGACTTCTAAGTACCTTTCACTAATGCTTCTTAGTCTTGACTTCCAAGCACCTACCACAAGTGCTTTATCCTATAGACGATAGATACCCTTCACTAATATCTTCGTCTTGACTATTAAGACATCTTTCACTAATGTCTTCAACACTACACTTCTTTGAAGAAAGAAAGGAATCATCAACAAGAAGACTTCAGTAGCCTTGATGATGAGGAAGCATGGCAACTCATGGACTTGAGCTTGCTCGACTTCAAAGGTGGTGATCTTGCCTTTAAGAGGAACCTAAAAGATCACACAAAAACAAACTACAAACATAGATCTCTTGGATCTAAGGTTAGTGAGATTTAACTCAGGGGAGAAAGTATATTGAAAGGGGTGAGAAACAATGAAGAAATGGCTCACTATTTATAGAGGAAAAACCTCTACTGTTCCCCGGATCCCACGGATCCCTACCACAAGGGATCCGGCTAGCACAAAGCTAGGGATCCGTGGTCCGCTCCTCTTTGCCCATGGGTATTTTTGGTTATGGGTCATGGGTCATGGGTTATGGGTTGATCCATGGTTTTCTTTCTAGATACAATGAACTTGGTTAAGTGGTATATATAAAACCATGGGTTGTGGGTCAAAACTATTTGCTAGTATTTTACCCATTTAGTATATATTTGTATTTACCCATTTTAGCATATATTTGTATTTACCCATTTTAGCATACACTTAGTTTTTACCCATTTTAGTATACTTAGTTTAAGTATATGTTTAACCCAATATGTAAACACTAGTTGTTGTACATATGTATCTAAATCATAAAATCACTTATACTTGTTTTAGTGTTTTATGTGAAAGCGTAAGTGTGTTAGAAAACTATTAACTCAAACTATTTACGTACTCTATTTGTTTCGTTAAAATGATTTTACTTTTGTTATAGACAAAATATTAGAAGATCGTAAAATATAAATAAACGTTTTTACGGCTTATTTGTATTAACAATGTACACATTTCTCCCTCCTGATGATTGCGATCTATCGTAATGAGTATAACATTGTATACATGAAAAAACTGGATCAACTGGAAACAACATGACAAACCCTAAGTGCATAAGCATTTACCCATGAAAAGATGTCGATAAATACCCTCAATACTATTCCCTCGATCAATCTAAACCAATAAACCATTAATCAATCCATACGGCTAACTTTAGTAACTAAATTTGGAGAAATAACTGTGACAACTCGTAATTTCAGGTCATTTTACAAACTTTGAAAATTTCACTATTCATCTCGGGAATTTACTATTCACTGGATACTATTCATCATTTTACTATTCATCGTTTTTGAAGTCGATTTGATATTTTGAAAGGGTATTTCAAAATTTTACTATTCACGAAACACTATTCATTCCCGGAGAAAATCACTATTCATCATTTTTTGTAAACTAGGTTTACGAGTATCAAATACGCGTAACCTGGAGGGTTAAGCTGCGTATTCATGGAAAATCACTGAGGACATTTCATATAGACTAGATTTAGTCTACATATCATTAATAACATCATTTCATATCAATATTATGCATGGGTTTGCATATTTCATTAAACGTTTATTTTCCTATTAAATAAACGCTATCGCGTAATCATTTATTTTGAACATTTGATCCGACACTTCCAAAAATTACCCCAATATATTTTTATACTCATATTAAGATTATAAAAATAATATTATTAGTTTACCCGGTGTTTTAAATTTATTTTGTATATAAATTGTTATATTTATATAATTACGACGGTTTTCGTAAATACTACTCGATAATTATTATTTCACTCAATTTTTGTAAGGAATGTATTTTTATAATTTTTATGACTTTAATATATTTTATTTTGATCCGTTAAAATTTATTTTTAGCTAACGCTGCCCTAAATGCTTAAATATGTACACAAGTTACCAATTATCCTTAATTAACTACACATTTACTTCTACCTATACATACTTAAGTATTCAAAAATACACTAAGTCTTTTTTTTTCTTTAGCTTGTCGACCACAAGGATGACTCACAATATTGAGTACCAAAATATCTTAGTCTACAATTATACTTACATTATTTAATATTAACAAACTACACATACACAAGATTATATCAAGGAGTAAAAACAAAATATACTCTCTCATTTCCTTCATCATCAACCGGCCATAGAAGAGACCAAGCAAGGAAGCCAAAAATCTTTCAAGTCAAGTTATTTACACAACCCTAGCATACTCTTAAACAAGGTTTTGAAATAAAAACCTAGGGTATTAGGATAAACCCTTGTTCTTTAAACCTCATCACTTAACTAGTAAGCATTTCATGATCATTTTCATCTTTCATATTCATATTATGGTCATTTTATCATGCTTGAGGAAAAAGATGCAAGTTATATGATTATCTATACCACTTTCTTTGTTTTTAAGTACTATAAATGAATATATATCATCCTATAATTATCCCTTGAAACATATCATTTTTGATGATGACTAGGAACCCATGACACCCTAGGAAGGTGTATGGTAGGTTTAGAATAGCTTTGGCGTTGGTTTGAAGTGGTTAGAATAAGTTTTACGCGAGAAAAATCCATTTCGACAACTATATAAAAGGGTCTGATCATTTTTGTGAATTCTGGAAATTTAGACAGTTGGTAAACCTTTTTGGGCTAGATATTCAGAAAATATACTTTAAAACGAAAACGTGGCCGCTTGAATGGGTTAAAACGGAGTTATAACGAAGAAGTTATGCTATTTTCAAGTTTAACGACGAAAACTATATTTTCAGAAAATTCAGCATGTTGTCCCAAACTTTTACGGGTAAAAAATGAGTCTTAAGCGTTATTAAATGAGTCGATTTATCAAAAATATATTAGTATACTTTAACACGAAGCTAAGGACATATAAAACGTAGAAAACGGACTTGTAACGATTAAATTACACGCGTATAAACAAGGTTGCCGTAACTATTTTATATAAGCATAACTAATATATTTTATAATAGACAAACATTACGCTGAATGACCATGTTGAGGGGCGTTTTTAACATCGATGGAGTACTTCTTAAAAAATGATGTCTTTTAGTAAAAGTAAGTCCACCTAGCCTATTTTCCAAAACGTCCAACCGTTCGTCAAACGGAGTTGTCACGAGTAAAATACGGTCACTTAAACTTTGCCGAAAACCACCCTTAAACAATATTTTTGGTACAAGTACCCTACTTTACCTATTTTTTTCTCCATGATCGAGACCTCTATGATGAAAATTTAAAAGCTAAGACTTTGAGATAATGCTACAAGCTTTCCAAAACCGTTGAGTTTGTTTCCTAACACTCGATATTCACTATTTTACGACCAGCTTTTCGAGGTCATTTAGTCACTTTTACAAATTATCAAAGTATATTATTTTGCGACGAAAAGCTATAAATTCTTGATAAATCACTAAACGACTATCGTAGGAGGTTGTTTCAACGTAAATACTTGTAAAGTATTTTATATTATGACGAGATGTCATAAACATATATTTCGACGATAACCATTATTTTCAAATGTACAAGTGGTATGGATATCATATGAGTTTGCATGCACGACATTGTTTCATGATTTACATTAGAACATATCATTCGTAATAGGTCGCGGTTAGAGGTTGCGTTTCATTTCAGTATTGCCATTATATCATCATAATCATTGCAACATGTGAGTTTTCATAGCCCCGATTTATTCAAGTTTATACATTATTTCAAACCTACGGGGGAGAATACATTGCACATCATTTCTTTATACGGGCCCAAGTATATTCAAATTCATTTACATTGCTTAAGTTACCTCATTGCCAATTGAATGTCCCCATTTCATAATCATGAGCCGTTAATTTCGGAAGAAGCGAGGGTGAGTGGATAGATCTATTGAGGGTGACTCCTCCACCCGTGTTGGTGGTCCCAATTGGTCAACGGATGCATTTCATTTTTATCATCATCGAGTTGTTTGGCAAAACACTCTGTTGAGGCGAACATCAGGAAGAGTCTATCTTCGGTGTCATGTGCTTAAGCAATTGTACCATTTTTGTGACATATTTGTCATGCGTAACTTATACTTGCGTTGGTCGTATAAAACATTTTCATAAACTCTATGAACTCACTCAACCTTTGTGTTGACACTTTTAGCAATGTATTTTCAGGTAACTAAGGCATTCACTTCATGGCATGCATGTGGACATATCATAGAGTCGCGGTGACGATGCGTCTCACTTGGGTTTTATGTACTTTAAAACATCGTTTGGATTGTAACGAACTTATTTCCGCACATGTCGATTTTCATTTGGGACCTATCTTTTGTAAACTCTGAAAGTTTTAATATATCAAACGATGTGCTTTTCAAATGACACTTTAGGTCGTTCAATATAACTGTGATTGTGATGCTATGACAGTCAACCCCCAGGAATTCCATTCCGCTGCAAAACAGGTAATTTGAGGGTGTGACAGATTGGCATCAGAGCTTCAGTTATAGAGAACTAGGTTGCATCATTGACCCTAGACTATAACTACATCATCATAGCATCTCATCATTTCATCATAAGTGCATAGCCACTATACATGAGGTTTCATACGCACATTTTGTGAGTTATTTACTTTCATTTCAAATCGATTGTCACATTAGTGCCTTCAGATACCCATCCCATCATACTCACATCTGACTTTGACATGGAGAATGCCTTGTCATTCTCTATCACAATTTTAACATCAGTTGACTCAACACCGATAACATTAGATGATGAGACTGTACCCTTTTAGGAGGACGAAGTTGCACCTACACCATCACGATCATCATTGGTTCACCATAGGATCAGAAAAATTTCTATCATTCAGTCGGGACAGATCATACCATTTGGTAGGACTTATAGGCTTAGTCCTAATAGACCTACTAGGATGCTTACTACAAGGAAGATAGTAGTATTTCATTCACCATCATCTCCTAACTTACCACTAGGATTTCCATCATCATCATCGTCATCATTATCACATAGAGCACCATTCGTACCATCACATCTCATATACACTACTCATACATATGACTTGCAGCTTGGGAAGCGTGCATGATTTAACACACCATTACCATCTATCACAAAGACTATAGACATTACACCATCTTAAAGGTTTGAGGACTGTGAAAGTTCTAGGGCTGTGGCTGCTAGACAACCTATTGCTCCTACACTTGAGACATGATTAGACCATCAACAGGAACAGATAATAAGTACCTTTCTAGCTAATGTAATCTTTATCATTTATTATCTCCACGATAATCACAACCTTTGTTTATTTCATTCCCTATTCCAATTGCCAATTTTTCAATCATTCCGCAACAATATACTGTTATCTTACTAGGGATTAGGCCAACTTTATTCTTGACTAATTAGGAGACTGTTACCATTCTAGGAGGTTCTCCCATGTATCCTACAAACCATCCAACAAATCTTATTTCATGTTATTTTGTTATCACTTTATAAAATTATTTCACATAATTTTATTTCAAGCTATTTTACTACTATCTTAGGAAAATGGTTTTACAAAGTTCTAAAACAAGTTGTTTTGTTACCACCTTATAAATTGAATTTCAGTCATTTTATCAACTATTTACTACCATTATGCGAAACGATTTCCATGTTACTCTAAAAAAAATGTTTGAGCCATTATTTTTACAAAATAACACGTTGAATACCATCTAAAACTTCGGAGAAGCATATTACCATTTCAACAAAAACCAAGCAACACATCATTTGTCCTCGATTATACATAGCTTGATCACCTATGTATAATTTAGGAAGAATTATGTCATGAAAGAAACATACATCATTTCAAATTTCCTAAGACAATCTTCACTCAAAAGCAAAGCTTTGTAATCAGATAAATTGTTCATAAACATTTCTTTTTGTTAACACTCTATAGAAGCCTACGCCATTCATCCCTCACTCAACCGATAAGTTAGAATTTGACGAGTTACCTTTTTAGGAAAGGCTTCCTATACCATCTATGAGGAGGATTCCTCGATACAAGAAAACAATGAAAGGATTTCAGATTTCCCCACAAGGACTAGAAGTATGTAGTAAGATGATTCAAAACTCAATAAAAATCTTAAGACATCACGAGACATTCCGAACCACTATTTTGGACTAGAAGCCAAATTATATCATTTCAAAAGCATCAGCTGGACCGAGTTACAAGATTTAGTACGAAGCGAATACACACTAAGAAACACTATAGGGATCAACCAAGTCTTCTAGCTGAGACTGTAGAACATTCCATTAAACATGGCCTCAACAATATGTGAACTTCCCTACAATGAGTTTCCCTTAAAGGAAAATTTGGCTAAATTAAGGTTATCGATATAAACTTCCGCTAAGGCATTGTGTTCACTAGAAATTCCAAGTAACCTCACTTCTATATCAAGAGATGCAACAGGTTTGAACATATCGGACAATCAATGACTCCCCATCTACAAGTAAAATTAGAACAAACATTCTTCGACATAGTATGAGCTGATATCTATTTTCTTGCTAGCATGATAACAATCTAAGTGATGAAATATTTTAGAAGCACTCAATATCGGGACAAATCTTGAATATCAATCACCACACCACATCACTTAAATACTTAAGGTTTTGTGACTTGACAACATATAGTGTGGAAATATTTCGATAAGAGAAATTAGGAGAGACACCATCAAACAATAAACATTTTTGGTGATGGAAACTAAGCACCTTAGGCAAGGAAGACTCAAGTCATGATATTCGCTAGCACTAGAAACATGAGGAATCACAACTGTTACCCATAATCTATTCTTTTTAATAAGGTCCTTTTCGACAGACTTAACATTTTGAAATTTGGCACGAGACACGTGGTATCAATTTCAGTTCTAGTATAAGCTACTCGATTCACCTTAGACTTCTGACAATCATTTCAAGATTCCCATAAAACCTGCTAGGACATGAGTACTGCCTATTATCCTCAGCTCAATGGTTAGAGCGAGAGAAAAATTCAAACATTAGAGGATATACTCAAAGCATGTGTGATTTTCTAAAAATGATTAGGCAAATCATTCTTCATCGAACAAGTTGCTTTACAACAATAGTTAGCACATGAACATATTGACTACACCAATTGAGGCACTCTATGGTTAAGGTGTCAATCACTTATTTACGGGCCAAAATCAGGAAAGTTCAACTCACTAGTCCATGACTTATTCATGAAACAACAAAGAAATTGTACAAATCAAGAATCAGTTACAAGCAACAACAAATAGCTAGATAAGCTACGTCGATATACGACGCAAAATATTGGAAGTATGTTCCATAAGTCGCAAACCATTAGAATTTCAAGTTGGCAACATATTTATGTTCAAAGTCTCGCCTTGGAAAGGCGTAGTACGATTCAGAAAATGCGGGAAGACCCGATGCGACTCAAATGTCCTCACCTTTTCACAAGTAACACCGTAGAACCTAACATGGACTGAATTCAGGGACTGAATTCCTTTTTGGATGGGCGAATGTGACAACTCGTAATTTCAGGTCATTTTACAAACTTTGAAAATTTCACTATTCATCTCGGGAATTTACTATTCACTGGATACTATTCATCATTTTACTATTCATCGTTTTTGAAGTCGATTTGATATTTTGAAAGGGTATTTCAAAATTTTACTATTCACGAAACACTATTCATTCCCTGAGAAAATCACTATTCATGAGTCACTATTCATCATTTTTCGTAAACTAGGTTTACGAGTATCAAATACGCGTAACCTGGAGGGTTAAGCTGCGTATTCATGGAAAATCACTGAGGACATTTCATATAGACTAGATTTAGTCTACATATCATTAATAACATCATTTCATATCAATATTATGAATGAGTTTGCATATTTCATTAAACGTTTATTTTCCTATTAAATAAACGCTATCGCGTAATCATTTATTTTGAACATTTGATCCGACACTTCCAAAAATTACCCCAATATATTTTTATACTCATATTAAGATTATAAAAATAATATTATTAGTTTACCCGGTGTTTTAAATTTATTTTGTATATAAATTGTTATATTTATATAATTATGACGGTTTTCGTAAATACTACTCGATAATTATTATTTCACTCAATTTTTGTAAGGAATGTATTTTTATAATTTTTATGACTTTAATATATTTTATTTTGATTCGTTAAAATTTATTTTTAGCTAACGCTGCCCTAAATGCTTAAATATGTACACAAGTTACCAATTATCCTTAATTAACTACACATTTACTTCTACCTATACATACTTAAGTATTCAAAAATACACTAAGTCTTTTTTTTTCTTAAGCTTGTCGACCACAAGGATGACTCACAATATTGAGTACCAAAATATCTTAGTCTACAATTATACTTACATTATTTAATATTAACAAACTACACATACACAAGATTATATCAAGGTGTAATAACAAAATATACTCTCTCATTTCCTTCATCATCAACCGGCCATAGAAGAGACCAAGCAAGGAAGCCAAAAATCTTTCAAGTCAAGTTATTTACACAACCCTAGCATACTCTTAAACAAGGTTTTGAAATAAAAACCTAGGGTATTAGGATAAACCCTTGTTCTTTAAACCTCATCACTTAACTAGTAAGCATTTCATGATCATTTTCATCTTTCATATTCATATTATGGTCATTTTATCATGCTTGAGGAAAAAGATGCAAGTTATATGATTATCTATACCACTTTCTTTGTTTTTAAGTACTATAAATGAATATATATCATCCTATAATTATCCCTTGAAACATATCATTTTTGATGATGACTAGGAACCCATGACACCCTAGGAAGGTGTATGGTAGGTTTAGAATAGCTTTGGCGTTGGTTTGAAGTGGTTAGAATAAGTTTTACGCGAGAAAAATCCATTTCGACAACTATATAAAAGGGTCTGATCATTTTTGTGAATTCTGGAAATTTAGACAGTTGGTAAAACTTTTTGGGCTAGATATTCAGAAAATATACTTTAAAACGAAAACGTGGCCGCTTGAATGGGTTAAAACGGAGTTATAACGAAGAAGTTATGCTATTTTCAAGTTTAACGACGAAAACTATATTTTCAGAAAATTCAGCATGTTGTCCCAAACTTTTACGGGTAAAAAATGAGTCTTAAGCGTTATTAAATGAGTCGATTTATCAAAAATATATTAGTATACTTTAACACGAAGCTAAGGACATATAAAACGTAGAAAACGGACTTGTAACGATTAAATTACACGCGTATAAACAAGGTTGCCGTAACTATTTTATATAAGCATAACTAATATATTTTCTAATAGACAAACATTACGGCCGCGAATGACCATGTTGAGGGGCGTTTTTAACATCGATGGAGTACTTCTTAAAAAATGATGTCTTCTAGTAAAAGTAAGTCCACCTAGCCTATTTTCCAAAACGTCCAACCGTTCGTCAAACAGAGTTGTCACGAGTAAAATACGGTCACTTAAACTTTGCCGAAAACCACCCTTAAACAATATTTTTGGTACATGTACCCTACTTTACCTATTTTTTTCTCCATGATCGAGACCTCTATGATGAAAATTTAAAAGCTAAGACTTTGAGATAATGCTACAAGCTTTCCAAAGCCGTTGAGTTTGTTTCCTAACACTCGATATTCACTATTTTACGACCAGCTTTTCGAGGTCATTTAGTCACTTTTACAAATTATCAAAGTATATTATTTTGCGACGAAAAGCTATAAATTCTTGATAAATCACTAAACGACTATCGTAGGAGGTTGTTTCAAGTAATTTGAGGGTGTGACAGATTGGCATCAGAGCTTCAGTTATAGAGAACTAGGTTGCATCATTGACCCTAGACTATAACTACATCATCATAGCATCTCATCATTTCATCATAAGTGCATAGCCACTATACATGAGGTTTCATACGCACATTTTGTGAGTTATTTACTTTCATTTCAAATCGATTGTCACATTAGTGCCTTCAGATACCCATCCCATCATACTCACATCTGACTTTGACATGGAGAATGCCTTGTCATTCCCTATCACAATTTTAACATCAGTTGACTCAACACTGATAACATTAGATGATGAGACTGTACCCTTTTAGGAGGACGAAGTTGCACCTACACCATCACGATCATCATTGGTTCACCGTAGGATCAGAAAAATTTCTATCATTAGGTCGGGACAGATCATACCATTTGGTAGGACTTATAGGCTTAGTCCTAATAGACCTACTAGGATGCTTACTACAAGGAAGATAGTAGTATTTCATTCACCATCATCTCCTAACTTACCACTAGGATTTCCATCATCATCATCGTCATCATTATCACATAGAGCACCATTCGTACCATCACATCTCATATACACTACTCATACATATGACTTGCAGCTTGGGAAGCGTGCATGATTTAACACACCATTACCATCTATCACAAAGACTATAGACATTACACCATCTTAAAGGTTTGAGGATTGTGAAAGTTCTAGGGCGTGTCGCTAGACAACCTATTGCTCCTACACTTGAGACATGATTAGACCATCAACAGGAGCAGATAATAAGTACCTTTCTAGCTAATGTAATCTTTATCATTTATTATCTCCACGATAATCACAACCTTTGTTTATTTCATTCCCTATTCCAATTGCCAATTTTTCAATCATTCCGCAACAATATACTGTTATCTTACTAGGGATTAGGCCAACTTTATTCTTGACTAATTAGGAGACTGTTACCATTCTAGGAGGTTCTCCCATGTATCCTACAAACCATCCAACAAATCTTATTTCATGTTATTTTGTTATCACTTTATAAAATTATTTCACATAATTTTATTTCAAGCTATTTTACTACTATCTTAGGAAAATGGTTTCACATAGTTCTAAAACAAGTTGTTTTGTTACCACCCTATAAATTGAATTTCAGTCATTTTATAAACTATTTACTACCATTATGCGAAACGATTTCCATGTTACTCTAAAAAAAATGTTTGAGCCATTATTTTTACAAAATAACACGTTGAATACCATCTAAAACTTCGGAGAAACATAATACCATTTCAACAAAAACCAAGCAACACATCATTTGTCCTCGATTATACATAGTCTGATCACCTATGTATAATTAAGGAAGAATTATGTCATGAAAGAAACAAACATCATTTCAAATTTCCTAAGACAATCTTCACTCAAAAGCAAAGCTTTGTAATCAGATAAATTGTTCATAAACATTTCTTTTTGTTAACACTTAACACTCTATAGAAGCCTACGCCATTCATCCCTCACTCAACCGATAAGTTAGAATTTGACGAGTTACCTTTTTAGGAAAGGCTTCCTATACCATCTATGAGGAGGATTCCTCGATACAAGAAAACAATGAAAGGATTTCAGATTTCCCCACAAGGACTAGAAGTATGTAGTAAGATGATTCAAAACTCAATAAAAATCTTAAGACATCACGAGACATTCCGAACCACTATCTTTAGATTAGAAGCCAAATTATATCATTTCAAAAGCATCAGCTGGACCGAGTTATAAGATTTAGTACGAAGCGAATACACACTAAGAAACACTATAGGGATCAACCAAGTCTTCTAGCTGAGACTGCAGAACATTCCATTAAACATGGCCTCAACAATATGTGAACTTCCCTACAATGAGTTTCCCTTAAAGGAAAATTTGGTTAAATTAAGGTTATCGATATAAACTTCCGCTAAGACATTGTGTTCACTAGAAATTCCAAGTAACCTCACTTCTATATCAAGAGATGCAACAGGTTTGGACATATCGGACAATCAATGACTCCCCATCTACAAGTAAAATTAGAACAAAGATTCTTCGACATAGTATGAGCTGATATCTATTTTCTTGCTAGCATGATAACAATCTAAGTGATGAAATATTTTAGAAGCACTCAATATCGGGACAAATCTTGAATATCAATCACCACACCACATCACTTAAATACTTAAGGTTTTGTGACTTGACAACATATAGTGTGGAAATATTTCGATAAGAGAAATTAGGAGAGACACCATCAAACAATAAACATTTTTGGTGATGGAAACTAAGCACCTTAGGCAAGGAAGACTCAAGTCATGATATTCGCTAGCACTAGAAACATGAGGAATCACAACTGTTACCCATAATCTATTCTTTTTAATAAGGTCCTTTTCGACAGACTTAACATTTTGAAATTTGGCACGAGACACGTGGTATCAATTTCAGTTCTAGTATAAGCTACTCGATTCACCTTAGACTTCTGACAATCATTTCAAGATTCCCATGAAACCTGCTAGGACATGAGTACTGCCTATTATCCTCAGCTCAATGGTCAGAGCGAGAGAACAATTCAAACATTAGAGGATATACTCAAAGCATGTGTGATTTTCTAAAAATGATTAGGCAAATCATTCTTCATCGAACAAGTTGCTTTACAACAATAGTTAGCACATGAACATATTGACTACCCCAATTGAGGCACTCTGTGGTTAAGGTGTCAATCACTTATTTACGGGCCAAAATCAGGAAAGTTCAACTCACTAGTCCATGACTTATTCATGAAACAACAAAGAAATCGTACAAATCAAGAATCAGTTACAAGCAACAACAAATAGCTAGATAAGCTACGTCGATATACGACGCAAAATATTGGAAGTATGTTCCATAAGTCGCAAACCATTAGAATTTCAAGTTGGCAACAGATTTATGTTCAAAGTCTCGCCTTGGAAAGGCGTAGTACGATTCAGAAAACGCGGGAAGACCCGATGCGACTCAAATGTCCTCACCTTTTCACAAGTAACACCGTAGAACCTAACATAGACTGAATTCAGGGACTGAATTCCTTTTTGGATGGGCGAATGTGACAACTCGTAATTTCAGGTCATTTTACAAACTTTGAAAATTTCACTATTCATCTCGGGAATTTACTATTCACTGGATACTATTCATCATTTTACTATTCATCAATTTTGAAGTCGATTTGATATTTTGAAAGGGTATTTCAAAATTTTACTATTCACGAAACACTATTCATTCCCGGAGAAAATCACTATTCATGAGTCACTATTCATCATTTTTCGTAAACTAGGTTTACGAGTATCAAATACGCGTAACCTGGAGGGTTAAGCTGCGTATTCATGGAAAATCACTGAGGACATTTCATATAGACTAGATTTAGTCTACATATCATTAATAACATCATTTCATATCAATATTATGCATGGGTTTGCATATTTCATTAAACGTTTATTTTCCTATTAAATAAACGCTATCGCGTAATCATTTATTTTGAACATTTGATCCGACACTTCCAAAAATTATTCTGATATATTTTTATACTCATATTAAGATTATAAAAATAATATTATTAGTTTACCCCGTGTTTTAAATTTATTTTGTATATAAATTGTTATATTTATATAATTACGGCGGTTTTCGTAAATACTACTCGATAATTATTATTTCACTCAATTTTTGTAAGGAATGTATTTTTATAAATTTTATGACTTTAATATATTTTATTTTGATCCGTTAAAATTTATTTTTAGCTAACGCTGCCCTAAATGCTTAAATATGTACACAAGTTACCAATTATCCTTAATTAACTACACATTTACTTCTACCTATACATACTTAAGTATTCAAAAATACACTAAGTCTTTTTTTTTCTTAAGCTTGTCGACCACAAGGATGACTCACAATATTGAGTACCAAAATATCTTAGTCTACAATTATACTTACATTATTTAATATTAACAAACTACACATACACAAGATTATATCAAGGTGTAATAACAAAATATACTCTCTCATTTCCTTCATCATCAACCGGCCATATAAGAGACCAAGCAAGGAAGCCAAAAATCTTTCAAGTCAAGTTATTTACACAACCCTAGCATACTCTTAAACAAGGTTTTGAAATAAAAACCTAGGGTATTAGGATAAACCCTTGTTCTTTAAACCTCATCACTTAACTAGTAAGCATTTCATGATCATTTTCATCTTTCATATTCATATTATGATCATTTTATCATGCTTGAGGAAAAAGATGCAAGTTATATGATTATCTATACCACTTTCTTTGTTTTTAAGTACTATAAATGAATATATATCATCCTATAATTACCCTTGAAACATATCATTTTTGATGATGACTAGGAACCCATGACACCCTAGGAAGGTGTATGGTAGGTTTAGAATAGCTTTGGCGTTGGTTTGAAGTGGTTAGAATAAGTTTTACGCGAGAAAAATCCATTTCGACAACTATATAAAAGGGTCTGATCATTTTTGTGAATTCTGGAAATTTAGACAGTTGGTAAAACTTTTTGGGCTAGATATTCAGAAAATATACTTTAAAACGAAAACGTGGCCGCTTGAATGGGTTAAAACGGAGTTATAACGAAGAAGTTATGCTATTTTCAAGTTTAACGACGAAAACTATATTTCAGAAAATTCAGCATGTTGTCCCAAACTTTTACGGGTAAAAAATGAGTCTTAAGCGTTATTAAATGAGTCAATTTATCAAAAATATATTAGTATACTTTAACACGAAGCTAAGGACATATAAAACGTAGAAAACGGACTTGTAACGATTAAATTACACGCGTATAAACAAGGTTGCCGTAACTATTTTATATAAGCATAACTAATATATTTTCTAATAGACAAACATTACGGCCGCGAATGACCATGTTGAGGGGCGTTTTTAACATCGATGGAGTACTTCTTAAAAAATGATGTCTTCTAGTAAAAGTAAGTCCACCTAGCCTATTTTCCAAAACGTCCAACCGTTCGTCAAACGGAGTTGTCACGAGTAAAATACGGTCACTTAAACTTTGCCGAAAACCACCCTTAAACAATATTTTTGGTACAAGTACCCTACTTTACCTATTTTTTTCTCCATGATCGAGACCTCTATGATGAAAATTTAAAAGCTAAGACTTTGAGATAATGCTACAAGCTTTCCAAAACCGTTGAGTTTGTTTCCTAACACTCGATATTCACTATTTTACGACCAACTTTTCGAGGTCATTTAGTCACTTTACAAATTATCAAAGTATATTATTTTGCGACGAAAAGCTATAAATTCTTGATAAATCACTAAACGACTATCGTAGGAGGTTGTTTCAATGTAAATACTTGTAAAGTATTTTATATTATGACGAGATGTCATAAACATATATTTCGACGATAACCATTATTTTCAAATGTACAAGTGGTATGGATATCATATGAGTTTGCATGCACGACATTGTTTCATGATTTACATTAGAACATATAATTCATAATAGGTCATGTTAGAGGTTGCGCTTCATTTCAAGATTGCCATTATATCATCATAATCATTGCAACTTGTGAGTTTTCATAGCCCCGATTTATTCAAGTTTATACATTATTTCAAAGCTACGGGGGAGAATACATTGCACATCATTTTTTATACAGGCCCAAGTATATTCAAATTCATTTACATTGCTTAAGTTACCTCATTGCCAATTGAATGTCCCCATTTCATAATCATGAACCGTTAATTTTGGAAGAAGCGAGGGTGAGTGGATAGATATATTGAGGGTGACTCTTCCATCCGTGTTGGTGGTCCCAACCGTCAACGGATGCATTTCATTTTAATCATCATTGAGTTGTTTGGCAAAAACACTCTGGGGGCTAACATCGTGAAGAGTCTAGCTTCGTGTCATGTGCTTAAGCAATTGTACCATTTTTGTGACATATTTGTCATACATAACTTATACTTGCGTTGGTCGTATAAAACATTTTCATAAACTCTATGAACTCACTCAACCTTTGTGTTGACACTTTTAGCAATGTATTTTCTTGTAACTAAGGCATTCACTTCATGGCATGCATGTGGACATATCATAGAGTCGCGTGACGACGCTGCCTCACATGGGTTTTATGTACTTTAAAACATCGCTTTTGATTGTAACAAACTTATTTCCGCACAAATTGATTTTCATTTGGGACCTATCTTTTGTAAACTCGAAGTTTTAATATATCAAACGATGTGCTTTTCAAACGACACTTTAGGTCGCTCAATATAACTGTGATTGTGATGCTATGACGTCAACCCCCGTGAATTCCATTCACAAAAATGTAATTGAGGGGTGTGACAGATTGGCATCAGAGCTTGAGTTATAGAGAACTAGGTTGCATCATTGACCCTAGACTATAACTACATCATCATAGCATCTCATCATTTCATCATAAGTGCATAGCCACTATACATGAGGTTTCATACGCATTATTTTGCGAGTTATTTACTTTCATTTCAAATCGATTGTCACATTTATGCCTTCGATACCCATCCCATCATACTCACATCTGACTTTGACATGGAGAATGCCTTGTCATTCCCTATCACAATTTTAACATCAATTGACTCAACACCGATAACATTAGATGATGAGACTGAACCCTTTTAGGAGGACGAAGTTGCACCTACACCATCACGATCATCATTGGTTCACCATAGATCACGCCCTATGACAGATCATACCATTTGGTAGGACTTATAGGCTTAGTCCTAATAGACCTATTAGGATGCTTACTACAAGGAAGATAGTAGTATTTTCATTTCACCATCATCTCCTAACTTACCACTAGGATTTCCATCATCATCATCGTCATCATTATCACATAGAGCACCATTCGTACCATCATATCTCATATACACTACTCATACATATGACTTGCTGCTTGGGAAGCGTGCATGATTTAACACACCATTACCATCTATCACTAAGACTATAGACACTACACCATCTTATAGGTTTGAGGACTGTGAAAGTTCTGTATCGGTCAGACAACCTATTGCTCCTACACTTGAGACATGATTAGACCATCAACAGAAACGTATAATAAGTACCTTTCTAGCTAATGTAATCTTTATCATTTATTATCTCCACGATAATCACAACCTTTGTTTATTTCATTCCCTATTCCAATTGCCCAATTTTCAATCATTCGCAACAATATATCACTATCTTACTAGATTAGGCCAACTTTATTCTTGACTAATTAGGAGACTATTACCATTCTATGAGGTTCTCCCATGTATCCTACAAACCATCCAACAAATCTTATTTCATGTTATTTTGTTATCACTTTATAAAATTATTTCACATAATTTTATTTCAAGCTATTTTATTACTATCTTAGGAAAATTGTTTCACAAAGTTCTAAAACAAGTTGTTTTGTTACCACCCTATAAATTGAATTTCAGTATTTTATCAACTATTTAATACCATCATGCGAAACGATTTTCATGTTACTCTGAAAAAAAAAATTGTTTGAGCCATTATTTTACAAAACAACACGTTGAATACCATCTAAAACTTCAGAGAAACATAATACCATTTCAACAAAACCAAGCATCACATCATTTGTCCTCGATTATACATAGCCTGATCACCTATGTATAATTTAGGAAGAATTATGTCATGAAAGAAACAAGTATCATTTCAAATTTCTAAAACATCTTCACTCAAAAGCAAAGCTTTGTAATCAGATAAATTGTTCATAAACATTTCTTTTTGTTAACACTTAACACTCTATAGAAGCCTACGCCATTCATCCCTCACTCAACCGATAAGTTAGAATTTGACGAGTGACCTTTTTAGGAAAGGCTTCCTATACCATCTATGAGGAGGATTCCTCGATACAAGAAAACAATGAAAGGATTTCATAACTACCAACAAGGACTAGAAGTATGTAGTAGGATGATTCAAAACTCAATAAAAAAATCTTAAGACATCACGAGACATTTTGAAACACTATTTTGGACTAGAACCCAAATTATATCATTTCAAAAGTATCACTAGACCGAAGTTACAAGATTTAGTAACGGCTTAATACACACTAAGCAACACTATAGGGATAAACCAAGTCTTCTAACCGAGACTCAGAACATTCCATTAAACATGGCCTCAACAATATGTGAACTTCCCTACAATGAGTTTCCCTAAAGGAAAATTTTTAAATTAAGGTTATCGATATAAACTTCCCCTAAGGCATTGTGTTCTCTAGAAATTCCAAGTAACCTCACTTCTATATCAAGAGAGGCAACATGTTTGAACATATCGGACAATCAATGACTCTCCATCTACAAGTGAAATCAGAACAAACATTCTTCGACATAGTATGAGCTGATATCTATTTTCTTGCTAGCATGATAACAATCTAAGTGATGAATTATTTTAGAAGCACTCAATATCGACCAATCTTGGAAATCAACCACCACACCACATCACTTAAATATTTAAGGTTTTGTGACTTGACAACATATAGTGTGGAAATATTTCGATAAGAGAAAATTAGAGAGACACCATCAAGCAATAAACATTTTAGTGATGGAGACTAAGCACCTTAGGCAAGGAAGACTCAAGTCATGACATTCGCTAGAACTAGAAACATG
Source organism: Chrysanthemum makinoi (assembly GCA_910596185.1). Classification (NCBI taxonomy): domain Eukaryota; kingdom Viridiplantae; phylum Streptophyta; class Magnoliopsida; order Asterales; family Asteraceae; genus Chrysanthemum; species Chrysanthemum makinoi. The sequence continues at coordinate 147,606,095 of OU343220.1, forward strand.
AGGAATCACAATCATACTCATAATCTATTCTTTTCAATAATGTCCTTTTCGACAGACTTAACATTTTGAAATTTGGCACGAAACACGTGGTATCAATTTCGCCTAAGTATAAGCTACCATTCATCCCTTAGACTTCGACAATCATTTCAAGATTCCCATGGAACCTACTAGGACATGAGTAACGCCTATTATCCTCAATGGTCGAAAGCAGAGAACAATTCAAACATTAGAAGATATGCTCAAAGCATGTGTGATTTTCTAGAAATGATTAGGCAAATCATTCTTCATCGAACAAGTTGCTTTACAACAACAGTTAGCACATGAACATATTGACTACACCAATTGAGGCACTATATGGTTGAGGTGCCAATCACTTATTTACTGGCCAATCAGAAAGTCCAACTCACTAGTCCATGACTTATTCATGAAACAACAAAGAAATCGCATAAATCAAGAATCGCCATAAGCAACAACAAATAGCTAGATAAGCTACGCCGATATATATCACGCGAAAATATTGGAAGTATGTTCCATAAGTCGCAAACCATTAGAATTTCAAGTTGGCAACAGATTTATGTTCAAAGTCTCGCCTTGAAAAGGCGTGGTACGATTCGTAAACGCTGGAAGACATGCACTCAAATATCCTCACCTTTCACAAGTAACACCCAGAACCTAACATGGATCAATTCGTGGATCAATTCTTTTTTGATGGGCTTAATGTGACAACTCGTAATTTCGTGTCATTTTACAAACTTTGAAAATTTCACTATTCATCTCGGAATTTACTATTCATCGGTTACTATTCATCATTTTACTATTCATCGCTTTTGATTTGATATTTGAAAGGGTATTTCAAAATTTTACTATTCACAAAACACTATTCATTCCCTGAGAAAATCACTATTCATGATTCACTATTCATCATTTTTCGAAACTGTTTATTTAGTATCAAATACGCCGTAACCTCGAGGGTTAGCCGCAGATTCATGGAAAATCATTGAAGACATTTCATATAGACTAGATTTAGTCTACATATCATCAATAACATCATTTCATATCAATTTATGCATGGGTTTGCATATTTCATTAAACGTTTATTTTCCTATTAAATAAACGCTATCGCATAATCATTTATTTTGAACATTTGATCCGACACTTCCAAAAATTATTCCAATATATTTTTATACTCATATTAAGATTATAAAAATAATATTATTAGTTTACCCGTTGTTTTAAATTTATTTTGTATATAAATTGTTATATTTATATAATTATTTAACGTTTTCGTAAATACTACTCGATAATTATTATTTCACTCAATTTTTGTAAGAAATGTATTTTATAATTTTTATGACTTCAATATATTTTATTTTGATCCGCTAAAATTTATTTTTAGCTAACGCTACCCTGAAAGCTTAAATATGTACACAAGTTACCAATTATCCTTAAATTAACTACACATTTACTTACCTATACATACTTTCTATATTCAAAAATACACTAAGTCTTTTTTTTCTTGCTTGTCGACCACAAGGATGACTCCACAATATTGAGTACAAAATATCTTAGTTCACAATTATACTTACATTATTTAATATTAACAAACTACACATACACAACATTATATCAAGGTGTAAAACAAAAATACTCTCTCATTTCTTCATCATCAACCGCCATAGAAGAGACCAAGCAAGGAAGCCAAAAATCTTTCAAGTCAAGTTATTTACACAACTCTAGCATACTCTTAATCAAGGTTTTGAAATAAAAACCTAGGGTATTAGGATAAACCTTGTTCTTTAAACCTCATCACTTAACTAGTAAGCATTTCATGATCATTTTCATCTTTCATATTCATATTATGGTCATTTTATCATGCTTGAGGAAAAACATGCAAGTTATATGATTATCTATACCACTTTCTTTGTTTTTAAGTACTATAAATGAATATATATCATCCTATAATTATCCCTTGAAACATACCATTTTTGATGATGTCTAGGAACCCATGACACCCTAAGAAGGAGTATGGTAGGTTTAGAATAGCTTTGGCGTTGGTTTGAAGTGGTTAGAATAAGTTTTACGCGAGAAAAATCCATTTCGACAACTATATAAAAGGGTCTGATCATTTTTGTGAATTCTAGAAATTTCGACAGTTGGTAAAACTTTTGGGCTAGATATTCAGAAAATATACTTTAAAACTAAAAACGGGTCGCTTGAATGGGTTAAAACGGAGTTATAACGAAGAAGTTATGCTATTTTCAAGTTTAACGCATCTAAAACTATATTTTCAGAAAATTCAGCATGTTGTCCCAAACTTTACGGGTCAAAATGAGTCTTGCGCTTATTAAATGAGTCGATTTATCAAAAATATATTAGTATACTTTAATACAAAGCTAAGGACATATAAACGAGAAAACGGACTTAAACATTAAATTACATCACGTATAAACAAGGTTGTCAGAATTATTTTATATAAGCATAACTAATATATTTTCTAATAGACAAACATTACGCCGCTAATGACCATGTTGAGGGTCTTTTAACATCGATGAGTACTTTTAAAAAATGATGTCTTCTAGTAAAAGTAAGTTCGCCTAGCCTATTTTCCAAAATGTCCAACCGCTCACAAACGGAGTTGTAACGAATAAAATACGGTCACTCAAACTTTGCCAAAAACTACCCTTAAACAATATTTTTGGTACAAGTACCCTACTTTACCTATGTTTTTCTCCATGATCGCGACCTCTATGATGAAAATTTAAAAGCTAAGACTTTGAGATAATGCTACAAGCTTTCCAAAACCGTTGAGTTTGTTTCCTAACACTCAATATTCACTATTTTACACTTAGCTTTTCGAGGTCATTTAGTCACTTTCACAAATTATCAAAGTATATTATTTACTTAAAAAAGTTATAATTTTGATAAATCACTAAATGACTATCGTAGGAGGTTGTTTCAACGTAAATACTTGTAAAGTATTTTATAATATGACAAGATGTCATAAACATATATTTCGACGATAAACATTATTTTCAAATGTACAAGTGGTATGGATATCATATGAGTTTGCATGCACGATATTGTTTCATGATTTACATTAGAACATATCATTCATAATAGGTCACGGTCAGAGGCTGCGCCTCATTTCAAAGATACATTATATCATCATAATCATTGCAACATGTGAGTTTTCATAGCCCCGATTTATTCAAGTTTATACATTATTTCAAACCTACGGGAGAGAATACATTGCACATCATTTTTATAATGGCCCAAGTATATTCAAATTCATTTACATTGCTTAAGTTACCTCATTGCCAATTGAATGTCCCCATATCATAAACATGAACCGTTAATTTAAGAAGTTTAGGTGAGTGGATAGATCTATTGAGGGTGACTCTCCATCCGTGTTGGTGGTCCCAACCGTCAACGGATGCATTTCATTTTATCATCATTGAGTTGTTTGGCAAAAACACTCAGCTTAACATCATGAAGAGCCTAGCTTCTGTCATGTGCTTAAGCAATTGTACCATTTTTGTGACATATTTGTCATACATAACTTATACTTGTGGTGGTCGTATAAAACATTTTCATAAACTCTATGAACTCACTCAACCTTTGTGTTGACATTTTTAGCAATGTATTTTCGTGTATCTAAGGCATCACTTCATGGCATGCATGTGGACATATCATAGAGTCGCGGTGACGACGCGTCTCACATGGGTTTTATGCACTTTAAAACATCGTTTGGATTGTAACAAACTTATTTCCATTGTTGATTTTCATTTGGGACCTATCTTTGTAAACTCAATGTTTTAATATATCAAACGATGTGTTTTTCAAACGACACTTTAGGTCGCTCAATATAATCAGGATTGTGATGCTATGACAGCCAACCCCCGTGAATTCCATTCC
>OU343220.1:147610109-147729481 GCA_910596185.1 Chrysanthemum makinoi
TTTTTTATATGCAACTGATACATTGTGATACTCTTAGTGGTAATTAGTCAATTATATGTAATGGCATTTTAATATGCAATTGGCTTTTTGTTTTGCAGTAATTTTATTAAGTACGTTAATTTTTATAGAATGTTGAGTTATCTTTTTTGATACCAAATAATTTATGTACACTTGATGCATAGAAAAGAAATTTGTGATGAGGATGGTATTACTCTAAAACTACTACAACTGTCGTCTACAAAAAACTACTTTAAGCCAAGCATCACTGTTCAAGAAGTTTGTACAATATACATATCACATGCTTTAAAAGTCGGAGTGCCGATTATGTTGTTGAGAAACATAGACCAATCAAATGGTTTATGTAATGGTACAAGACTTCAAGTACTTAAATTAACAAGAACCTTTATTCAGGCGCATATCATTAACGGAACCAACTTCGGAAAATAGGTGATTATTCCAAGGTTAAGGATTACTCCGTCAGATAAGCGTTTGCCTCTTAAGATTGTCATGAAACAATATCCGATATCAGTATCTTTTGCCATGACAATCAACAAAAGCCAAGGGCAATCGCTTTCTAAAGTTAGTTTGTACTTGCCCCGTCCTGTGTTCACACATGGACCTGTACGTTGCGTTCAAGATAAAAAGCAAGCGGGTTTTGAAGGTTGTCGTTTGTGCCAGGAGGTAATCTCTCAAAACCACAACAATGTCGTGTATAAAGAAGTACTTGAAGGTCTTTGAACAAGGTTCATGTTATATCAGTGTACTGTATCATTGGTGTGATTCACGTTATATTATATATGGTTCATTATTTTATTGTTACAAAGGTTTGTTAGCAACTCAATTGATCATTGAAATCACACATCATTTTATGTTCGAGTCAATCTATTTTAGATTGGTAACGCGATGGTTGTAAATCGATTGTGACTCACACATATTTTAAATTTAACAAATTTACGTTATTACTTTTCTTATCATCTCATTTATCTATTTCTTTAAAAACTAACCCGGTGTCAACAGGTCTCTAAGCTAGTTATATAAATATTTAATGCAGAAACGCAGTTTCATAATCAATCTACAAGATATGCAAATCAATTCCCATATTTCAAGATTATACTACCATAACCGATAGGGATAGGTTATATGTGCCCTTAAATTACGAGTAATACCTTTTTTGTCTTTCATTTATTATTATTATTATTATTATTATTATTATTATTATTATTATTATTATTATTATTTTATTTATTTTTTAATCAACACTTTTATTAAAAACTCATAGGATTACAAAAAATTAGTGGGAAGCCGAGAAACCAACTGGGCCCCAACACCTCTAGCAATAGCAAAACTAATCCTACTGAAGATATGAGTAGCAGCACGCGCCCCAATATCTTGAGTAATAGAGAACTTCCGAATCCGCTTAAGTAAGGTCACCGCATCTACCTCAAGTTCCCCCAAAGAGGAAAATGAGAAAGGGATGAACCCATATCCAATATCCGCACATTTGGATTCATACTTGATGCGCTTACGTTTGGCAGCATCAATCACCACACGACCTGGCACAAAATCAATCATACCAGTTTGCGTGAGGGGAGACGACCCCGTCAAATCGACACATACATCTTGCCCTCCATCCCAGGAATAAAGCAAGATATCTGCTGGCCGCAAGACTTGCTCCCTTTCTCCACCCAACCCGATGTCGACTTCTTTACGAGCCGAGACCCCAGATCGAGAACAGATATCAACCAAAGTATCACGCACCATGTTGTGCCAATGTTTAATACCAATAGTGCCAGCACATGATACAACATGGTCCCCGTAAATATCCCCCATGGAAACCTTGGAGAAAGCTGAGCACGGCATCTGAATAGAGAAAAGGGGAACGCCTAGTTGATAGCATAATACGCACCTGTAGGTTCTGGCATTCATAGTCTGTCCCAGCCCAGATATCGGAACCACCCTAAGCCAATCTGAAGTGTAATCCTCCATTTGCGATTTCCATAAAGCCATTTTTCGAGTAGATAGGGAAAAAGTAGATTCAGCCGTTCGGGTAATACGTGTGAAATATATATCTGCCAGTTTATTCATGAGTTTGGGGGCAGCGATCTCACTTGAATTACTCAAAAGGTCAATCTCCATTTTCGCATTGAAAACACACAAGGCATCATCAAAGGAAGGTTCAGAAGTTACAATACTAGAAGTTACAATACCAGAAGTTATTATTATTATTATTATATTATAAAGTTGTGAAACGAAAAGTGCGAGAAAAAAATATAAAGTTTAATAAGTAAAAAATATTAAACTGTTAAAAAGTATGAAACAAAAACTAATAAAAAATGCATTGTTGAAAAGTACAAAACATGCGAGGTAAGGGTACCAATAACACATCCCTTAAATGTATCCATAACAAGTTGACAACTTAATAGTTGTTGATTGTAAGGAACACGTGTTACTCATATGCTACTAGAAGCCAAGGGTCACATTCCAGGCGCGTGACTATCCTAACAAATTTTTCGCTCAAATTTTAGCTAAGATTTATCATTTCATTATCAATAAACGTCCAATTACACAATTTCAAGTCATGTTCTAGATCTTTGACTTCATGTCGTTAATTGCATCTTTATCGTTTATTGTTAGTTACAAAACTAGTTGCGCGTTACAATTCATATCAGAGATCTTTCCTGGCAACATTGATCATTAAAATCCGTCATTTCTTATGTTAGAAGTTTGAGGCGTAAACATGTAACTTATGACACAAGTTATGGACTCATAAAAGCTTTAAAATACATAAACTTTAGGGCGTAAACAAGCTAGTACGAGAGTAAGGTTTAGATGCTCGTCACCAAGTTTTCTCACGAGCATTTTCGTTTCCTTTGTATACCCTTTTTCATCCGAAAACCCCAATACTTATTCTTCAACCTACAAAAAGGAATAACTAGCCACGGTAAGTCATATGACTTAGTGAGTATATGGAATATCGCATACCATAAGTTTACTAATCTACGTATGCTACATGAACAATTTCTAACTGGGCCTTTTTCAAGATTTCTAATACGCCATGCCACTTCGTTGCTTGCTATAGAACATGACATCTAACGTCATACTATGTTATGTGATTTCTGATCACATATTCACTATTATCACGATGTCTAACCATCGTACTAACATACAATGATATCTAATCACCTTCTACAAACTAAACGATATTTAATTATCATCTTATATCTTGTGAAATCTAATCGTCATGCTACTCATGAGGAATTCCCTAGCCGACGAGTACTCGTATACGGCCTATTACTTGACATAAGTGCTATTTCAAGCACGGGTCTACCCAGAAGGATGTCATTTCCACAAAGGCTTAGAGTAGTGGGTATCGTCATGTGAAAGATCTGGTGTCGTTTTCCAAAACCAGTGACACGTCAGCAAAACACTCAACGGCACTAGAAACCCTTTGGCACTAGAAAATGTGGTGTCGTTGCCATTTTTTTCATTTACATAAAATAAAGCATACACAACATTAACTAAAATAAACTTCATAAAAAAAAAAAAAAAAAAAAAAAAAAAAAAAAAAAAAAAAAAAAAACTTTACATTATTTTTAAAAAAAACGTTTACATAAAAATAAAAACTTAAATGTAAAAAAGAAATAAAAATTACAAACTAGTGATGATTAAGGTTCCATGCTCCACAAGGTCTTCTCGAAGATCGTCGTGCACTTGTCTATCTCGAATTTCTTTGTTTTTTCTAACATGTAAATCACATCTTTCGATCCAAGTGTGTGTTATATTTGGCCTTGGATCAACGAACAAATCTCTAAAATTCACTTCGAATTCTTCGTCTTCCAATATCATGTTGTGTAAAATTATACAACAATACATGATTCTTTTCAAGGCGTTGATTTCGTAAGCACGTGCGGGTTGTCGTATAATTCCCCAACGACCCTGTAGGACTCTGAAAACTCGTTCAATATCTTTTCTAGAACTTTCATTAAAACTTTTAAATTTTAATTTTTTTCAGTCCTAGCAATATAATACTTTTTGACAAATACGGACCATGCTGGATAAATGTCATCGGCTAAATAGTAACGTTTCTTGTATGTATCTCCGTTTACTACAAATGGACATTCTGGAGCTCTACCAGCAAGTTCATCATCAAATAACGAGGAACTATATAACACATTAAGATCATTATTTGCCCCCGGAACCCCAAAATATGCATGCCAAATCCATATTTTTTTTTATCCACAACCGCTTCTAACATAATAGTTTGGTATTTATGATCACATCTTTTGAATTGAATATGTAAGGCCTTTGGACAATTTTTCCAATCCCAATGCATACAATCAATACTCCCGAGCATTCCCAGGAGTCCATGTTCGCTCTTCGGCAATGCATAATATTTTTTGACAACAGCCCTGAAGTGGGCTTTCTTAAATACTTTTCAACGTATAAAATATGTATGCATTTAGTAAAGTTCTCTAAACATTTTCGTGAAAAACGTTCACCAATTTGCAAGTACTCATCAAACGCATCAGGCGCAGTGTCGTATGCCAGTTGGCGGATGACAGATGTGCACTTCAAAAGAGGACCAATACTTAAACGACCGATAGCACCGTAACGTTTTCTAAAAAAATAAAAGTACTCGGGAAGAGGTTGAACATCATAGCTTAAGATATCGTTGACTATTTTATTAAAAAGTGTAGAACTCATATGATACCTTCGGCTAAACTTCTTTTCCATATACTTAGGATGAGTGTCACCGTCGCCAAAATAGTCGTCGATTAAACGTTGTTCTGCCTCTTCTCGATCACGTGGTATGTATAACATCGTCCTCTTAATATCCGATCCCGATCTCCCAGCTTCTTGACACAAACCCAGAAATTGTTCATACGCCGTATAACCCTGGATATATCGCTCCGGGTCGTTTTGAAAATAAACATCATAATGGTCGTAGGTGGAGGTGTTGTTCGGATTGTTATGATCCATACTTGGAAGAAAAGTAAGTATTATTGAAGTAGAAATTAAATTGGAAGAGTTTTGATAACGCTAAGAATGAGCATGTTTTTAGTTGCATTATCATTAGTTTTGTGCATGATATTTGGTTATATTTATATACTTTTGTTAGTTAATCGTACCAAAGTTTGTTTGCCAAGTATATGTAGCCAAGTACAGGAAAAGATAAAGAAAACTGGAGGAATTCAAGATATTATGCACAATTGGAGATTCCCGAGATTCGGCCAATGTTGGAAATCACAAAAGGACATGATGAATCGTAAACAGCAATGTTTCCAGGCCTTAATATTAAGAAAACATCGAGTTCTATTGAAGAATTGAGTGCTACGATCAAGAAACGAGCACGCAACGAACTTAATCGAGAAAAAAACAAAAATGTGAGTGAAGGAGGCCTCCAGCCGATCGGCTAGAGCCCGTAGCCGAATTGGCTGGAGGAAACAAGCGAAGGATTTAAAAGGTACACTTTTGAGGGGTCATTTAAGCCCTTAATTGACCACTTTTATATCCGTTACTGCTTAATTTCATTCCTTTTCACTTTTTAGGTCTCTTGAAGGCAAAATGTTGGAATGACGCTTATTTGGATGAAAAGGCGTGAATATGTGAAGAAAATGGCTAAAGTCAAGATCAAGACACTCAAGCTGCTGGAAACGCACCCAACGGCGTCACAGATAAAGAGCGACGCCGTCCCTCTAATTGCGACGGCTCAGAAGTGAAATTGCTATTTTGTACCTGACGGGGTCAGGCTTTAAAGAGTAGGGCGTCACAACTCAGACGTCCTAGATCCAGATTCAGACAGCGTCAGAAGCTGAAGCCGACGGCGTCACAACCACAACGTGACGTTGTCACAAAGTTGACTTGGCCAAGACGAAACCCTAATGGCGGCGATCCGACGGCGTCACAATTAAAGAGCGACGCCGTCGCAGTTGTAACTCTATATATAGAATTCGAATTTTCAGACTTTTAGAGAGGGTGAATTGTGGAGTAAAACCCTAATACGATTTTGTTTGTCTTGGGGCAGTATCTTAGGGTTCTCATACCCTATTGTACATCAAGATAAGTAATTTACTTCATTGATTTCATTATGTATTTGATTGATTGTGTGTATGCTTGCATGTTTACCATGTCCGACTAATTTACTTGTGTGTTTGCTTAGATCTATGAAACCTAGTTATTGAATATTGATTGGTTGTCTCTTATCTTAATTGTTATTGGCTTAGGATTGCAATAGGCCATCGTTGTGTTTTTAATGCTTGAGTAATCTTTGTTAACATTAGTTTATAATCGCCTAGAGTTATTGTACGCTAAAAATCTAAAGATAACCTTAGAGTTAGTTTATGAATCCTAGAGATTTTGTAGGCAATAACCTTAAGGTATCCTCAAAGAATTAGGGAAAAAAGCATACCCTACGACCTTAGAAGACACAACGCGTTAAGAATAAGGATATGACAATTCAACCACAATCATAAGATAACTAGAGACTAATAGTATCTAGGTAGACACATTTTTAATCATCATACGAGCACACATCAATTAGAAATAGACTACCCTTTAGCTTAGTTAATTAATTAGACTAAGTAATAATCGGTAGAAATACCACCCCCCAAATCCAATAACCCGAGATTCGTACTTTCAATTTTCTAAAAAATATAAAAAAGATAAAAAATAATCTTCCTCAACCCCAACCTTAGCATAGTAATTTCTCACTAGCATTCCTATTCCCCTAGAGAATGATATCAATGCCGAGGCTTACCCTAATACTACACTACAACGATTAGGTTCACTACCTAGGTGGTTGAAAAACTTGCTTGAAGAAAAGGAAGTTTCCTTTGACCCCGAACGCGCGTTGTACGTGTATCAAGTTTTTGGCGCCGCTGCCGGGGAATAGAATAGCTAGTTAGATTTCCACCTCGTTTAGGTTCCTTTGCTTGATTCCTATCCAGTAAGCTTTTCTTTTCTCAATTTTAGCTTCTTCGTAGTCTATCCCCCTTCTTCGTGACCTTTGTTCGTAATCCCATCACTTTTCATCATGGAAGGTGATAACCCACCAAACAATAACCTACCACTTGATCCAACTTTTTCCAACTAACTCCGAGCTCGTATTGTTAGTGAAATTGGAGAGCTTAAGAAATTGAATAGGATAATTGAAAGTGCACTTGAGGAAGCCCTTAAGGAATCTACTAGTACTTTAGATAGTAATTCGACCTCAAGTGATTCGGATGATGAGTTAGAAGAAGGAGATTATAAGGTATTAGAAGTTATGGAAGGTAGTAAGGAGCTGGAGGAACTTAGGGATATTTCGATCGTACCCTAATGGGAAGGAAATCGCCTATCACTATAACGTAGTTAACTTCCCGCGACCACCTTTCGAGCCTTGCATAAAAAGTGGTGACCCTAAAAACATTAAGATATCGTGCATGATTGGATACTTATATAGGGATCACACTTACATTGACTATAAGGCACCCATGAACTTAATGTCTAGGCTCTACTACAATTGGATCATGAGGTAGAAGTTAGGACCTATGAGGGACCCCTTTCACCCTAGGAAAGTGAGTAACTATGTTGGGAGGGTCAAAGGATTGCATGTCTTCGTAGGTAACTTCATATATAGGTGTGATTTCATGATCTTGGAAAATGTTAAGGGCATCATTGATGGGTTTTAGGATGTGATACTTGGGAGACCATTTATTGAGGAATCTAGATGGTTATGATCAAGAGGAAGGAATAGCCAAGTTCTCAAACGGGACCGAATGTGTTAAGTATATAATGCCCTACAAAAATAAGAAGTTTGAGGTATTAACGATCTAGATGTAGACAACATTCCGGCCTTTGAAGTAGATTGGGAGAACAAAGTTTATGTTAGGATTTAGAAAATCCGTTAGTTAAAGAGTCGGTCACCTCAAGTATATGTATTCGTTAAAAAGCTCGTAGTCGTAGTCATGTTATGTTAATAAGTAGTTAGTTAAGTAGCACCGTGGAGGACGGACGGGTCTTTACCCACTGTATGCCTGATCCACAGCCCGTAGGAGGCGTGTCTTGTAAGAAACTATAATTACCCTCTACCTCCCAGGTAGAGGGTGGAGCTTTCACATAATCATTTTTCTTCTGTCTCACACTAAGTTCCCTAAACTCTTCCACTTTCTCTCTCTAAAACCTATACCATACGCCCCATAATTGTTATATGTGATGTGTTTATGAAATCTAATATATTACAAATAGTATCAGAGCCATGGTTTGATCACTCATCTTTCATGTACTTGGATTTCTAGTGGTTTTCATAAGGTTTTTGGCTTTGAATGAGTTTAGAGTAGTTTGCATCATTTGGATCATTTCTAGTGTTAAAGTTTGGATTTTGATAGTACTTTTGTGTTTAGAATCATTATAAGTGTTTAGGTTTTGATTTGGAAGGTTTGAATCATCGTGGTTGAGTTGTTTTTGGATTGAAAAGTGGTGTTTTTTGAATGTTTGTTGGATGCGAGTTGTGTCTCGGATTGTGTTTATTGGATGCGAGTTGTCCCTGCTCTTGATGCGAGTTGTCCCATGATTTGATGCGAGTTGTCTACTCTGACCTTGCTTATTGAAGCGAGTTGTCTTATATACGAGTTGTCTATTGAGACAAAACGACAAAAAAGGACAAAGTAGTGGAAGTAGTGGGTGTACTTGTGTACTATGCGAGTTGTCATCCTATGCGAGTTGTGTTTTATGCGACTTGTCTGTTAAGCGAGTTGTCAGTTTATGCGAGTTGTGTTTTATGCGACTTGTCTATTCAGCGAGTTGTCATCTAAGCGAGTTGTCTAGGGTGCGAGTTGTCTTGGGTGCGACTTGTCAAGTATACAACTTGTCTATTGAGACTTGTCATTTCTTCGTGTTAAGTTTTACGGTTTTCTCTTGATTTAGTAAAATCCCGTGAAAGAATCTATTTCCCGGTTTAATAAAGGAGTTGTAAAATCCCGTGGAATCTGTAATCATGTCTACAAACATGTCTACAATCATCTATTCCGTTGCTGATGATGTTCAAGCTGCAGGATCCGATACTCGTCCTCCCATGCTAGACAGAACCGATTATGACTCGTGGGCTCAAAGAATCAGATTGTACTGCTTAGGAAAGGAAAATGGGGTTAACATTCTTAAGTTCATTGATAAAGGACCGTATCAAGTTGAGACTGCCAGAGATATTCTTGAAACTGCTGCTGATGGTTCAGTTGTATTGGGATTGGATAGACCAAAGACGTATGATGAGCTTAATGAAAAGGAGAAAAAGAGATACGATGCTGATATTAGGGCTTCAAACATTGTACTTCAGGGTCTACCAAAGGACATTTACAAGCTGATCAATCACAACACAGAAGCCAAGGCAGTTTGGGACAATGTCAAGATGCTTCTCTCTGGTTCTGAATTGACTAAAGAAGACAGAGAGTCTCAACTGTATGATGATTTTGAGAACTTTAAGATGAACCCAGGGGAAACTGTCACTGAATACTACGTGAGGTTCCACAAGCTTGTGAATGCCATGAGGAATATCAAAATGACTATGCCAAATATCCAGCTCAATTCAAATTTTGTGAACAACATGAATCCCGAATGGCACAAATTTGTCACTTCAATCAAGCTAACCAAAGGATTGAGGCACACTAACTATGAGCAATTGTATGCTTATTTGCTTCAGAATGAGAAACATGCTATGTTTGAACGAATGATCTTGGAAAAGCTCAAATCCAATTCTGGTGATGCAAGCTCGTCAAATGATTCAACTGCATTCTACACTAATGTAGGAATAACCACCAAAGCATCTCAAGTCATACCAACTGGAAATGGTAATCACAAACTCATTCCAGATCCAGGGTATAAGCCTCAAGATTCAGACACATTCATGGAAAATCTCGTCAATCAACTGCCTCTTATGGTTAGGAAAAATCTGAACCTTACCCCACACACCAACAATAACCTCATAATAGCATCCAATCCCCACAATCAAGCTACTGTTAGAGATGGAAAGGTTGTGGTGCAGAATGTGCAAGGAATGGCTAGAGCAGGTTATGGAAATACTGGAGTAGGTGGAGGATATGTGGGCAATCAGAATCGAGGAAGGAACATGATTCAAGGTCAAGGGAAGCCAATCAAATGTTACAACTGTGGTGGTGAAGGACATATTGCAAGAAATTGCACATCTCCAAAACGTCCACAAAATGCATAGTACTTCAGGGACAAAATGCTGCTGGTGCAAGCTCAAGATAATGGAGCAGTGTTGGATGAGGAAGAATTGCTATTTCTTGCTGAGGGAAATGCCAAAACTTATGATGCGGATATGGATGAGCAGCCAATGCAGGGAATAGGTCACAATCATCCAAATGTGTTTCAAGTGGCAGATTGTGATGCATTTGACTCTGATGTCGATGATGAACCTACTGCCCAGACCATCTTCATGTCTAGTATTTCACCAATGGTCTCTCCAAAGGTCCCGTCACCACAACAAGCAAGTCCCTCCAAGGAATCAATCATATCAGAGGTATTAAAACTATACGATGAAGTTGATGTGCAAAAGATACATGACAAGGAACAATCACCTGAAATTAATAAATCAAATATTGAAAATATGGGTAATAGCAATGTTGTCCCATATGATCAATATGTGATATAAAGTGAAAGTGTGACTGTACCAAGTGATGCATCTTCTGCAGTCAATGATGACTATGTTTTTTTATGAATACACTGCATGTTCCCCTGATGATTCTATTATCTTGGAACTGAATGCCTATAAGGAACAAGTTGCCATATATGTACAACGTGCTAAGTTTGAATTGACTACCCGTGAGCAGGAAATGGATGACCAAATGCGTACAATTATCAGAAAAAGTAATTTTAGGGAAGAAATGTTAAAACAAGAGTTAGATTCCTTACAAGAAAAGCTCAACAAAACTGTTTAGCAAAAACAAGAACTTCAAGAAAATGTAAAAGTGCTTAAACAGGAATTTAATGCTAAGGAATCAAAACTTTTAACTGAATTTTCCAACCTAAAAACTTTAAAGAACAAACTAGAAAACAAGTTGTACGTACAAGGGAACACCATTCAGACTGCTCACATGATCACTAAACATAGAGTTTTAAGTGATAAACATAGTGTTGCACTGGTAGAAGAACCTAATCCTGAGATTTGTACGAAAGAAAAAGCAGCTCAAAAGGTAATCTATGATGGTAATGAGATTCTTAAGCCTAGACAGAAACCTAGTTGTGCTGAGTGCACTGAGGAAGATAGACAATTAGAAGAAGTCACTAGAAAAAAAATTAGATGAAAAACTTAAGAATCCCTCATGCATAAAACAAAATATCACTTTTAAAACACCAAATTATGCTAAGGAAAACTGGATTGCCTTTAATAAGTTTAGACCTCAAACTCAACTGACCCCTGAACAAGTGTTCTGGAAAAAGGATATGGACAAGCAAAAAGACGATGATTTTATTGAAAAGAATTCCCCTTGTAGGAGATTGCTTCCAGCCACTGTGTATCCCCTAAATACACCTATGCATTTAGTGCCTAGAACTCTTCCCACACAAAGCAAAACCTTAGTCAGCTTTTATGTAGTTTATCAACTATTTGGTGACTTTGAAAAAACATGTAAGAAGAGAATCACACCAACTGGGATTACAGAAGGGGAAAAGGGTTTTGAGCAAACAAAAGAATGTTATTTGACAGAAGTCATGTCTTTCTTTAAGCAACTAAAAGAACAATTTGAGTCTCTTTAAAAGGCAATTGACACTGAAGTGAAAGACATGAAAAGAATGTTTAATGAAATGGAACTTGAGGTCAGTGATTATGAACGAGAATTGAAATATAATGAAATTGAAAGGAAGAATTTGCATACCTTTAATGAGAATTTGATTTCTGGATGTATTGCTCAAGATGTGTTTTACACTGTTACAAATTTCTCTATTACTGTTTCTCAATTTCATGAATTATCTGTTGCTCTGAAAGTTTCCCACGATCGTGTCGTTGAGCTTGAAAACACAAATTCTAAACAGCATGAGAAAATTGAACAAGATGATCATGATAACTTGGTAAAACATTTTTCTAAATTGGAAGTTGAACATCTTGCTTTGCAATTAAAATATCAACATCTCAAAGAAAATGTTAAAACCTCAAATATCAAGACATCTTTGGATGCTTCTGAGTTTGATGCAGTTGTTGAAATAAGCAAACATGATGAACAAATTTGAGCTCATTATAACACGATCAAAAGATTGAAAACCCAAATTTCACAATTGAAAGGTGAAAAGAATAATGTGAAAGTATCCCAAATACCTCCTCCATTAGACTCTCACTTTTCTCAAAACTTTCATCTTCAAAACATCATTAATGCTTTACAACAAGAAAATGAAAGTTTTCTAGAAGAAAATGAAAAGGTTAAACGACACTTCAAAGAGTTATATGATTCAATGAAAGTCACTCGTGACAAGAACAATGAAAAAATAACTTCTTTATAAAAGGAAATTGAGAATCTAAAGAGTCAGGTAAAAGGGAAAATGCCACTTGTCTGTGATGAGAATGTTGTATCAAATTCATCTGCGGATTCTAAGTATGTTGTGACTGTAAAATATATTCCTCCTCACCTTAGAAATAACGAACTTGTGTTTCATGATTATTTTTATCACCTTAAGGATAGTCTAGAATGTCTCCGTGAGATTGTAGAAGAGGATCGCATAAATAAACCACTTGATAGTGAAGTTAGGTATGCATGCTTATATGCCAAACGATCTCAGGAGCTTTTAGAATATTTAAGAGCAACATGCCCTAAATCCTTTTGTATGAAAGATAAAGTTGTTATGCCGTGTTCTATGCCTAGTGTTAAGCATGCAACCCATGATATGCCTTGCTTTGTGCCGAAAATCAAGCATGTGAACTTAGATGTGCCTGCAAGTACCTCAGATCCTAGCACTTCTAGATCAGGAATGCAAACAGTAGCAAAACCAACTAATGTTCCCATCATTCCCTCTACATGAGTAATCAGTGATACAAAAGCAAGCGGGTCAAAGCCTCCAGGCAATACAAAGCAAGATAGGACCTCGCAAGATAAGAGTGATCAATGGAAGAAAGTAGAAGACCACCCTAGGAACAATAAGTTTGTGTTAAATAAGATGAATCGTGTTGATTCTAGTATTAGCTATAAGCGTACTGTAATTAATTCGAATTCTGCTACTACTTGCAAAACATGTAATGAATGCTTGATTTCTGGTATTAATCATGAATGTGTTGTGAATGATTTGAGTAATGCTGTCGAATCTCCGGTAAAAAATGTTAACACTAGAAAATAGGATAAGAAGGTCAGAAAACCAAGGTGGAAGAGGGTTAGAAAACATTGGAAACCAACAGGAAGAAAATTTAGTAATGAAGGCTATCAATGGATACCTACTGGCCGTAAATTAAATTTTAATGAGTTGTGCCCTAAATTATCTAGATCAATGCCCATTAGGAAATGGATGCCTACTGGGAGAACTATACCCTTAAGAAGTGAACATACTTTGAATAGATCTATTGTTACTACTAGCCCGACATCTACCTCTAATGATATCATTGTTTCTACTTCGGATGTGGGTGCTCCAATCACATTTACTAACCAAGTGGAACCCATTCTTGCATGGGGATCCCAATTGTCCAGTCATCCATTCTTGTCTGTGTTCAACTGCAGGTCGTTCAAATTGTTCTGTGGTACCTGGACTCAGGCTGTTCCAAGCATATGACTGGAGATCGCTCGCGGCTCATGAACTTCGTGAGTAAATTTATTGGGACTGTTAGATTCGGAAACGACCATTTTGGGGAAATTATGGGTTATGGAGATTATGTGGTTGGTGATAGTGTAATTTCCCAGGTATATTATGTTGAAGGTCTTGGTCACAATTTGTTTTCTGTCGGTCAATTCTGTGATTCTGATCTAGAAGTGGCCTTTAGAAAACATACATGCTTCGTTAGGGAACTAGATGGTGTTGAACTTTTGAAGGGAACTCGTGGAACCAATTTGTACACCATCTCTATCGAAGACATGATGAAGTCCTCTCCAATCTGCTTGTTGTCAAAGGCTTCGAAAACAAAGTCATGGTTATGGCATCGTCGTCTCAATCACTTGAACTTCGGCACCATAAATGATCTCTCCAGAAAGGACCTAGTAAGAGGCTTACCCATATTAAAGTATGAAAAGGATCATCTTTGTTCAGCATGCCAATTAGGAAAGAGCAAGAAATATGCCCACAAACCCAAACCTGCAAACTCAGTTATGGAAGTTCTTCATACTCTTCATATGGATTTGTGCGGACCCATGAGAGTGCAAACAATTAATGGGAAGAAATATGTGTTAGTCGTTGTTGATGACTACTCTCTATTTACTTGGGTTAAGTTTTTGAGGACAAAGGATGAAACTCCAGATGTCATCATAAAATTTATCAAACAGCTGCTGCTTGTTTCGACTTAACCAAGACTGTTAGAATCATCCAAACGGACAATGGAACTGAGTTTGTTAACAAAGAACTAAGTCAGTTTTATGAAAGCATTGGAATCAGCCATCAAAGAAGTGTTCCACGAACTCCTCAACAGAACGGTGTAGTTGAAAGACGAAATCGAACTCCTGTGGAAGCCGCAAGAACCATGCTAATTTACTTAAAGGTTCCAATGTTTCTCTGGGCTGAAGCTATTGCCACTACTTGCTATACCCAAAACCGTTTCCTTATCCATACCTCTCATGGAAAAACTCCATACGAACTTGTCCACAATAGAAAACATGATCTATCTTTCCTTTGTGTGTTTGGTGCTTTGTGCTACCAGCGAATGATGGTCAAGACTTAGGTAAATTAAAAGCCAAGGCGGACATTGGAGTTTTTGTGGGTTATGCTCCAAAAAGGAAAGGTTACCGAATCTACAACAAAAGAACCCGAGATATCATGGAAACTATTCACGTCACGTTCGATGAGCTGTCTGGGCAAATGGATCCAGGACAATCAAGTTCTGGACCCACATCTCAACATACATTAAGTAGTCCCATTAGTTCTTCTCTTGTACAAAAGCCCTCACCAGCAGTTCCATATGTACCTCTTTCTGAAGATGATTTGAAGAAATTGTTTGATCCGATGTTTGATGAATACTATGAACCTATTGCTAATGATCAGTCTACACCATCAACAGTGGCAGCCCCAAACCCAGTCAACGTAGATAATCCTTCAGTTTCTGTGTCACTAAGTCAAGAAGCGCCTACTGCAGATCACTCATCGTCATCATCAAATCCTCAATCCTCGAGTGTACATCATGGAAATGATTCTGGAAACTATGATGGAGATAACTCCTTTGCCACTCCAGAAGATGCACCGTTTGAAAACATTTTTGCCCCTGATCCATCATCTGAGCCATCCTCATCAGGGGACCCCAACTCTGCTACTTCAGTTCCTCAACCACAACCACACGAGCATTTTAGAAAATGGACACACGATCATCCATTGTAAAATATCATTGGGAATCCCTCTCGTCTGGTATCCACCCGTAAACAACTTGCAACAGATGCCTTATGGTGCTTCTTCAATTCCATATTATCAAAGGTCGAACCGAAAGACGTTAAAACTGCAATGTCTGAAGACAGCTGGTTCAATGAAATGCAAGAAGAGGGTATTGACTTTGAAGAATCATTTGCTCCAGTTGTACGTATCGAGGAAATCAGAATCTTCTTGGCTAATACTGCTAGCAAAAACATGGTGGTTTATCAAATGGATGTAAAGACTGCCTTTCTTAATGGAGATCTGAAAGAAATCGTTTATGTCAGTAAGCCTGAAGGCTTTGTGGATCCAGAACGTCCTGCTCATGTCTATCGCTTGAAGAAGGCTCTTTATGGCTTGAAACAAGCTCCAAGGGCATGGTATGACACAGTGTCAAAGTTTCTCTTAACCAACGGATTCAGCAAAGGAGCAGTTGATCCCACTTTGTTCACCAAAAAGTCAGGCAAACATTTAATTCATGTTCAAATCTATGTTAATGATATTATCTTTGCCTCAACCGACCCTAATGAATGTGACCGTTTTTCAAAAGAAATGGGATCCAAATTTCAAATGTCTATGATGGGACAAATGTCATTTTTCTTAA
The DNA here is from genome assembly GCA_910596185.1 of Chrysanthemum makinoi. Lineage (NCBI taxonomy): Eukaryota > Viridiplantae > Streptophyta > Magnoliopsida > Asterales > Asteraceae > Chrysanthemum > Chrysanthemum makinoi. Next base: position 147,626,227 of record OU343220.1, read on the forward strand.
GATTACAAATTTCACAAAGTCCCGGAGGCATTTTATTAATCAATCTAAATATGCAAATGAAATTTTAAAGAAATTTGGATTTGATACTTGTGACCCTGTTGACATTCCCATGGTGGAGCGCACAAAACTGGATGAGGACCACTCAGGGATCATGGTTGATCAAACTAAATATCGAAGTATGATTGGATCCCTGATGTATCTCACAGCTAGTAGACCTGATATTCTGTTCGCTGTATGCATGTGTGCAAGATACCAGGCTAAGCCTACCAAAAAGCACCTTGAAGCGGTTAAACGGGTCTTTCAGTATCTTCTAGGAACCATTAACATGGGACTTTGGTATCCGAAGGACACCAATATGTCACTAACAGCATACGCAGATGCAGACCATGCAGGGTGTCAAGATACACGTCGAAGCACGTCTGGTGGAGCTCAATTCTTAGGAGCAAAGCTTGTAAGCTGGTCCTCAAAGAAACAAATGAGTACATCTATATCCTCTACAGAGGCTGAATACATAGCCATGTCATCTTGTTGTGCTCAAATCCTATGGATGAAATCTCAATTATCTGACTATGGTTTTGAATTCAACAAAATTCCTCTGTATTGTGATAACAAAAGTGCCATTGCTCTCTCATGCAACAACGTTCAACATTCAAGAGCATAACATATTGACATTCGACATCACTTCATCAGGGAGCAAGTGGAGAATGGTGTGGTGGAACTATATTTTGTGAAGACTGAATATCAGTTAGCATACATCTTCACCAAAGCTCTTCCTAGAGAACGTTTTGAGTTTATCCTTCCACGACTTGGTCTAAAGAGTCTACAACCGGAAACACTCAAACGTCTTCAAGAGAGAGACGAGGAGTAAAGGGCTTTTCTTCATCCATCTCTTGTACATTTTATTCAAAGAAAAATACAAAATTATAAACCCACAAAAAAGAAATAGAAAAATATAAAGTTTCAAAAAATCCATAAAAATTTAGAAAATCTTTGAAAAAGCCCAAAAATATTATTTTTCCATCTATTTCTGTTCTTCGATAACATCTACGGACTTTGATTTGTCATTCAAAGAATGGCACAGGTCTTTAGATGAAGTTTGATTGTACATAAAACTTACAAAAAAATGGGATGGAGAAAAATGATGGTTTATTGTCATTTCAGGCAGTAACCAGTTTTAAAAGAAAAAACAGAGCCATGCTTAAATTAACTTTTGAATCTTCATGCTCTGATTCTAAAAACAAATGTTTGTCACAAATATTTTTCCTTCTAAACATTCTTCTGAAAAATATTTGTTATCTAATGAAAACAAAATTGTCTTGAAAATAACTCGGACTATATTCTTGAAAATCATCTCGACTTATCTTCTGTCAAAATCTCAAACACTCAATCAACAACTTATGTCATTAATTGAGGGGGAGAATGATTTCAATCAAATCTAAAAAGTTATTTTTCAAACAATTGACACGTAATCGAGCAAGGTCGAATTTTGGATAATAAAAAAGAACGATGTTTCTCTACTATTGGATCCAGACCAAAGCTAATGTTGTGTTTTCATAAGATACTTAAGCATGTTTGATCCTTGGAGTCTAAAGTCTCTGAATTCGATCCTTATCAGTTAAACACTTTAAAAGCTAGTCTCAATTCTCCTCAAAAGCTTTCAAAAACAATTTAAATCAATAGAGATCACATATCTCAAAATTTTGAAAATTGTGATCAGGGGAGAATTTGTGATTTAAATTGGATATAAACTGATAAGTCAATAAGTGGTTTTATAAAGATATTAACAAGCTCTCCTCCCTACATGTGCCAAACGATTTCAATTTTTCCATGCACATGTTGAGGGGGAGCATCTATCTCAAACAAAAAAAAATTGAAACGTGATTGAATAGTCTCTAAGTGCAGGTTCTCTCTAATATGTGCAAAACACTTTCGAATCTCGATACACATATTGAGGGGGAGCAATCTTTTGAAAACCACATCCTTTCCTAAAGTATCTTCAACAAAGTACTTAAAATACTAATTTTGATCGGGAAAGTGATGATGATTATTTTAGAAAATGTTGATCAAAGAATTGAACTCTTCAGTCTTAATCTGTGATTTCCAAGTCCTCTTGCCTCCATGTGCTAAAGCAATTTCAGCTAGATGATGCACATGTTGAGGGGGAGCTTTTCTAAAAATATAAAAAACAATTCAGGTACAAAATGCTTTGATCGTGTATCACAAGTACCTGAATTGATTTTCAAATTGGTTTCAATGGCAGAAGAACAATACCAAAAAGACCGACCGAATTTACTTTATGCAAGAAGATATAAGGATGGTTAGGTTAGGTATTTGTTCCCACGATCCCGCCAGAGCCGGAGGGATCTACCCAGGGACAATCTACTAAATAGTGTAGAGTCCTCAGGAATGATGAAAAAAGGAGAAAAGTAAGGAATGGGAAGAGTGCGGACTGAGATAGAGCTAGAACTGGAACTAACCCAACAAGGTTCTAGTTATGAAATCTCGGTAAGCACTGAAGGGGTTGAAGAATGAAAAAGAAATGAATGAGAAAAGGGTGAAATGAAATAACCCTCCATTATTTCAACCTTAGGGCAGAAACCGGGTTCAATTCATATGCTACTGGTGGTTACCAAGGTAACTCCGGTATTAAAGACAAGACGTCATGGACCCAGTGACGCACTGCACTACAACTTCCCAAGATACTCAAGTTCCTCTTAAAAGGTCTTGTTTCATTCTCACAGGGAACCTACATTATCTATTGACATTCTCTTAGAGATTGTTGATATTAAAGAAGGAGACCCTCTCCCTAGTCTCCGGCATAGGAACCAAATGTGCACTATTGAGTCTAGAGCCACGAGATCATCAATAAATCTCATTAAGGACACAGTCAATGAAGACTCACTATTTCACACAATGTGGAAAGTGAGAATATATCTTAAGAGTCCTACGCATTATCCTTGTGGTATTGCCATAACATCTGAGTGATATGCTAACATATTCGCAATGAATATGGAAAGCCTTCTAGAGCCAACATCAAACAAGCTCTTGGTAGGTGGCATGTGAAATCTATCCAAATAGATCAACCATGTGACAACTGAACAGAAACGATGGAGCGATTCAAATTATGAATCAATCCTGGTTCAGGAAATGGATTGACGGATATCTTTGAAAAACAAGTCGTTGTGCTCAAAATCATTTTCTATAGCACATCGACTGTGTATTACATTTTCAAAATCAAAAGGTATTTATGATTGAAAATTGATTTCTCTTATAAAACTTTCGTTGTATTGCAAAAACTCTTTCTGATAAGCAATACATGATTGTTTTCAAATCATTCTTAATCAATCAGTAAATCTCATTTCGCTGGTTCACTCACTCCGTGTTGTCTTCTTTGAGACGTTTCAGTTTGAGAACGGCTAGAGCAGCTGTGAAACCCTGTCAATGAGACTCTTTGGAATACTACTTGATCACAGGCAGTACTTGTACTGATAAACGGGGAACCGTGGGCCATGTACCTCAATTCAACGAAAGTGATCAAAGACACTTTCGTGCGCTTTTATTGCTAACTGTTGTCTGCAGGAACTCCCGACGGTTGCAGCTGATCACAATTGAGGCGTCAATCCATAACCGCATGCTCACACATCACATTCATATCTAAAGAAATCATGATAAGTGCATATTTACATCAACGACTCTGATATTTTCACTCCATGCTTCTGCTACGCTGCTGCAAATATCATGAATCAACAAAAGATTCTGCAACTCTGATGAGAAGATTTCATGATCCAGAATGTGAGCATGTCGGTCCAAATGTCACAACATCACATGATGGCAACACTACAAAGGAAGAGTCAGAGATTTATGGTAGCTGATGATCTTAAAGCTGACTCAAAATTCATCATCACGTGGATCAGTTAAAGACCTCCACTTGGATTAACAAAACATGCAGAACATGAAGAATCAAAGACTACGCGCTACAGAGCAAAGAACTTAATCAAGAATCCAAGAACAATCAAAATGTGACATCTGTTTTTATTCAATGTAAATTGAGGTGACCTCCCTTAGAGGGAGATTGTTAGGATTTAGGAAATCCGTTAGTTAAAGAGTCGGTCACCTTAAGTATATGTATTCGTTAGAAAGCTCATAGTCATAGTCATGTTATGTTAATAAGTAGTTAGTTAAGTACCACCGTGGAGGACGAACGGGTCTTTACCCACTGTATGCCTGATCCACAGCCCGTAGGAGGCGTGTCTTGTAAGAAACTATAAATACCCTCTACCTCCCAAGGTAGAGGGTTGGAGCTTTCAATAATCATTTTTCTTTGTCTCACTAAGTTCCCTAAACTTTTCCACTTTCTCTCTCTAAAACCTATACCATACGCCCCATAATTGTTATATGTGATGTGTTTATGAAATCCAATATATTACAGTTTACTACACCGCTTGTCTAGAGTTAGGCCTTGAGTATATTCGTGATGAGAGAAGAGTTAAGGAAATCGAATTGGCTTCTAAAATAAAAGGAACGTAGGGGCACGACTTCGAGTCTAGCTACAAAACTCATAAATAAAGAAAAGTGCTTCGTGGGAGGCAACCCATGCTTAATTGTTTGCTTGTTTGTGTGTCATATATCTTTTCATTAGTTGTTTATTCTCATGATTTGAATTTGTGAAAATGCTTTATTTTGTTTTTAACCTCGTCTTAATTACATATAAAGGTATTTTACAAAAGGATAAGTGTAGGGAAGATTACACACGTTTTTAAAAGAACGTGATCATGAGAATTACAATTCTTGAAAAAGATATATATATATATATATATATATATATATATATATATATATATATATATATATATATATATATATTATATATTATATATCTATCTATATATATATATATATATATATATATATAATATATATATTATATGTGTGTGTGTGTGTGTTTGTTAGAGTCAAATGCTTGTATCGAGTCATAATGGATGTTTTGCAGGATTTTTTCCAGATTTTAAAGATGTAATTTTTCCAGATTTTTTCTAGAAAAATGCAGCAGACCAGTTTCTGTAAGGATAACCTGACGGCATCAGATTTGCTACCTGACGACATCAGGAGGAGCAGAAACAGCTTATCTTATTTTCTCTCATTTTCTGTGCTACTTATAAATTTTTGGAATTTCTCAGGTCATAATTTCCAGAAAACCTGTAAACATCCATTCCACAAGCATTATATCCTAGTATAGTTGAGTCATATATAGTTTTACCGCCGATTTTACGCGAAGGTTTCATCTGTTTTCTTAAGTGTGCAGGTTTTATTTATCAAGAAGAAGAAACATAAGACTGGATGGAGCTTTTCACGCATACATTCTTCTTGAAGAAGAATTTAACCACTACTTCACACGGATCCTACTGAGCTAATCAGACGAGTATTAGTTTCTTTCACTTTTAATTACCTTCCATTATCATAACTTTCATACTTTCGGGGAACATTGGGGACAATGTTCAGTTTAAGTGTAGGGAGGGAAAATAAAACGGGAACTTTGAAACTATGCTTACCCTTGATTATTTGTCTTGTCCAATTTCATTTGTGTAATAAACCATGTGAAATATCGGTTAGGGTAATTTTGGCACCAAATTTAAAATTTTTCATGACATGTAGGAGTGGGCCATTAGTCTTAATAAACCGTCTCATGGATAGGAAGTTATATAACTAGCATAAAACCCTTTACCACTCAAATTCCACCCAAAAATGTGAGGTTCGCCTCTAGATTTGTAGGAATTAAAGCGTTCATTTTTAATGCTTCGAGAGTGTACCGGTAGTATAATAGATTCTAGAACTTGTTTTGTGATGCATCCCGAAATCGCTAGTGAGACTACACTTGTGTAGTTAGGAATAACTAAATGATAAGAGGCATTAGGATAACCCTTGTTTGATACCCGTATTATAATTACTTCTTCCACACCGGTTGAGTAATTCCCCCACACCCTTGCGTTGTACTCATCTTTAGTACACGATACCCTTATTTAACCCCTCAGAGCCTATCCTTTTTGCGGTTCTCGTGATGTTTCGGTTTTCCAGAATATCAATGAAGAGCATTGTTTACAATCCACCCCCCAAATGTACACCCAAATCGCCTTAGCCTACCTTGTATGCACTCACTTTTAGTGCATTATTGTTATAATACTAAACCCTTAGTTCAATTATATAGTTACTTGCATAAGTTTCTAAGTCGAGTCATATCCTTTGTACACAGTTTTGGGACGATTGGGACTCATGGAAAAAGTTAAATTTTATGAAGTGACAGGAAAGAACGTTAAATTCAAATTCCCTTTATTTACGTAATAATGTACTCCAAGTGTTTTGATTTTTTCAATTCGGGTCAAATTAGTGTTAGAGTAATAAAAAATCAAGTGTAGGGACATGCCTATAAATCCCTTATATTTTGATGTTATCGTAGAGGATGGTAGAGTAAAAGTGTATGAGAAAAAAAATCGAAAAAATAAATAAAAAGAGAGTGTTAAAAAAAATGATGAAAAAACATACGGGCTACCATCCTACATCTATCTTTAAATTTATGTTTGTTTGTTTCAAAGTTATCTAGAGTTTAGAGTGTCGAGTCTTGGCTTAGCAACGCCATTCTTCTCATGCTTGTAACATAAAGATTTTTGACTTGCCACCACTAAATCGCCTATCCAACCAAACCCTTTGTTTCCCTACCGTAAGCCTAACGTTACAACCCTTTAAAAGACCTCTTAGATAGTTTTTCCGAGGTTCTTACGCCAAAGCGATGGAGGTTTGATCTAGTCTCAAGCCTATGGTAATCGATGTACTAGGACCGGTTAATGAGTGTTTATCTTTCATTTCCAATTTGATATATTTCATATACACCCGAGAGATGACAGTATCCAAACACCACTTGTGAGGTGCTAGTATATAATTTCCGTGCTTGTTATGACTTTTGCGAGGCTTATACTTGTTGTGAATTGTTCTAAACCAATGCTTCATGCCCCCTAACTTATAAATTAATTGGCCAAAAGTATATTTGCTTGAGGACAAGCAAATACCAAGTGTAGGGATATTTGATAAGGATTTAAAATGTACACTTTTGAGGGGTCATTTAAGCCTTTAATCGACCACTTTTATATCCGTTACTGCTTAATTTTGTTCCTTTTCACTTTTTAGGTCTCTTGAAGGCAAAATGCTGGAATGACGCTTATTTGGACGAAAAGGCGTGAATATGTGAAGAAAATGGCTAAAGTCAAGATCAAGACACTCAAGCTGCTAGAAACGCACCCGAAGGCGTCACAGATAAAGAGCGACGCCGTCCCTCTAATTGCGACGGCTCAAAAATGAAATTGCTATTTTGTACCTGACGGTGTCAGGCTTTAAAGAGTAGGGCGTCACAACTAAGACGGCCTAGATCCAGATTCAGACGGCGTCAGAAGCTGAAGCCGACAGCGTCACAACCACAACGTGACGCCGTCACAAAGTTGACTTGGCCAAGACGAAAACCTAATGGCGGCGATCAGACGACGTCACAATTAAAGAGTGACGCCGTCGCAATTGTAACTCTATATATAGAATTAGAATTTTCAGACTTTTAGAGAGGGTGAATTGTGAAGTAAAACTCTAAAACGATTTTTGGTTGTCTTGGGCAGTATCTTAGGGTTCTCATACCCTATTGTACATCAAGATAAGTAATTTACTTCATTGATTTCATTATGTCTTTGATTGATTGCGTGTATGCTTGCATGTTTACCATGTCCGGCTTATTTACTTGTGTGTTTGCTTAGATCTATGAAACCTAGTTATTGAATATTGATTGGTTGTCTCTTCTCTTAATTGTAATTGTTGAAACTGTAGACCTTGATAGATCTTGAGCACTCGTAGATTGTTAGTATTACTTATGTAATCACAAGCAAACTAATAGACAATCTCTACGACTTATATTCTTTAGCGGAAATCAAATATAAGCACAAACACATTAACTAAGAACACGTTGATCCTCTATGGATCTTTATATTACTAAAACTTTGTTTTTCAACTCGTTACATCAATCATACTATTGTGTTCCTTTTATAGGCAAGGCACCCTAACTTGTTTCCTAAGAAACGTATAATCATAAAAACTAAATAAGATATACATTATCACTTCCTAATAAAGCTCATGCATATCCTAACTAACTATAGAAAACACGGAATAACTATTTCCGCAGTAACTATCTACGCATTATACTACTTCAGCAGATTCTCTTCTTCAGCAGAAACAATGAACTTCAGCAGAATCCTTCGGTAGTAACATCAGCAGAATTCTAACTTAGCGGATTCCCAATCCTCCCCTAAACTGGAATTTGACTTGGTTAAGTTCCAGTTTCTTGATAGATCTTCAATGCTTCAGAAGATTGTACTTGAACATCAGCAACAAAAACACAAAACATTGACACCTCGATGATGACAAATCTTTAAAGTTCCAGGTCTTTTTAGCAACAAATGACATAATGTACATCAAAACATTGATTTCATACTATTCTCATCACATTCAGGTGTGTTAACTCCTGTGAGAGGTGAATCATTGAAAATAATGGATTTGATGTCTCTTTACCACTAGCCATCACTACTGGAGTAGCCAAATGTTTAAGTTCGAAAACTATGGTACACTGATAACCATCTGATTGATTAGCAAATCAGCAACCATATAACGGATTTGAAATGTCTTTACCTGTAGCCGTTTTCTCAGGACTAGTCAATTCTTAGGATTGGTGAACTGATTACCAAATATGGTATTCCACTGCCTTTACCACAAGCCATATACATGTGGGCTAGTCAATTCTTGGATTCCAAAAAGGAATAAACCACGGTGAATTGATGACCATACAGCCCTCAGCAATTAAGCATGGGTGGTTGCATACCCTATGATTTTGAGCAAACCATTACAGCTATCAACAGATTTGATGTTTCTTTACAAAGCTGTACCCTTTGGACTAGCCAACTCTTTGACATACACAAGGTACATCTGGTGAGTTAATAACCATGAAAGATATACAACAAACCTGCAATAAAAGTTAGACAAACAAAAATTATACATAGAATTTTTTTTATTTTTATTTTTTTTTTTATATTTTTTTAACTAAAAACACAAACAAAGAAACAAAGATAACAAATATTACAAAACATACAAATTACCACAATCAAGATGATGCTCTATGTTGAGTCTTAATGATTCCAACACATTGTTCAGCATGCAACTTATCATTTCCAACTGGATCTGGAGGAACTTCCAACTTCTGGCTAAGCATTCTTTCCATCAGCCTCATAGACAAAGGATAAATCTTATCAGCAAACATACAAACAGTAATTCCACCCTTTGTCTCCACCACATGCACACAAGGCAAAGGATAAAATCTCCAAGTCTCAACCTTCCACTGATGTGAATTCTTCCAAATATGATACCCTTTACCATTTGGAGATTGAGAATCAAACGAAACTTGAAGATCACCCCAAAAATAAAAACCACAAGAACCTGTGGTGAATGAATAGCATAATACTTAGTAACCAGATCATACAGAGTGTTCAAATCTTGCCTATCCACCAAATGAAATATTTCCTTTAAGAAATTGAACTTCATAGTAGAATTATCCAGATGATGAATAGTGTTAAGCTCCCCATCAGTCAATATCCAATTAATCAACACATCATGAGATCCTTCAGGAAAAACAGCAACAGATCCTTCTTGAATAAAAGTTGATTCAGCAGCTTTTAGATCCAAAGAAGTATCCTGAGTAGTTTTCTTAACCTTAGATGTTTGAGACCCAGATGATCTCATAGATTTCCATAAGGAAGAAGGTTTCCTTTTAGACATTCTCTTTTTCCTCCTACCTGGTATATAAATACCCATACATGGTGTCTCCTCAGAATCATCATGAACATCTGTAGCAGGAGTAGAAGATGAAGACTTATTTTGAGCAGCACTGCACAACTGATGCATTCTCTCAAGTACTTTTCTAGCCTCCTTAGATTTAGCAGCTTTTTGTTCAGCTTCCCTACCCAACTTTTCGTCTATAGTATCAACAGGTACCACTCCAGGTAATGTTTCAGTAGAAACACCATGAGACTCAGCAGAGTGAACCCTTTCAGTTGAATGAGTAGATTCAGGAGTGTCTTCAGAAGGAACACCAAGAGGGTCAGCAGATTGAACCTTTTCAGCTGAATGGATGACTTCAAAAGATGATTCAGAAGCAATGACATGAGAACTCTTCTTTAGTGACATATCATCAAAGTTGTCAACAATTTCAACTGTCTTTTGTTTCTTTGCTTTAGGAGCATTAGAAGTACCAGCAATCCTCTTCAAAGTGGATGATGATGTAGAGACAGACGAAGTAAACTTCATAATCCTATTATACCTCTGGACCAACTCAGAATCAGAAAAAGCCAAATCTTGTTTCATTGTTAGACCAGAGTTATATAAAGTACAACTCTGATTTTTCACCACTGTCCTCATATATGCTTTCTTCCGAGCTTCAGTAGGTGGTTTGTCCCTTTTTGCTTTATTCTTTTGAGCACCAATAGCTTTCCTTTTGTTAGCTGCCTCAGCTTTCGCTTTCGTCCAAGAGCTACCATTTGTGCAGCATAATTCTCACTGTCAAAGTCTGCACCTAAAATACTTTGAGCAAGTGTAGGATCTGAAGCATCTTGCTGAGTATAAACATCCCATTGTGCATCAGGGATCTGAGTAGCCAAATCATCCAGTTCTTTTCGTCTCTCATGAGGTAAAGTAGAAGTAGACTCAGCTGCAATCTGTTTAGCCAATTCATCACTTTTCTTCAAATTTGCACATTCAACTAACATTCTTTCTTGTGCTATTTTTTCCTGTTCACTAACCAGATCTGGACCAAGCTCATCTTCAATCATTACTCCTTTCTCTTGATCAGCAGATTTATGATCAACATCAAGCAGTATCACTCATAGGTACTTCAGAAGAAACATTTATATTAGCATCAGAAGAAACAGGTTGAGACAAAACTTCAACAGGTGTTGAAAATACATCAGTTGCTGGATTCAAATTAAAACTTCTTCCAGCAAGAAAGACTTCAGAATTATCTGCTGAAGGTGTAGAAGCAGGTTGTGCTTGCACAGATGAAGCTTGACCAACTTCAATAGCAATATCCATCATAGGAGTATCAGCAACAACATGTTCTTCAGTAGTTGAAACATCCTCACTTTGCAATGTATCCTTGCTCAAAGATTGCTTTCTCCTCCTTCTAGTAAACAAAATTGGCTCCTTTTGCTTTACAGATTTAGCAGCCATTGGAGTAGAAGCATTAGATTGTTGAGCCACATTAGCCAAAATATCAAGTGACTCAAATTGAGTATCCACATCCTCCTTATCAGAAGAAACATCCATCTCCTTTTCCACTATGACCCAGTTGTACTTCCAAATCCTGAACCTTCCTTCTCAATTCTACAATCTCACCACCAAGTGAAGATTTAGTTTCTGCAAGCTCCTTCTTAAGATCAGCAACTTCGCCACATCCTGTTCACTAGAGCATATACAGATGTAAGTGTAATAGGGTCCTCAGCTCCACCAGCAGATTGCTCTGTGGTAATGGGAGCATCATTGGGCCTTTCAGAAGAAATATCAACATGCTCAATGAATGGAATACCATCATCAACTGAATCCCTAACAGGACTAGGAGTGGTCAGTCTATTAATCTCAGTCTCAAACTTATCATTAGTAACCTGTGTAGGTGGCGGACTAGAACTAGGTCTAGGTGAAGGTGTGGGTGAAGGTTGGTCAGGAGAAACATGAGGTGCTTCAGCAGCATTAGAAGGGCCTTAATCCATTACAACTGATGGATTACCATCAGCAGCAACAGTAGTAGAAGGTGGAGAACCAACAACATTCCCCTCATCAGCAGCCTCATTGCCTTGATGCAACATAGCTGCTAGCAAAGGATGATGTTCCCCCTCATATTTAGTTCTCATTGAAGCAAATAGTTTAGAAGTTAAAGCTCCTATGGGACAAAATGCTTGGGCTTGGATAGTAATATCCAAAATCATTTGTAAGAACCTAGGGTACATCAAAAACTTATGCTTTTTCCTATGTATATTTTTAACCATATTATCAAAAATAAACCTAGAAAAGTTATAAGTTAACACCTGAGAAAGACATACAATACCACATCCCAATTGAGTAGAAAACTGGTCCCATCCTCCTGATTTATTGCTTATGCACTGAAGCAATGTGTGAACCAAAAACCTCACATAGGACACAACTGATTCTTGAACCATATATCAGTCCTTGTTCCCTGATATCCAAAAGCTCTCAACCCAGCAAGAATATCCACAGCATTAGAATGATAAACCCCATTCTCATCGTCCAAACGAAGCTTTCTTCTAATCATCTCCTCTGTCACAACATACTTTGTTCCGTCAACCATAGCTACTATCTCTGTATCACTCCTCTTTTCAGCAGTTGCCTAGAATTGTGTAACCAATGATTCATAAACAACTTCCGGAGAATGCGTTAAAGCATAATGAATCTTTGATCTCTTAAAGAACTCCACCATTGGCTTATACAAATCATCACCTTTGCTTCTCTCCCAGAAAAGCAACTTTGTTATGATCTTTTTTCAATTGAAGCGCCATGAGTGAAATTGTTAGTTAGGGTTATGATTCTTGCAAATGGAAGTGTTGTGAACTTAAGTGAAGAGGGAATCGTTTAATTTGAAGCAAAGATATGCGTGTAATGGGTTGGTAGAAGTTACCCAAAATATAGTCAAAAATATCGGAACTTATGTTGACCATATCTTACGTGTATTTTAACTTTTAACCAAGAGATAACACTTCAGCAGAAACACAGTCAATCTGCTGAAGTAATACGCTTCAAAAGAAACAACCCAAGATACAAGATATCCTCAGTAAATATCTGGAGCGTTACTGTGCCACCCAACTCACATTAAATTACATTAAACCTTGAATCCGTCTATATAACAATCCCAATGCACACTTCACATACATCATTTATCCCCAATTTTCATCACAAAACCCTAATTTCATCACAAACCATAATCAACCACAATCAACCATGAATACCAAACCAGAGGTTATAGATCCAACCTCTTCTCCATCATCATCATCATCAAGTGATGATACTAACCTTTGGCGACTCTATATTCCTCCACAAACATCACGACCAAGAAAATCTCCATTTCTCCCTTCTTCTGAAGATGACAGTGTAGTGGATCCAAGTGAATCTTCTGATGATTCTGATGACTCCACTAAGGAGATAACTTCACACCCTCAACCTCCACCACCTCTAGCTAACCAGGTGGTGTTCGCTCTTCTTGCGCCGTGGTCTGGTGCTTCATCTCATATCGTAAAGGGAAAGGGCAAAAGGAAGATGGATTGATTGCTTTTTGGTGAAACCAGCGATGAAGCACAAAAGGAACACAGTCATATCACACATCCATCTGCTGTATTCATCTTCATCATCTTCGGTTTCCTTAATCCATCCTTCCCATTTTGATCCTTAGCTCATCGTACTGGTCATGCATATCATGGTCATGCATATCTAGCAGTTGGAATACATGATATGAGCTAGTAGATGATAGGAACATAGTATAGGTTCAGTAGATCATGTAGTTGTGAATCTTGTATTTCCATTTGAAGTTGATTGTATGCAATGTAAGTTGTAAGCTGTAAGCTGTATCTTGAATGAATGAGCAATATAACTTCAGTACTTTATCTTCAGTGGAAACAATATGCTCTTTTCAGTACTTTGCTTTCAGTAGAAACAAGCTTTTAAGCTTACATGTCCATCTTCCAATGAACCAAACTTGATAAACTCCAACTTATATATGCAAACTGCAAAACAGACACAGAGAAACACACAAACCAAACCAAAACAAACTAAAAGAACATTAGTGGGTTAGTGTTAGCAAATATATAAACTAATATACAAAGTTTACATCCAAAATCCTCCCCTGAGGCATATGCCTCCCTTGAGGCTTATGCCTCCCCTTAAACTTTGCAGTTAAGGGTTAAGCATACCAATATGGACCACAAGGTGTTGAAACCTTGGTCCATCAAAAGCCTTAGTTAACAGATCTGCCACATTATCATCAGTGTGAATTTTAACCACTTTTATCAAATGTTTTTCGTATGCATCTCTTATAAAGTGGTGCCTTTCTATATGCTTAGTTCTACTGTGAAAAACTGGATTTTTAACAATGCATATGGTACTCTGATTATCAATAAAAATTGTTGTGTTCATGAAGTTATACCCATAATCCAACAATTGATTTTGTATCTAAAGAACCTGTCCACAACAATTTGCAGCAGCAACATACTCTGCTTCTGTAGATGAGGTAGCCACTATAGTTTGTTTCTTGCACTGCCAAGAAATCAATCTCTTTCCAAGGAATTGGCAACCTCCAGTTGTGGATCTCCTATCCAGATTTGCACTAGCATAATCACTATCACTATATGCTTCCAGCTTAAAAGGAGACTCTCTTGGGTACCAAAGGCCTAAATGAGGTTGACCTTTCAAATACTTAAAAATCTTCTTCACTGCATTTAGATGGGAAGTAAGTGGAGTGACTTGATGTCTAGAGCAAGCACTCACAGCAAAAGTGATGTCAGGCCTAGAAGCTGTTAGATACATTAATGAACCAATCATTGATCTGTATAAATGAACATTCACAGGTACATCTGGTTCATTGTTTGTCTTTGACTTTGGAGCTTCATAAGGTGTTGTGGCAGTCCTGACACTCTCCATACCAAACTTTTTCAAAATGTCCCTCACATATTTGTCCTGACTGATAAAGATACCATCAGGTCCTCAAACTCCCTGCACCAAGCTTCTTTAGTGGACCCAAATATGATATCATCCACATAAACTTGCACAAGAATAATGTCTGTGGAATTCTTCTTCAGGAAAAGTGTTTTATCAATGGCACCTCTTCCATAGCCATGCTTCAGCAGAAATGATGAAAGCCTAGCATACCATGCTCTTGGTGCCTGATGTAGTCCATATAGAGCTTTAGCTACTTTGTAAACATGATGTGGATGATCTGGATCTTCAAATCCTTTAGGTTGAGTGACATAAACCTCCTCTTCTATTTCACCATACAGAAAGGCACCTTTAACATCCATTTGATATACCATGAAACCCATGTAAGATGCATAAGCCAAGAATATCCGTATGGCCTCTACTCTAGCAACAGGTGCAAACACTTCATCATAATCAATCTCCTCCTCTTGTCTATACCCCTGAGCCACTAATCTGGCTTTGTTTTTAATGACAACACCCCGTGCATCTCTCTTATTCTTCAATATCCATTTTGTCCCAATAGCATACTTCCCATCAGGTAGTGGCACCAATATCTAAACCTGCTGATTTTGAAACTGTTGCATCTCTTCTTGCATTACTTCAAGCCAACTTGAATCTTCCAAGGCTTGAGTAACACTGGTTGGTTCCACTTGAGAGAGAAAACAGGCAAACAGACAATGATCAAAGTCTGTAGGATTGTCTCTTTGCTGGTTTGAGACATAAGAGATAAAAGCTACTTGACCATATTTAGAACTTGTTACAGTGCCTCTAGTTCTAACAGGTGCATGAGGATCACCAATAATATTTGACTGTGGATGAGCAATGTTGATCCTTTTAGTAGCAGTGGTGTTTACATCAATGGAGGTATTAAGATTAGTCACAGTAGGTTCAAAATCAGTGTCATAGGAAGGTGAGGTGAAGATGCCAGCTTTAGGTTGATGATGACCAAGATCTGAAGGACTTGGAAAACGTGTATAAGGTTCTCCCAAGTCTGTTGACACTCTAGTTGAAACGGGAGTAGAAACAACATGGCTATCAGCAGATTTGGTGATGATAGGAGAAACAGGATCACTTTCAGCAGAATGGTGATTTCCACTGATTGCTTCTCTAGCAATCTCCTCAGCATTCCTCTCAGCTTCTAGATTAGCTGCATACTCCTGCTTCTGAAGCCGATCAAGGTCCTCTACATAATTGGACTCATCTTCACTCTCATCAGAAGTAATTTTGGAAGTGTCACCAGCAAAATTGTTAGGGGAGAAAGAAGGTACAATAATAGGATGCTCATCATCCTCAAACTCACTATCAGAATCAGCATTCATGGTAGCAGCACTGTCAGTAGGAGACACTTGTGTACCTGCATTTTGGTTAGCCACATGTCTAGAATAACCCAAATAGTCAGTTAAGTAATCAAGGTCAAATGACCAAACATGACCTTGTCCTTGAACATTAGGCTTGTCTTCTAGATATCTCAGGTTCAAAGTCTCCTCAATCTTCTTAGCATTCAAATTGTATACCCTATATGCCTTACTATGAGCCGAATAACCCACAATATATCCCTCATCAGCCTTCTCATCAAACTATTATTCAAAATAGTCACTTGGTAGCCAAAAGGTTTAAGGTAATGAATACGAGGAACTTTCCCATAGAGAAGTTCATAAGGTGTCTTAAAGTGAGGTCTAGTGATAGATACCTTGTTTAGAACATAACAAAATTTGTGCCAAAAAAAAGCGCTTGACCGTCCAAAACATAGTGGGTAACTTAGAGTCGCAAGCATAGATCTTCTGCCTCTATCAGTCCTATTCTTTCTTTCAACCACCCCGTTTTGTTGAGGTGTTCTTGGAGTGCTATAGTCCCTTTTGATTCCTTTAGACTTACAGAGTTCTATCAAAACAGTATTCTTGAACTCTGTCCCATTATCACACCGGATACCTTTAACCTTTTTGTTCAACTAGTTTTCAACAAGAGTAATGTACTCTTTTAAAACTGGAGAGGTTTCATCTTTAGTCCTCAAGAATAATACCCAACAAAACACGCTAAAGTCATCGGTAATAACCGGACAAAAATACTTGTGATCTATGCTTGACTTGAGTTGGACAAAAAGATCCATGTGAAACAAGCGAAGAGGTTCGAAATGAGGCTCATTGCATTAATTACTTTGTATGAGGCTCTGTGTTGCTTTCCTTTGTTGCAGGCAACACAATTATGTTCATTGGTGAAAACTTTAGAAGGAAGTCCTTCAACAAGACCCAGTTTAGATAGCTTGTTAATGGTCTTGAAATTCACATGTGCCATCCTTCTATGCTATTTTGTAGACTCATCCAGGGATGCTTTATCCACCAAACAAGTTAAGTCACCTTACGGTTTGTACATCATTTAAGTTGAATGTGTATAGATTGTGAGTATGGAACTCGGCAAAATTGATGTATCTTACGGAAGTTTGAAGTCTTTAGACGTACAAGACAAGACATTCATCCTTAGAGAAGAGTACTTTGTTCTTTGTATCCGCAGATTTGTGAGGCCGAGAACAAGTTGAAGTGTTGTAGTTCCTTGACATAGTACACATTCTCAAAGTCCTGTTGAGGTGTTTTGATGGTCCACTTCCCGTGATTCTACCATCACTTCCACTAAATGTCACATTGCCTCCTCCTTCAAGGGGTACAAAATTATGCTTCATATCTCTGTTTCCTGACATGCTTCTAAAGCAACCACTATCAACAATGCCAACTTCCTTGTGCTTAAGAGGATGATCCTACAACAACAACAAAAAATATACAAAATATTAGTACACTATTGTGGCTCAAGTCATTACTGACTTGAACATGCCTTGTGGATCTTTAGATTGATGCCATGCAGATTTATAAGATCCACCATTGTTCTTGGCTTTCCATTGAAATTTAGGTCCCCTTTGTGTCCAAGAACAACCTGCTGAGGACTTCATAAGCAGTATCCTATAACCTTTCCCATCATTCAAAGAGTCAACATATCCAGGCCAATAACCATTTTTAAAGTTTGAACTAGTTGGTTGCACATATGGTCTAGCTACAGATCTTCTCCAAGGAGAAGGTTTATTATGAGTAGCTTGTGGAATATAAGGTGGTATACTATTAACACTAGTCCACAATGGTCTAGATTTCCCAGCACAAACACCCATTCTTTGCTCATGATAATCACAATCCTTAATTAAATGAAATTTACTTCCAAACACAAAACATGTCTTCTGTTTAGAAGATTTATTCAAACCAAAAGATGTTCTATTACAAGCAGAAGTATTCAAACCAAAACCACGAAAAGAATTGTATTTAACAGAATTATTATTCAAAGAATGAAAAGACAAGTCTTCAGAGGAAACTGTCTTGGAAGATGATTCCTTAGCAGCAACTCTAATAGGCTTGTAAGTAGGCTTGGGTGCAGGCATGGGTGAGGTCTTGGGTAGGTCTGACTTATCACTTGAATCACAACTGGCATATGAAGTAGACCCTTGATCGGAAGATTTGTCAGCGTAGGAGCAAGAGACAAAATCGTAGATGAAGAATCGGGTGCAGCAAGTCTTTGACTTTTGCCATAAAGATGGTGTGATCCATCAAAGTCAACAGTAAAGAATGGAAAGGTCAGCAGGCATATGTATTCCTCTAATAGATCCACGTACAGCATGTAGGTCACCTTCTTTGACATAATTAGCTAAACTCCTGCCGTGTGTTGATTCACGTGTGTCATCTCTAGCTTCTAATCCTACATATTTAAAAAGCCTAAACCTATTGAAGTATTAGGAGTTTGACTAGAATAGAGCTCTTTAGCAAGATTTAGACCAGCTTTTTGCCAATTGTTATGTCTAGCTATTTCTGCATCTAATTTTTCTTTCAACACCTTGTTTCGGACACACATCGCCTTTCAATTTCGGTCCTTTTTAAGTCATTTTTAGTACATTCTAGATCACTTTCTAGCACCCTAATCTTCTCATCATAAGCTATTTGATTCTTCCGAAACCAAACCTTTTGTCTTTCTAATGTTTTTAAACTATGTTTATAAGCTTCAACTTCAACGTAGCATTCATTATATTTAGGTTTCAAAATATCATTTGCTTCCTTAAGTTCATTATAACGTTCACTACAACCAAACAAACAATTTTGTACACGAGATGCCCATCAAGGCAATATGATCATGCCTATCCTGCGAAGTACAACTAATTACTAGCAACCCGATATTATCACCACCGGGACCATCATCATTCTCGGACTCATGTGACTTCCAAATGCGACATTGGCATCCAAAGTGACCATAGCAACTGAGGATCTAGGCTTCGAAGTTTCAGCATCCCTTTGATTCTGGCGATAGGAAGAGTATCTCACCTCATCTCCAGCCTTCCTATCCTTGCATTCTCTGGAGAAGTGACCCATCTAATGACATGTAAAGCACTTAACCTTCTTTTTATCAAACCTTGCTGGATCTCTTCCCTGGAAACCAAACTTCCTCCCAACCTTACGCTCAAATTTCTTGATGTCCATTGAGAGCATAGCCACTTGCCACTTCAACTTCATCTCTTCCATCTCCAGTGGATCTACACGATCAAAATCCTCATATGCAAGTTCCCTGGGATCATAATCGACAAAGAAGGATCCAAGCACATCTTCCATTATACCACTAGGTGTAGATTGAGAACTTGATGGAGTGGTAGTATAAGATGATGATGAGTAAGTAGGACTTGGAGCATGGATCATCTTTGGAGTGAAGGCCCCAACAAAAGATGTGTGACTAGCAGTAGATGATGAACGGAAGGGACTTCTGACATCATGCTCAAGAGCTTTAAGTTTGTTGTGCAGCTCATCAAAGGTAATCATATCAAGCCCACCTTTAGTTTTGAAGGCAATGCTTACTTGTAACTAGGATTGAGGTAAAGATCATAAAAACTTGGGTTGCAATCTTCATTATCTGGCTTGCCTTAAGTGATTCAAGCTGACTTAAGATCTTGTGAAACACATAGCCCTTGTGAATTCCTTCCTTCATAATTTGAAAATCTTCAAACTATTGTCTTAGCATCGATTTTCTCATTCTCCTAGACTCCTCATTCCCTCCAAACTTAGCCTTGATTGCCAACCAAATATCCTTAGCATCATTCATGAAGTGAAAATCACTCAAGTGATCCTCGGGAATAGCTTGAAGAAGAATGGTTTTAACTTTGGTTTCTCTCTGAACCACCAACAATTCTTCAACAGATTTGGGAGGTACATGAATAAGATTACCATCGGGACGTGGTAGTTCTCTTCAAGTCAAGTTTCCCTTCCGACAATTTCCCACATATTCCAATCAATGTTGGAAATCGGTTTACATCTTCATTGCCAATAAATCATTATTCCTCCTTCTTTAGATATGGAAACTTAGCATTGCTATTCGTAAGACTTAGTTGTTTGGATGAGTGGTGTTACGGTTGTTGGTGACCGTTATCAATATCGATCAGGCGATGGTGAAAATAGAGTTGGTTGTATGGGTGTTTAGAAAAGATTGTTCTTAGTATCGTAGAGACTCTCTCGAGGCTCTTATACCACTTGTTGAAACTGTAGACCTTGATAGATCTTGAGCACTCGTAGATCGTTAGTATTACTTATGTAATCACAAGCAAACTAATAGACAATCTCTACGACTTATATTCTTTAAAGCAAATCAAATATAAGCACAAACACATTAACTAAGAGCACGTTGATCCTCTATGGATCTTTATATTACTAAAACTTTGTTTTCAACTCGTTACATCAATCATACTATTGTGTTCCTTTTATAGGCAAGGAACCTAACTTGTTTCTAAGAACGTATAATCATAAAACTAAATAAGATATACATTATCACTTCCTAATAAAGCTCATGCATATCCTAACTAACTATAGAAAACACGGAATAACTATTTCCACAGAAACTATCTACGCATTATACTACTTGTGATTCTCTTCTTCAGTGAAACAATGAACTTAGTAGAATCCTTCGGTAGTAACATCAGCAGAATTCTAACTTAGCAGAATTCCCAACAGTAATTGGCTTAGGATTGCAATAGGCCATCGTTGTGTTTTTAATGCTTGAGTAATCTTTGTGAACATTAGTTTATAATCGCCTAGAGTTATTGTAGGCTAAAATCCAAAGATAACCTTAGAGTTAGTTTATGAATCCTAGAGATTTTGTAAAGTAACTTAAGGTATCCTCAAAGAGTTAGGGAAAAAAGCATACCCTACAAACTTAGAAGACACAACGCGTTAAGAATAAGGACGTGACAATTAAACCATCAATAAAAGATAACTATGGAGTAATAGTATCTAGGTAGGCACATTTTTAATCATCATACGAGCACATATCAATTAGACATAGACTACCCCTTAGCTTAGTTAATTAGACTAGTAGAGTAATTGGTAGAAATACCACCCCCAAATCCAATACCCTGAGATTCGTACTTTCAATTTTCTAAAAAATATAAAAAAAGATAAAAAATAATCTTCCTCAACCCCAACCTTAGCGTAGTAATTTCTCACTAGCATTCCTATTCCCCTAGAGAACGATATCAATCCCGAGGCTTACCGTAATACTACACTACAACGATTAGGTTCACTTCCTAGGTGGTTGAAAAACTTGCTCGAAGAAAAGGAAGTTTCCTTTGACCCCGAACGCACGTTGTACGCGTATCAATTATTATGGAGCATGATATTTGACAACCATCATGTTTGCTTATTAAAATAGACTTGAGATGATTTCATCACGAGATTAGGCCGAAAGGACTCGTAAGAGTAAATTAGACAAGTAAAGTTTTCAAACAAATGGATCTTAAAGGAATTTTGAAAATTGGGTTTTAAAGGCCGAAAGGGATAACCAATGGAATAAATTCTTAAAATGATTGGTCGGATCCGAACCGTCAAGTTTATTACACAAGTCAACCACTTGTGAATGGTCAACCGTAATAAAATTCAAACAGTCTAAATCCAATGCAATTTCCCTTGGAATATAGTGGATTCTGGGTAGATTAAGTCACCGAGGATTAATGGTGCTTAAAAGCGTTCGGATGTGAATGATCACTAAGGATAATGATCTGCAAGGATTTTGATTGGTAATTACACTCTTGATTGATTGGAATGGTATTTGGATACGTAATTATAAAGCACAACAATCGATTAAACAAGCGTGAATGACAAGTATGTTTTTAAATTCTACGTAAGCGTACAAAATAAAGCGTGAGTTTTAAGAAATAAAAGACCTACAAATATGAAAATGATATTTTTATAAACCTAATAATAAAAGAAAATTATTATAAAATTAAAATTATTTTTATAACTATTTATTTAATTATTATTAATTAAAAACTATTTTTAACTATTTAATAATACTCTAAAATATAATAAAATATGAAATAAAGCTAGAAAAATGAAATTATGACTTAGAAAAATCTAAAATATTATAAAACTTATTTGAAAAATGAAAAGATATTTATTATGCTTTTTATTTATTTATTATTAATTATTTAATACTTTTTAACTATTTTAAATTCTAATAAATACTAAACAAGCTAAGAAAATTCTGAACTTTTTTATAAAATTATCCTATGATAACAAAAAACTAAGAAAATTATAAAAACAGAAAGTGCTTAATAATAAGTTGAAAAAGAAAATTAAAAAGCTAATTGATTCGTTGTGAAGTGAGTGTGTGAAAACACAAATATCAACGTATATCAAAATAACCGTAAAATTCGACAAATTAACCCTTTAGGAAAAGGTCAGCATGCGCAAACCTCTCGGGTGTGATAAAAGTGATACGGGAAGTGATTTCCCGTGCGTGTCCCAACGAGGTGTGAATGGAAGGATTCGTTGAGTTTCGTGATTTGAACTTGAATTGGATTTAATGATTTGGATTTGATTACGAATTCTACAATTTAATGAGCGGAAAGTAATTAAGGCAAGGGAACCCTAAGAAACTAAAATTAAACTATCACTAAACCTAAGGAATGATAAAACTAAGTTACACTAAGTCCTAGGGTGCTAAAAGCATAAAAGCGTAAAAGCGGAAAACAACTTGAGAGCCATAAAGCGTAAAAATTTTGCAATTTAAGGGCTACGGGTGTGAAATCAATTTTCCTACGATCTATTTGACTAAAAATGATTTTAGGAAAAAGCGGAATATTTTTTTGACTTTTAAATTAATTACTATGAATTAAAATCTATTTAACACTAATTAATTGATTAAAAATACTAAACTAATCAAGAAAAATCAAATTTTACTGAAAACTCTTTAAGGTGCTCTGAATCTGTGAAAATGAAAAACACACTGGTGCTATAGAAAATAAGCAAGAAATAAGCCAAGAATGGCTTATAAGCAAAACCGCTGGGGTCTTTAAATGATTTGTTTGTGCAAGTTTCAACGAGACAAGACCAGCAGGCAATGGTAGGAGTGTTGGGTGTGAGGAGTGACACTGGGTTGAATCCCACGGTTACTCTTTTGCAAACAATTTTTTTTTTCAACTTTTCTCTTTTGGAGCTTGTTTAGTACAAAGTAATAAGCAACTAGCGTGAAAACTCTTTGTAAAATAACTGAATAAGGTTTAAAGCTGCTTATTTCCAACGATGAACCAACTAATCAAAACAACTCTTCTTTTCCTTCTTCTTTTGACGATTCCAAACAAACACACCCCTTTTTTTTTTGTTGTCTTTCCTTTTGAAACTTACAAAACTAGTTAACGATAACACTATTTGTGAGAACCTTTTCAAGAAACCTTATAAATAAATTTGTTGGAATAGCTTCCTTGAGCTGACTTTTGTGAACCAAACCAAACACCTTTTAAGTTAAAACCAAACACCCTTTTAGCCTATTTTTCATTCTTTGTTTACAAAGATTAACATGATGCTTTTGACAAATAAAAAAAATGATCAACTAAAGGTGAATAAAAATTGAACTTAAGCACTATAAGCTCATAGGACAAGGGGTAGCTATATTGGCATATAAGTTCTATACTATGGGGGTCCTAAGGCTAAAACTAGAATGAACACAAGGAATAAAAGTCTACAATTAAGCACTAAGTGAGACTTGAATAAGCTACAACTAGAACTAATCCTAACTTAAGCAACCTAAATACTCTACAAAGAAACCTCATTACAAGAGATAAACACTAATAAGCTTAAAGAGTGACACGTGTGTCTCTTGGCTAGCTGAGGCTCACAAAGCGACTAAGTTTTAGAGCTTTATTCCAAATTTGAAGAGTGAGTTTCCGGAAAGTGCACAGCTGCAAAAAACATAGTTAAGCTAATAGAGATGCAAAGTAAACCAAGTTAAGGACAAAGATAAGTCGATTCCAAGCTTGAAAATAAGTCGGCTTGATCAGCTTTTTAACTATTTTGATCACTGGTACACTTAAATGGGACAGATTTGGAAACCATTTTGAACTAAGCTAAAGAGATCAGAGGTGCATATAAACTTGGCAGAAGCTAAGTTGGAGCTTATGAAGATTAAGGAAAAACAAGATTCACAAGTTTTGGACACCCATTGAGCCATAAATTTTGCACATGAGCAGTATTACAATGCTCTTTGTTACGATTCGGTCCTAAAAATTCAATTTCTTGTTGCAACCACAAATGAATTAAGCTTATGCAAACATATTCAAGACTTTGTTACTAGTTTGAGACCAATAACATAAGTTTGACTTGGCAAACAAAGCGAGGTAAAAGCAATTTCTTTGACTCTTTTTTCATCATGACCCAAACACTCCTTTTGCAAAAGATTTTTGACCCATTTTATTTCTTTTAAAACCAAGTACATTAACTAATAACAAAGATTGATAGTAGCTAGAAATAAAAAGACAAAGATAACTCAAATAAACTTTTTCATTGAAATAAATTAAAGATTACAAAGAAAACTTAATTTGAATTTTGACTAAAACTAGGGGTTAACTGGACAAAGAGATGAAGGTGGTTATGGGGTGTGGTGAAGCTGGGTAAAAGGAGAATGGGGGATGGAGTGTTTGGGGAGGTGGAAAAGGAGAACTAGATTGCTTTAGGGTTCTTGGGTTTTGGGGTGCGCTTGAGCGGGGAAAAGAGTGGGGAAAATGAAGGGATTGGGTGAGTTGGTTTTGTTATCACATAGCGGTCGGGGTAGTGGGTGGTATTGGACTTAGGTTATTTATGGGTTTGGTATAAGTAGTTAATGGATTTAGGTATTAACCATGAAACCATATGAGATTTCAAGGACCAAAGCGTGTAAAATCAAATCCGGGGACTACTTATGTAACTAGAAAATTGATCCAAGGATTAATCTTGTCTTTCTCAAATAAACCAAGGACCAAATCTGTCATTTGTGAAACTTGAAGGATAAAATTGTAATTTTCAAAATTCTCAAAATGACCAATTTTGACAAGTATGAATTACCAAAGGACTAAAAATGTTTATTTTCCAATTTAAAATGTCAGTGAATTACATCATTCTTTGAAATTCAGGGGACTAAAGTTGCCATTTTAAAACTTGGGGAATTTGAAAGCGCCAATTATGCAAACTTTGTTTGTTTTCATTTGTTTTGCATCTAAAACATATAAAACATAATTTTGAGATATTTTTAGTATTTTGATGCATTTGGAGTGTTTTAAATGTTTTGTTTCGGATATGACCTAAAATGATGAGTGAATAAGCACTCATCAAATCCCCAACTAAAACATTGCTAGTCCTACCAATCTTTTAGAAAACTTAATGGATTTGAGTCTCTTTACCAAAAGCCATTACTTAGAAGTAGCCAAATGTTTTAGTTCAAGTGAGAACTTATGGTACACGATAACCATGTGATTTTGAGCAAACCACAGAACCAGCCAGTTTGATTTGTCTTTACCAGGAAGCGCGTTTGCTCTGGACTAGCCAACTCTTAGATAAATTATCAACATTATCTTTGGTGAGTGAATTACCAATTATGGTTTTCCTTTGCCTTTACCACAAGCCATAAACTGCGAGGCTAGCCAACTCTTCACTATTAAAGATATGGTGGTGAACACCATACAATTTTGGGCAAATTGCAAGTAGTCCAGCGGTTTGAGAAATCTTTACCAGAGCGTTTGCTCTGGATTAGCCAATCCTTTGTTTATTAGACATGGCGGTGATAACCAAGAGTAGTGTAGAACACTTACTCAAATTTTTTTTTTTTTTTTTTTGCCAAAAGCGGGGGTGGCGGTATAATTACATGATAAAATTCGGTGAGAATTCCCCACACTTAGAAATGAATATTGCCCTCAATATTCAAAATCTGCGATTATGCGGCGAGAACGTAAAGGGAAATACTACGGCCATTATTGAAATTTTTTTTTTTTTTTTTGAAAACCTTTATACAACAGCGAGGCAACTCCCCACACTAGGGTGGTAGAAAGTAGAAAGAAATCGAAAATAGGGTGAAAACCCATATAGTGTGCTACTCTTTTGTTTTTGTAAACGAGTGGCTAGCTTGACTCGATCCCCGCATTCATTGGTTCATGGGGAAAGTTTGTAGATCCGGGACAACTAAGGATGGTATGTCCCTCCAAGTAATGTTTCAATCTATGTCCATTCACCTTGAAGTTTGGTCCGTCGGTTTGAGATAACTTCGGCGGTGCCATATGGAAAAACTTTGGCAATGGTGAATGGACGGTCCAACAGGTCTTAAGCTTCCCAGAGAAGATTTTCAATCTGGAATTGAAAAGAAGGACGATCGTCACAGCGTTGAAAGCAGCGGTTCTTAATCTTCGAGTCATGGATCTTCTTTGTCTTTTCCTTGTAGATCAAAGAGTTCTCGTAGCTTGATCACGGAGTTCATTTAATTCATTGAGTTGAACTTTCCGGTGATCACCCGCAGAGTTTGGTCAAAATTAGCATGCTTTAAGGCCTAATAGGCTTTGTGCTCGAGCTCGATCGGTAGATGACACGCCTTTCAGTACACAAGCTTGTAAGAGTACACCGATGGGTGTGTTTTGTAGCGGTGCGGAAGGCCCAAAGTGCATCTTCAAGTTTGTCCTACCAAGAGGCACGGTTTTCACCTACGGTCCTCTCCAAGATTCTTTTCAAACCACGATTCGAAACTTCCACTTGCCCACTCGTTTGGGGGTGATACTGGCGGTAGAAAGGCGGTGAGTGACACGTACTTAAGCATGACTTTTGCGCATTGGTCGTTGCAAAGTGCGTACCGCGATCACTAATGATGGCGCGGGGAGTTCGAAGCGGGTAAAGAGAGACTTCAAGAATTTCACAACTACTTTCGGCGTCGTTGGTGGGGAGCGCTTTCGCTTCCACCCATTTGGACAAGTAATCGACCGCCACGAGTATATACTTGTTCCCTCGAGAAGACGGGGAGCGGACCCATAAAGTCAATGCCCCATACGTCAAAGATTTCGCACACTTGAATGGCATTTTGAGGCATTTCATCTCTTTTAGAGATGTTGCAATGACGTTGGCAAGAGTATAAGATTTGACGAGGTCATGGGCATCTTTGTAAATTGTGGGCCAATAGAAACCGGAATCAAACACCTTCTTAGCGGTGTAGTTCGGGCCATGATGTCCCAGGTGGGTCCATGATGACAAGCCTTGAGAATTTCATCGGCTTCTTGGCCGTGAACACACCGTCGGATGACTTGATCCGCACATATTTTAAACAAGTAGGGGTTAGTCCCGAAATAATGCTTAACATCTTTGAAAAACTTGTTCTTTTGTTGGGGCGACATCCCTTTCACAACAAAGTTACCCGCATGATAGTTTGCAAAGTCGGCAAACCGGGGGTACTTCGAATTTTCATGATGAGATACCACATTAAGAGTCTCGAGAGGAAACGTTTCATTTATTTCCTTTTTCTCGAGCACACCTTGATGTGGATTTTCAAGACGAGAGAGATGATCAGCCGCTAGGTTCTCAGCTCCTTTTTTATCACGGATGATGATATCAAATTCTTGTAGGAGGAGAACCCATCGAGACAACCTCGGCTTTGCATCTTGCTTAGCAAAAAGATATTTGAGAGCCGAGTGATCCGTATACACTATGCTTTTTGACAAGATCAAGTATGGCGAAACTTCTCGAGCATACACCACGGCTAGTAATTCTTTTCTCGTCGTAGTGTAATGTGCTTGAGCTTCGGTCTAAGTTTTGCTAGCATAATGTATAGGCTGGAAATGTTTTGATTTTCGTTGCCCCAAAACGGCACCTATGGCGAAATCACTTGCGTCGCACATAAGCTCAAATGGTAATTCCCAATCGGGGGCAACTAGAATTGGTGCTTCCGTGAGCTTCTTCTTAAGAGTTTGAAAAGCTTCAACGCACTCTTTAGAGAAGATGAAAGGAGTATCCTTTTCAAGAAGTCGGGTCATAGGCGGGATATCTTGAAAAGTCTTGAATGAAACGACGATAGAATCCGGCATGACCAAGGAAACTTCTAACTCCTTTGACTTTCGAAATGACATCGACTTTAGCTTTGTCAACCTCAATCCCGCTCTTAGAAATCTTATGGCCAAGGACAATGCCCTCTTTGACCATAAAGTGACATTTCTCCCAATTTAGACTAAGATTATTTTTCACAAACGTTCAAGCATCTTGTCCAAATGGGAGAGACATGGTTGGAAAGAATCCCCAAAGACCGAAAAATCATCCATAAAGACTTCCATAGTCTTTTCGATCATGTCATGGAAAATGGCCATCATACACCTTTGGAATGTACCGGGAGCATTGCATAAGCCAAAGGCATGCGTCGGTAAGCAAATGTTCCATAAGGACATGTGAATGTGGTCTTTTCTTGATCTTGTGGGTCAATGGGTATTTGGAAGTAACCCGAGAAACCATCGAGAAAACAATAGTATTAGCTTCCTCCGCTAATCTCTCAAGCATTTGGTCCATGAAAGGTAATGGAAAGTGGTCTTTACGGGTGGCTTCATTTAACTTTCGATAGTCACTGCAAACACGCCATCCGTAACCAATCAGTAGGAATCAACTCGTTTTCATCATTTTCAACAACGGTGATGCCACCTTTTTTGGGCACACAATGAACGGGGCTAACCAAGGACTATCCGAGATAGGGTAAATCAATCCGGCATCGAGAAGTTTTATGACTTCCGCCTTGATAACCTCATGAATTTTAGGATTCACCCTTCTTTGGTGTTGAACCGCCGGTTTGAAGTCATCTTCCATGAGAATTTTGTGCGTGCAAAATCTCGGGTCAATACCCTTGATGTCGGAAAGGTTCCAAGCGATGGCTCGCTTGTGACTTCAAACCTTTATGAGCGGCTTTTTCATCCTCACTCAAGTCCTTAGCAATGATGTGGTGATTTATTGTCACCCTCCAAAAATGCATACTCGAGATGAGGTGGTAAGTCCTTAAGTTCGACCTCGGGAGGATCATTAGATTTTTCAATCATTTTGATTTCCTCTTTATGAAGTTCTTGAGTAGGGAGTGATGAAGGATCTTCATTGAGCAACTTCGATGAAGTATATCTCCCTCAATGTCGATGGGAGCGTGATCAATTTCCCAAGAGCAGAATCACTAGCCAAGTATGCTTCAATCTCTTCCAAAATAAAGTCACTTCCCTCAAAGCGGAGTGAGGGAGGGAAGAGAGAGCAACGATGGGATCAACCGAGGTGGGATTGCCACTCGAGAATCCAAGAATTTCTTGAGAATACTCCTCCGACACAATGTCAAGGACATCAATTTTGTTGACGGAATTGTCTTCATAATTGGGGAGTATTTCGTAACTTGATTGAGATTGAAAGTAACGGCTTCCTTGTTCACCCTCAAAGTGATTTCCCCTTCATCAACGTCGATCAATGCCCGACCCGTTTTTAAGAAGCACCTCCCAAGGATGAGGGGTACTCGAGGATCGGCATCAAATTCGACAACAACAAAGTCGACGGGGAAATGAAACTTGCCTACTTTCACAAATACATCCTCGGCTATACCTAGCGGACGAGAACTTTATGCGGTCCGCTAGCTCGAGGATCATACATGTAGGTGTAAGCGGAGGTAATGAAAGCTTTTTCCACATGGAGTGTGGCATCAAGTTAATGCTGGCGCCAAGATCGGGCCAGAGCATTGAACTATGCCTTGAAAATCACATGGGATGAGAAATTTTCCGGGGTCTCCTAACTTTTCAGGAAGCTTTTTAAGGATAACCGCCGAACAATTTTCGTTCAAAGAAGTTTTAGCCATTTTGGAAATCTTTTCTTTGTTATTCAACAAACTTTTGATTGTTGGACCGAACTTTGGCATTAGAAGAAGCGTCCATGAGAAACTAATCTCGAAGTGCAAATCTTGAAAGATTTGGATAAGCTTCTCCATTTGTTGACTAGTTTTATCACGGAGCTTTTGGTCATTAAGCCTTGAAGGATAAGAAAGTGAAGGCTTAGGAGTGGTCATCGGAACAACGGGTTCGAATTGGAGGTAAGACCTCCGGAGGTTGGACTTGTCTGCGGTGCCGTGGGCTTGAGTTATGCACCTTGTCCTTTGATACCTCGGTTTCTCGTTCCACATCCCTCACCGGAGAAGGATTAGGCATCGAGGGTCCCTCATAAGATTTACCACTTCTGGTGGCAATAGCATTCAATTCACCTTTTGGGTTGGGAATGGTATTACTCGGAAGAGCACCCGAAGTTGAAGCTTGATTCTTTTGACTCATGAGACTAGCAAACATGCTTTCAATCTTGCTTTGAGATTGATCAATTTTGTTGCTAGTAGCTCTAAGCTCGGAAGTGAAATCATTCTTCAAAGTGGTAATTTGACTTTGCATGGATGCCATCTTAGCTTCATTGCTTTTGATGTAATTAGCAATGTCAATGGAAGCTTGAGGAGGCTGGGCATGCACATTTTGTTGAGGGGCTTGGAATCGGTTTTGATTGAAATTTCCTTGATTTTGAAAACCTTGATTTTGGTTTTGAAAATTCCGATCGACTCTGATTTTGATTGAGCTGATTATTTCTATTTTGCACATTTTGATTGTTCTGATTTTGATTAAACCCTGGTGGTCCAAGGAAATTGTTAGAACGATAGCTGAGAAGGTTTCGGTCCCCTTGCGGTTGGTAGGAATTACCTCTCGTATTGTAGGAACCGAAGCGGCATAAACGCTCTCTTGGTGAAGCCACCGAGGCTGGACACTCAAAATAAGGGTGTGGACCACCACAAGTTTCACAACTCTTGTTCACGACATTCACTTGTTGATTGTTGTTATTTTGACTCATTTTAAGTACGGCAGTGGATATTTCTTCAATCTTTTTGGTTAGAGTCGTGTATTCCGAAGATGGAAGGGTGGTAGATCTCCTTGACTCACTCCTCTCGGCTGAGGAATCCCAATAATTGTGGTGGGCAGTCATGTTTTCAATGAGATCGTAGCACTCTTCGGGTCGCCTTTTCATAAAGGTACCACCGGCAGCAGCATTGATTGTGTCACGATGTCTCAATGTTAACCCGTTATAGAATGTATCTATTTGGGTGACAAGCAACATGTTGTGGTTCGGACATCGATCAATCGAAAGCTTATAGCGTTCCCATGCCTCAAATAAGGACTCATCGGGATGTGCCGAAATTACTGATTTCATTCCGTAGTTTCGTCACCATTGACGGTGGAAAATATTTAGCCAAGAATTTGGAACCATTTCATCGAAACTATGGATTGAGTTCTTGGGAAGACGATCAAACCATGCGGTGGCATGAAGCGTCAAGGAATATGGAAAGAGGTATAAGCGAAAGGCGTCATCGGTGACCCCATTTTGCTTCATACTTTGGGTGACGGTGAGAAATTTGTCGAGATGCTTGTTGGCATCGTCACCCGGTGATCCGTGAAATTGGCAAAAACTTTGGACTTGTTGAATCATGTGATGCTTAAGTCCAAAATCCGTGGCCTCGATGTTGACCGGGGCAATTGGACCGCCCCGTCCATCCATCGTGGGTTGGCAAAGCTCCTCCATCGTGCGGAGATCGGGAGCTGGATCTTGTGGATCAGGTACTGGGACTCGAGGTCCGTTCCCTTGGTTATGTGTCATTGTGAATATGAAATGATAAGGAAACATGAAAATGAAAGAAACATGCTTACAAGTGAATATGATGAGGTGCAAGTAACAAGGTTAAACTTAAATACTCTTGGTTTTTATTTCAAAACCTAATAAAGAGTATAAACTAGATTGTAAAACACTTGGACTTGAAAATCTTTGATCCCTTTGTAGCTCTATATGATGACCGGTTTTATGGAGTACCAAAAGAAGAGAGAAAATGTTTTTATCAACTATGTGAATTATTAGATGAGATGGAGTGAAGAATGAAGTAACTTAGACTTTTAAGTAGTGTAAAATTATATACAATCAAGACCACTCCATCATTAATGAATACCCTCCCCCTTGGTCGGCCAAGGGGGGAGGGATGTAAGATATTATATTTTTTTTTTTTCAAATGTATATTATTTGTATAAACTTTGTGTAAAATTTGACAAAAGTGCAAGTAATTGTGTAGAAAATGTGCAAGTAAAGGTAAATGGAAATTTTTGGTACAAGTAAGTTTTTAATAGGTCAAAATAGAATGTAATGAGATAATAAAAATTGTAAAATACATTCCTTGTGAAATTTGGGTGATAAAATCATTATCGTATAATTTTTAAGAAAACGTCGTAATAATTTAACTTTTACGATTTATGTACCAAATAAATTTGAAACACTAGGAAAACTAAAAATATAGTTTTTATAAACTAAATGTAAGTTTAAAAATACATCGGGGTCATTTTTGAAAGTAAGATCAATATTAAATATTTAAAATAATAACTCACGCGATAACGTTTATTTAATATAAAAAAAATTACGCGTTTAATGTGAAATGAAATGTCATGAATGGACTAATATGATGCAAATGATGTCAATGAAATGTAGACTAATCTTAGTCCATATGGAATGTACGTGATGTTATGATCATGAATTCGCCGCTAAACCTTTAAGGTTACTGGCAATTTGAAACAAGTAAACCAAGTTTACTATGAATGTTGAAATTGTGAGGCATAAATTGTGTGAAATGACACTGAAAGTACGGGTTGTCACATTCGCCCATCCAAAAGGAATTCAGTCCCTGAATTCAATCGTTGTTAGGTCTAACGGTGTCGGTGAAAAGATGAGGATACTTGTGTCGCATCTGGTCTTCCCGTTCCCAAGTAAACTCAGGACCTCGTCGAGAATTCCAACGAACCTTCACGATAGGAATACGACTCTGTTTCAACTGCTTGACCTCGCGGTCCATGATTTCTACAGGTTCCTCCACAAAAGTGAGTTTGTCGTCAAGCTGAACTTCGTCCAATGGAATAACAAGCGATTCGTCCGAAAGACATTTCTTCAGGTTTGAAACGTGAAACGTGTTGTGCACATGACTGAGTTCTGACGGAAGATCAAGTCGATAAGCTACAGGACCAACTCTGCTCAAAACCTTGAATGGTCCAATGTATCTCGGGTTCAATTTCCCACGCTTTCCAAATCGTACCACGCCCTTCCAAGGCGATACTTTCAACATAACCTTGTCGCCCACTTGAAATTCCAAATCCTTGCGCCTAACATCCGCATAACTTTTCTGTCGACTCCTGGCAGTTCTGAGTCTATCACGAATTTGAACTATCTTTTCCGTGGTTTCTCGTACCATTTCTGGACCAGTAAGTTGTGCGTCTCCTACCTCGGCCCAACAAACAGGTGATCGGCACTTTCGACCATAGAGTGCCTCGAATGGTGCCATCTTTATACTGGTGTGATAACTATTGTTGTACGAGAATTCTATCAATGGCAAATGGTTAGACCAACCATTTCCAAAATCAATTACACATGCCCTCAGCATATCTTCTAGCGTTTGAATTGTCCTTTCACTTTGACCGTCGGTTTGTGGGTGATATGCTGTGCTCATCTCTAATCTGGTTCCGAATGAATCTTGCAATGAATTCCAGAAGTTTGAAGTAAATCGACTATCTCTGTCGGAAATGATAGAAATTGGTGCTCCGTGCCTTGAGACTATTTCCTTGACATAAAGTCTAGTGAGTTGCTCCATGGGATAAGTCTCTCTAATCGGTATGAAATGGGCTGACTTGGTAAGGCGATCAACAATTACCCAAATAGCATCGTAACCTCCCGATGTCTTAGGAAGTTTCGTAACAAAGTCCATTGTAATGCGTTCCCATTTCCATTGAGGAATTTCCGGTTGTTGGAGTAATCCTGAAGGCTTCTGATATTCGACTTTTACCTTAGAGCAGGTAAGGCATTTGCTAACGTACGTGGCAATCTCTGCTTTCATGTTCGGCCACCAATAAAGCTTCTTAAGATCTTGATACATCTTATCCGATCCTGGATGAATAGAATACTTTGACTTATGCGACTCATGCATAATCAATTCTCGTATTCCGCCATGCAATGGAACCCACATTCTATCCTTGAAACATAATACTCCATCTGCTCTTTTCACAAAACCATTTGCGCTTTCGGGCATACCATAAAGCTTTTCACTTGGTCGGTTTTCCTCCTTAAGTGCTTCGACTTGTGCTTCATGGATTTTTGATGGTAAAGGAGAAATAATCGTCATTCCCAATGATCGAACTCTTACAGGTTTAGGCCTCTCTTTCCGACTAAGAGCATCAGCCACAACATTGGCTTTTCCCGGGTGATACTTAATTTCACAATCATAGTCGCTGAGTAACTCCAACCAACGACGTTGTCTCATATTAAGCTCCTTCTGATCAAGAATATATTGCAAACTCTTGTGGTCAGTAAACACTGTGCACTTTGTACCGTAAAGGTAGTGTCTCCAAATCTTGAGCGCGAAAACTACGGCTCCTAACTCGAGATCATGAGTGGTGTAATTCTTCTCATGAGTCTTAAGTTGTCGAGAAGCATACGCTATCACCTTCTCGTTTTGCATTAAAACAGCCCCAAGTCCTTTATGCGAAGCGTCGCAATATACAACAAAGTTCTCAATTCCTTCGGGTAGTGCTAAAATTGGCGCCTTTGCAAAGCTTTTGCTTCAACAACTGAAAAGCAACTTCTTGTTTCTTTCCCCATTCGTACTTCTTGTTTTTCTGTGTCAACTTGGTCAAAGGTCTTGCTATCTTCGAAAAACCTTCGATGAACCTTCGGTAATACCCGGCTAGTCCTAGAAATTGTCGGATTTCCGTAGGATTCGTTGGAGTAGCCCAATCTTTCACGGCTTCAATCTTTGCGGGATCAACTTGTAGTCCTTGACTATCAATGACATGACCAAGAAATTGCACTTTGCGATTCCAAAAATCACACTTTGAAAATTTGGCATACAACTTCTCATTCTTGAGTAGCCTTAAAATCGTCCTTAAATGCTCTTCGTGCTCTTCTTTGCTCTTGGAGTAGATCAATATGTCGTCGATGAACACAATAACAAACTTGTCCAAATACGGTTTACAAACTCTATTCATGAGATCCATGAATACCGCAGGTGCATTAGTCAATCCAAACGGCATCACTTGAAACTCGTAATGACCATAACGTGTTCTAAACGTTGTTTTCGGAATATCCTCTTCCCGAACTCGAAGCTGATGATAACCCGACCGGAGATCAATCTTGGAATAGATACTAGAACCTTGCAACTGATCGAACAAGTCATCAATTCTGGGGAGTGGGTAACGATTCTTCACCGTTAACTTGTTCAACTCTCTATAATCTATGCACATTCGGAAGGATCCATCCTTCTTCTTCACAAACAAGACCGGTGCTCCCCAAGGCGAGGAACTCGGCCTAATGAATCCTTTGTCTAGAAGCTCTTGTAATTGATTAGACAACTCTTGCATTTCGGATGGTGCTAAACGGTACGGTGCTCGCGCAATCGGTGCAGCTCCGGGCACTAAGTCAATATGAAATTCTACTTGACGTGCCGGTGGAAGTCCCGGTAAATCCTCGGGAAAAACTTCAGAAAATTCACGGACAATAGGTACATCTTCAAGTCGCTTCTCCTCCGACTTCTTCTCGGTTACATGGGCTAAGAAAGCATGACAACCTTTCTTAATGTACTTCTCGGTTTTGATGCTCGATATGATACTAATTCTAGTTCCACCTCGTTCCCCACGAATAATCAAAGTCTCGCCGTTATAAGGAAGATGAACAACTTTCTCATCACAAATGATCTTTGCACGATGTTTAGATAACCAGTCCATGCCGATGACGACGTCAAAGCTACCAAGTTCTACGGGCATGAGGTCTATGTTGAAGGGATGATTAAGAAAATTGAATGTGCAACCGCGGACAATGGTGTTGGTGCTAACTAAATTACCATTAGCTAATTCGACAATGTATGATGTATCTAAGGTGGTTGGCTTAATGTTGAGCAACGGTGCAAATGCATTGGACACAAAACTTTTATCGGCACCCGAATCAAATAAAACTGAAGCGTAACGATTATTGAGAAGAAACGTACCCGTTATGACATTCGGGTCCTCCCTATCTTCTCCGCCTCCAATGACGTAAACCCTTCCTTGTGCCAAACCTCCTCGATTCGGATTTCCTTGATTCCTTCCCTTCTTACATTCATACTTGTAGTGTCCACGTTCCCCGCAACCAAAACATGTAACTTGTTGTTTCTGATTTTCCCCCATAGTTGGCAACCTGCAATCCCCAGTTCGGTGACCAACTTTCTTGCAGTTCTCACATGGATCAGGACATCGACCCGGATTGTGATGACTTGAACACTTATTACATTTCGGCAAAACCCCCGAATACCCCTTTCCTTCCTTTTGACCCGCAGCATAAACCTTAGCAACCTCTTGCCTTTTGGGTGGTTGTTGAGTAGCATTTCTACCCCTTGTGTTGTCCCACTTGCGCTTGTTATTGTTGCTATTGTTGTTGTTGTAGTTGGATCGGTTATTGTTGTTATTGAAGCGGTTGTTGGGGTTGTTGTTGTTTCGGTTAGTGTTGGTGTACTTACTTCTCTTCACCACTTGTGCCATCAACTTCTGAGTCACTCGAATAGCTTCCTCAATTGTTTGTGGATCAAACGAAGTCACATCTCCTTGAACAACTTCGGGAAGTCCCCCGATGAAAGCCTCTAGCAACTTCTCGTTATCCGGTACCATCGACGGGCATAACGCGGCCAATTCCTGGAATCTCCGAATGTAAGTGTCGATATCATACCCAATGGTTACCAATTCATAGAACTCCGTCTCCAACTTTTTCACTTCCGTACGAGGACAAAACTTCTTAGTCACCAAACCTTTGAATTGCTCCCAAGTAAGCTTGAAAGCATTCTCCATCCCAATCGGTTGAGCATATGAATTCCACCAAGACAATGCTCCATCGAGTAATGCGCTCGTAGCAAATTTAACCTTACTATCATCCGGACAGTTACAAAGCAAAAACACCGATTCCAACTTCTCAAACCATCGAACCATGGCTGTGGCACCCTCAGTACCTCTAAACTTAGTGGGTTCACCACTCTTGAAATCCTTGTACGAACATTTCTTAACCCCAGATCCTCCGGCATTACCAGTAGCAGTAGCTAGCCTAGCGGCTTCAGCAGCAGCCGCGGCCTCAGCAGCAGCAGCAGCCACTGTTTCCCTTTCGACTCTTAGAGCATTAGCAATGCTATCATTCACCAACTTTTGAATTGCTGCTTGGGTCATTTCCGGTGTAGCTTTCTTAGGCGCCATAACTCTTCAAAATCACAAGATGAAACAATCATGAGAACTCGTAAGTAGAAACAACCATCATACAAATATATCCACAACCACATCATGCATAAAGTAAATGGAATCACAACGGAACAATAACGAAATATCACAAATATAATCACAACACACGTGGATAATATACATGAAAATTTCGGCCTACATGGACCGATATCATAGATAATAATAACCATTCCTACATAGTAGAGTCAATACTTGATACATTTGTTTGTACAACAACCAAACTACAACAAGTTCTTTAAACTACGTCACACACCTCGTGACTAGGATAATAATGGTCAAAACTATACATGATAAAAGTCTACATAAGGCACCTCATGGTGCTCCGCCGGCCCTATCCTGAAGATCGCGAACCTGAGTCGTCAAACTAACAATCAAACTCCTCAACTCATCAACCTGACCCTGCAAAGCAGCAATACTCTCTCCCTGTCCTCTAACTGCCTATTCTGAATACTCTGATGTGACAAATCAATCGAAACCCTGCCTAACACTAAACCCTCGACCTCCTCAGCAATGGGCTCAATCCTATCTACCGACAGTTCCTCCAACTGTCGTGACAACCTATCAATCTGGATCTGCTGACTATCAATACGGGCTCCTAACGCCTCGGTAGAAGGCTGTCGAGCAGCTGCAGCCTTAGAGCTCTCGCCTAACTCGAACCTAGCAGGTGGCTCGGGCTCAGTAGATGGTGGTGTAGGGATATCAAAACGAGCACGCTTTTTGGGCGGCAAGTCTGTCGTAGGCAAAGGATCTCTAAGAAAATATGATGATGATGGTGATGATGGTGCTAGCAGTGGTGATGGTGGGTGTATCGGATCGTGGGCTAACATGAGGAGTGGGTGCAACCTCGCCCTCCTCAAAGGGTTCGGTCTCCGTGTCAGTCAATATAGGTGGAAAGGCTAGAGTAGAGCCAATGGAAGACACGATCTCAGTGGAGTGTGATGAAACATCATCCATGATGGGGTTAGCTGGAACATCATCCGAGCTAGAGTCCGATGATATGGTGATAGGATGTGAATCTGAAGACATGTCTGTGACAACCGATGTGGAATAAAAGTAAATAACCTCGAATAAAATGTAAGTGAATCCGCATGGTAAAAATGAATATGTACTATGATGAAATGATGAGATGCTATGATAATGTAGCTATAGTCTAGGGTCAATGATGCAACCTAGTTCTCTATAACTGTAGCTCTGGTACCAATCTGTCACACCCCCAATTTACCTGTTTTTGCAGCGGAATGGAATTCCTGGGGGATTGACTGTCATAGCACCACATCACAGTTATATTGAACGACCTAAAGTGTCGTTTTAAAAACACATCGTTGGATATTTAACAAAAGCGTTCAGAGTTACAACATGGTCCCAAAAGGTTTAGAAAGTTTGCGGAAATACAAATATATTACAATTCCAAACGATGTTTTGAAATAAAGTGCCATAATGTACAAATATGTAAGTCGACGCCGCGACTCAAAATGTAGGTCCCTAAACCATGTCATGATGATAATGCCTCAGTTACCTGAAAATACATTGCTAAAACGGTCAACAATAATGTTGGTGAGAAATCACAGGTTTATGTAAATGTTTTATACGACTACACAAGTATAGATCTGGCATGACCCTCAAGTCACGTAAAAATGTTACAATTGCAATAAGCCCATGACCCCGAAACTAGACTGTTCATAATGTATGCCCCTGCAGAGTGTTTGCCAGACAACTCCGTAATGTTATCAAATGAAATGCATCCGTATGACAAGTTGGGATTCACCAACTCGGATGGAGGCGTCACCCTCGATAGATCTATCCACTCATCCTCGCTTCAAAGATTAACGGTTCATGTTCATGTAATGGGGACTTTCAATTGGCAAATGCGGTAACTTAAGCAATGTAATTGAATTTAATGTACTTGGTATCGTAATAAAAATGTTGTGCAATGTATTCTCCCCCGTAGGTTTGAAAATAATTAAAAGTGTATACGTCGGGGCTATGAAAACTCACTTGGTAAACTGGAATAATGGAAAAAGTGAGTACACCGAGGTATAATGTGATGCGTTAACCGGGACCTATTACGAATGATATGATATGTCATGAGTTGCAATGTAATGTTATGCATGCATTTCGTATGTTATTTATACCATTTGCGAGTTTTGAAAATATTACTTATCGTCGAAAAATACTCGTTTGACGTCTTGACCAATCAAAAATCACTTTTCAAGTTTTTACGTCAAAATGTCATCCTACAATGGTTTAATAATGATTTGTGGTGAAATTTCCACTTTTCGTCGCAAAACAATGTCGTCGGAATTTTCATGAATTTAACAAAATGGCTTTGGAAAACTAGCCGTAAAACGGTGTACGTCGATCGTTAGAGAACGAACTCGACGGTTTTGGAAAGTTTGTATCGATATCTAAAAGTTTCAGTTCAGGAGTTTTCGTCCAAAAGGTCTCGAACATAAAGATAATAAGGGTTAAAGATGGTGGTTTCGGCTAATTGTTGTGCAGAAAAATGAGTTTCGGCCAAGTTTGAACATCCGTAAATAATTTACTACAACTCCGCTTTACAAACAGCTTGTCGTGTTGAAAAATATACTCGGTGAACTTGATAAGGAAACATGAAAATGAAAGAAACATGCTTACAAGTGAATATGATGAGGTGCAAGTAACAAGGTTAAACTTAAATACTCTTGGTTTTTATTTCAAAACCTAATAAAGAGTATAAACTAGATTGTAAAACACTTGGACTTGAAAATCTTTGATCCCTTTGTAGCTCTATATGATGACCGGTTTTATGGAGTACCAAAAGAAGAGAGAAAATGTTTTTATCAACTATGTGAATTATTAGATGAGATGGAGTGAAGAATGAAGTAACTTAGACTTTTAAGTAGTGTAAAATTATATACAATCAAGACCACTCCATCATTAATGAATACCCTCCCCCTTGGTCGGCCAAGGGGGGAGGGATGTAAGATATTATATTTTTTTTTTTTAAATGTATATTATTTGTATAAACTTTGTGTAAAATTTGACAAAAGTGCAAGTAATTGTGTAGAAAATGTGCAAGTAAAGGTAAATGGAAATTTTTGGTACAAGTAAGTTTTTAATAGGTCAAAATAGAATGTAATGAGATAATAAAAATTGTAAAAATACATTCCTTGTGAAATTTGGGTGATAAAAATCATTATCGTATAATTTTTAAGAAAACGTCGTAATAATTTAACTTTAACGATTTATGTACCAAATAAATTTGAAACACTAGGAAAACTAAAAATATAGTTTTTATAAACTAAATGTAAGTTTAAAAATACATCGGGATCATTTTTGAAAGTAACGGATTAAATATTTAAAATAATAACTCACGCGATAACGTTTATTTAATATAAAAATTACGCGTTTAATGTGAAATGAAATGTCATGAATGGACTAATATGATGCAAATGATGTCAATGAAATGTAGACTAATCTTAGTCCATATGGAATGTACGTGATGTTATGATCATGAATTCGCCGCTAAACCTTTAAGGTTACGCGAATTTGAAACAAGTAAACCAAGTTTACTATGAATGTTGAAATTGTGAGGCATAAATTGTGTCGAGAAATGACCTGAAAGTACGGGTTGTCACAGAAAGCTTATAGCGTTCCCATGCCTCGAATAAGGACTCATCGGGATGCTGCCGAAAATTACTGATTTCATTCCGTAGTTTCGTCACCATTGACGGTGGAAAATATTTCGCCAAGAATTTGGAGACCATTTCATCGAAACTATGGATTGAGTTCTTGGGAAGACGATCAAACCATGCGGTGGCATGAAGCGTCAAGGAATATGGAAAGAGGTATAAGCGAAGGGCGTCATCGGTGACCCCATTTTGCTTCATACTTTGGGTGACGGTGAGAAATTTGTCGAGATGCTTGTTGGCATCGTCACCCGGTGATCCGTGAAATTGGCAAAAACTTTGGACTTGTTGAATCATGTGATGCTTAAGTCCAAAATCCGTGGCCTCGATGTTGACCGGGGCAATTGGACCGCCCCGTCCATCCATCGTGGGTTGGCAAAGCTCCTCCATCGTGCGGAGATCGGGAGCTGGATCTTGTGGATCAGGTACTGGGACTCGAGGTCCGTTCCTTGGTTATGTGTCATTGTGATTTGTTCGACGGTACGTATCTCGGGTACGTTTGCT
Source organism: Chrysanthemum makinoi (assembly GCA_910596185.1). Lineage (NCBI taxonomy): Eukaryota > Viridiplantae > Streptophyta > Magnoliopsida > Asterales > Asteraceae > Chrysanthemum > Chrysanthemum makinoi. Next base: position 147,667,873 of record OU343220.1, read on the forward strand.
TGGTTACGGTTACGTCTACGAGCTTGCGAGCGAGTGCGCATGCACTTCCAAAAACAACACTTTCAATTAAAACAAGACCGAGGCAAAACAACAGTGAACTTAAACCAATAATCCCACGTGAAATGATCACTTCTATAAGTAAAACGCACAAAGGAGCGGAGAGACTTTGTAGGTCAGTGCGAAGCTTATTAAAACCCGTCTCTTACAGCCGCAATTTAATGTCCGGCCGTCCTTATACCCCTCACACAGTTTGTTAAACCGATAAAAGTAAACCAAAACACGAGCGACACAAAGGCAAGTTTTAAATCTTTTGTTCGGGAACTTATAATGATAACACCTCAGTTAAGAATATTATATTGATTGTGTCTTCTATTTATTTAAAACTACAAGCAAAAATCTTTTTGTATTTTTAATCTTTTACATATATATACAAAGAAAAGAAAAATATTTTTGTATTTTGTATTTTTATAAAAACAATAACTTCACGAGGAAGGTTCTTCAAGTCACTAATCGCAAAAATCACGATATTGTCGCAACACACCTCCCCGGCAGCGGCGCCAAAATTTGATTCGTTGTGAAGTGAGTGTGTGAAAACACAAATATCAACGTATATCAAAATAACCGTAAAATTCGACAAATCAACCCTTTAGGAAAAAGGTCAACGTGCCAAACCTCACGGGTGTGATAAAAGTGATACCGGGAAGTGATTTCCCCGGGTCGTGTCCCAACGAGGTGTGAATGGAAGGATTCGTTGAGTTTCGTGATTTGAACTTGAATTGGCTTTTAATGATTTGGATTTGATTACGAATTCTACAATTTAATGAACGGCAAAGTAATTAAGGCAAGGGAACCCTAAGAAACTAAAATTAAACTATCACTAAACCTAAGGAATGATAAAACTAAGTTACACTAAGTCCTAGGGTGCTAAAACGCAAAAACGTAAAAACGGGAAAACAACCCGAGCCATAAACGTAAAAATTTTGCAATTTAAGGGCTACGGTGTGAAATCAATTTTCCTACGATCTATTTGACTAAAAATGATTTTAGGAAAAAGCGGAATATTTTTTGACTTTTAAATTAATTACTATGAATTAAAATCTATTTAACACTAATTAATTGATTAAAAATACTAAACTAATCAAGAAAAATCTGAAATTTTACAGAAAACTCTTTAAGGTGCTACAGAATCTGTGAAAAATGAAAAAACACACTGGTGCTATAGAAAATAAGCAAGAAATAAGCCAAGAATGGCTTATAAGCAAAACTGCTCAAGGGGTCTTTAAATGATTTGTTTGTGCAAGTTTCAACGAGACAAGACCCAAGGGCGCAATGGTAGGAGTGTTGGTTGTGAGGGGAGTGACCTGGGTTCGAATCCCACAGGTTACTCTTTTTTGCAAACAATTTTTTTTTTTCAACTTTTCTCTTTTGGAGCTTGTTTAGTACAAAGTAATAAGCAACTTCTGTGAAAACTCTTTGTAAAATAACTTCAGAATAAGCAGTTTAAACTGCTTATTTCCAACAGTAGACCAACTAATCAAAACAACTCTTCTTTTCCTTCTTCTTTTCGACAGATTCCAAACAAACACACCCCTTTTTTTTGTTGTCTTTCCTTTTGAAACTTACAAAACTAGTTAACAGTAACACTATTTGTGAGAACCTTTTTTCAAGAAACCTTATAAATAAGCTGTTGGAACAGCTTCCTTGAACTGACTTTTGACAGAACCAAACCAAACACCTTTTTAAGTTAAAAACCAAACACCCTTTTAGCCTATTTTCATTACTGTTTACAAAGATTAACATAGCAGTTTTGACAAATAAAAAAATGATCAACTAAAAGGTGAATAAGCTGAACTTAAGCACTATAAGCTCATAGGACAAGGGGTAGCAGTTGGCATATAAGTTCTATACTATGGGGGTCCTAAGGCTAAAACTAGAATGAACACAAGGAATAAAAGTCTACAATTAAGCACTAGGTGAGACTTGAATAAGCTACAACTAGAACTAATCCTAACTTAAGCAACCTAAATACTCTACAAAGAAACCTCATTAACATGCAGATAAACACTAATAAGCTTAAAAGAGTGACTGTGTGTCTACTGAACTGCAGGCTCACAACAGCTAAGGGGTCTGTTTAGAGCTTTATTCCAAACTGAAGAGTGAGTTTCCAGGAAAGTGCACACTGCAAAAACATAGTTAAGCTAATAGAGATGCAAAGTAAACCAAGTTAAGGACAAAGATAAGCTGTTCAAGCTTGAAAATAAGCTGAGATCAGCTTGGCTTTTTAACTATTTTGACTGCTGGTACACTTAAATGGGACAGATTTGGAAACCATTTTGAACTAAGCTAAAGAGATCAGAGGTGCATATAAACTTGACAGAAGCTAAGTTGAGCTTATGAAGATTAAGGAAAAACAAGATTCACAAGTTTTGGACACCCATTGAGCCATAAATTTTGCACATGAACAGCAGCTTAATGCTACTGTTCTGTTCAGTTACAAAAAAACAGAATTCAATTTCTTGTTGCAACCACAAATGAATTAAGCTTATGCAAACATATTCAAGACTTTGTTACTAGTTTGAGACCAATAACATGAGTTTGACTTGGCAAACAAAACGGGTAAAAAGCAATTTCTTTGACTCTTTTTTCATCATGACCCAAACACTCCTTTTGCAAAAGATTTTTGACCCCTGTTTATTTCTTTTCTGAAAACCAAGTACATTAACTAATAACAAAGATTGATAGTAGCTAGAAATGAAAGAGACAAAGATAACTCAAATAAGCTTTTTCATTGAAATAAATTAAAGATTACAAAGAAAACTTAAACTGAAATTTTGACTAAAACTAGGGGTTAACTGGACAAAGAGATGAAGGTGGTTATGGGGTGTGGTGAAGCTGGGTAAAAGGAGAATGGGGGATGGAGTGTTTGGGGAGGTGGAAAAGGAGAACTAGATTGCTAGGGTTCTTGGGTTTTGGGGTCTGCTTGGGCGGGAAAAGAGTGGGGAAGACAGAAGGGGATTGGGTGAGTTGGTTTTGTTATCACATGACCGGGTCAGGGTAGTGGACTGGTATTGGACTTAGGTTATTTATGGGTTTGGTATAAGTAGTTAATGGATTTAGGTATTAACCATGAAACCATATGAGATTTCAAGGACCAAACGTGTAAAATCTGGAAATCCGGGGACTACTTATGTAACTTCTGAAAATTGATCCAAGGATTAATCTTGTCTTTCTCAAATAAACCAAGGACCAAATCTGTCATTTGTGAAACTTGAAGGACTGAAATTGTAATTTTCCAAAAATTCTCAAAATGACCAATTTTGACAAGTATGAATTACCAAAGGACTAAAAATGTTTATTTTCCAATTTAAAATGTCCAGAGGTGAATTCTGTCATTCTTTGAAATTCCAGGGACTAAAGTTGCCATTTTTAAAAGTAGGGGGACTGAAACTGCCAATTATGCAAACTTTGTTTGTTTTTCAATTGTTTTGCATCTAAAACATATAAAACACAATTTTAAGATATTTTTAGTATTTTGATGCATTTCGGAGTGTTTTTAAATGTTTTGCAGCTCAGATATGACCTAAAATGATGAGTGAATAAGCACTCATCACTAATTTCTATTAAATAAACGCTATCACTATTTTTAAAATGATGTTTTTGTGTTTTTCTTTTTTTAAACCTATTTAACTACTGATTATAAGCAACTTTAATGAAAACAAAAATTTACAAACTAAGAAATAAGCAAATTGAGAGCTTATTATCTCAACAGTTAAGCTTTTGAGCTTAATTTGATGTTTAAGCTCAAACAAGCTTCACAGTTGGAACAAAAGGTAAAATAAGACACAAATAAGCTAAAGCTACTTATATGAAGCTAAAAAGCACAAAGGACTACACTGATAAGCTTAAAATAAGCAAATAAGCAATTGTACTAAACCAAGAAACCAAACAGTCCTGCAAGGATTTCTAAAAGCAATTTAAGCTCATGAAATAAGCTAAAAATCTCAAAATAAGAACTGAGGGTGCAAGATGGGTTGGTGGACTTCTAAGAAAACCAAAATATACAAGGCTTGAACCACTATTAAGCTCTGTGTGAGCTTGTGAAAATGGCTTGAGTACACTGGGTATGCAGTTTACACAGAAATGGGACAAAGAAAAAGCTATAAGCAGCCCTATCAAATAAGCTATAGAGTTGAAAATAAGCACTGGACTAAAGAGATGGGTAGTTTGGCTTTCCAAAAAGCCAAGGTTCAAACTCTAAGTCCAACTAATAAGCTCTGTGTGGGCTTATTAAAATGAGCAGATAACACAAACTCCCTTTGGTACAGGGGAGGTTTTTGAAAAAGGGCTTAAAAGAAACTAAAAATTAAGCAGTTTAATAAGCTAGCTAGAGATTATAAAAAATACTATGGTAAAGATGAGCAACTGAATATTAATATCCCAAAAGCTCAAATCTTGAAACTTAATATTAAGTCCTATATAAAATTATCTATTTTATTCAAAAACGACTAAACTGAAAATTTGACTTTTTAAGTTACACTATTAAGTTGACTTAAGTGAACTTTGAATTGATTCTACTTACTGATTTTGTTGTAATAACCTAAGATAAGATGAAATTAAGCTAGGTTACTAAGTTTTAAACAACTATGATGAATTTTGTTTCCTAAATCCTAACAGTTAACAACCTAGGTGAGATTAAAAAAAGATTTTGACTTTTTAACAAGTGAGGTCTGGTTTTTATTGTTGCAATGAGTTATTAGAACCTAATATGACATGTAACAAGCAGAAACAATGACTTGAACACCTTCTATCTCAGTTAAACAAGCAAATCCAAACAACACTTTTATAAAACTGTTTTGAAGCTTTTCAAAGCTTAACACTGATTTAAGCCATGAAACTGATTCACACAAACATATAATGATATAAAAAGCTGATTTGAGCACCTAAACACTAACAATAACAACTGAGACCTATGAATCACTATTATGCAATATTACTAGTGAAAAAGAGAAAACAAAGCAACTACAAGAACTGATGAACAAGCAGTCAATTTTAAGCTATAACTTAACTAACATAAACCAAATAAGCATAAAAAAACAAAGAGAAACACAGTGATAAGCAGTACTACAGTGAATGGTCAAAATAAAGAAATAAGCTTACAATTTGCAAACAAGCTTACAACTGAGATCCAAGGACTGAAATCACAACCTACAGCTTCCCAAGAAGCTCTAAACCCAAGGCAATCCAATATTCACCCTGCTCCAGCTTTGATCTTCATTTCCATTGATTTTTTATTTTTCACTAATTTTTTTGGTATTTTTGGTAATTTTTTCTTTTTGATACTAAACAGAGTTTTAAAGGTTTCTAATAGCTGTATTAAGCTATCTAGGAGCTTATGTGAGCTTTTTCAGTCCATACTAACAACTACAAACAACATTAGGCTAACATGATATTTTTGAACTTGAAAATTTGCATAAACTGAAATTGAGACTGAAAATGAAATTGATTATTGGAAATAGATTCAAATACACTGGAAATACTTAAACAAGTAACTTGAAAGCTAAATTTTACACTGGAAAGTTTAAGTAATTAAAACGACTAAGGAATTTAAAAATTACACTAGATAATTCTCTACATTGCACCAAGCTTGCTTATAAAGATATTTTTGAGTCCCTTGTCGACCTCTGAGACTTTCCCACTTATTTCCAGCCATTGGATCCATCAAACTCATCATATTCGTCCATTTGGAAATTTTGGCGCCAAAATATCATAAGCAGGTATTTGCAATTAAAGAAGTTTGGGAGGATGTGGAGGTGGAGGGGAGTGGGTATACAGCTGGGGAGTGAGGTGGAAAGGTGGAAATGAAAACCATGGTGGTTTGATGGGGTGTCTGGTTTTGGCGCGATTTGTGTGAGGACGATGAACAGTGAGCTGGTATTTGACTTTCGTTGACCCGGTATTATTAATAACGGGGTGAGTTCATTTGGGGGGGTTCAAAATGGATTTGGCAGGGATCAAAAAGGTCAAGGTCCAAGGTTCAAGGGTCAAGTGGTGGGTTTGGGCTTGTGATTTGGGCCAGCTGGGTTGTAGGATTGGATTTGGGATTGTGTTTAATAATAACAAAGGAGTCCGTTTGGTTTAGATTAAGCACAAGGACCATTCATGTAATTTCTGCAATCTTGAGGGACTGAACCTGCCACTTTTCCAAAGTTAACACAAGGATCAAATTTGCCATATATGAATAGTACAAGGACCACATTTGATTATTTTCATTTTTTAAATATCCGAGGACCTTTTATGACAATTTTCAAACTTTAGGGACCTAAGTTGCAAATATGCAATTTTAACTTCAAAGGACTATTTTTGACAACTCATGAATCCCTAGGGACTTTAAATAACATTTTTCTTTATTTTGATTTACCAGGGACTATATTTGACAACTTTTGAAACTTGGGGGACTAAAACTGCCAATTGTGCAAACTTGATACGTTTTTCACCTGATTTTGGTATTTTTGCATTTAAAACACATAAAACACTTATTTGTGATATTTTTATCATTTTGATGCATTTCTGAGTGTTTTCAGATGTTTTTGCAGTTTAAATGGTACAAAAATGATGAGTATTTAGACACTCATCAATCCCCCACACTAAGATATTGCTAGTCCCTAGCAATCTTTTGAGAAAAATTATGGATTTGAATCTCTTTACCAAAAGCCATTACTTCTGGAGTAGCCAAATGTTTCAGTTCAAGTAAGAACTATGGTACACTGATAACCATATGATTTTGAGCAAATCACCAGCTTTCAACGGATTTGATTTGTCTTTACCAGAAGCCGTTTGCTTCTGGACTAGCCAATTCTTAGATAAATTATCAATATTATCTTTGGTGAGTCGATTACCAATTATGGCTTTCCAACTGCCTTTACCACAAACCATAAACTTGCGGGCTAGCCAACTTTTCACTAATTAAAGATATGGTGAGCTGAACACCATACAATTTTGGGCAAATTGCAAGCCGTCAACGGATTTGAGAAATCTTTACCAAGAGCCGTTTGCTCCTGGATTAGCCAATCCTTCTGTTTATTAGACATGGCGGACTGATAACCATTTGCTGAGTAAGTGTAAAACACTTACTCCAAAAAAAAATTTGGCCAAAAATGGGGGAATTGGGTGGTATAATTACATGATAAAATTCGTGAGAATTCCCCCCACACTAGAAATGAATATTGCCCTCAATATTCAAAGTACCGGCGGTTTGCCGAAACATAGAACATAAAAGGGAAATACTACGGCCATTATTTTATTTTTGGTATATACACACCTTTTTTTTTTTTTTTTTTTTTTGAAAACTTATATACAACAGCGGGGGGCAACTCCCCCACACTAGGGTGGTAGAAAGTAGAAAGAAGTCAGAAATATGGGTGAAAACCCATATGGTGTGCTACTGTTTTTTATTCCCGAGTCACTAGCTTGACTCGATCCCCGCATTCATTGGTTCATGGGGAAAGTTTGTAAATCTGGGACAACCATGGGTGGAATGTCCTCTCCAAAATAGTGCTTCAATCGATGACCATTCACTTTAAAATTTGGACCATCGGGTTGAGATAACTCAATGGTTCCATAAGGAAATACATTAGTGATGGTGAATGGTCCAGACCAGCGGGATTTTAGTTTTCCAGAGAAAATCTATAATCTTGAATTGAAAAGAAGGACTCGATCACCGACGTTGAAAACGCGGTTCTTGATTTTGGAGTCATGAATCTTCTTTGTCTTTTGTTTGTAGATTAAAGAGTTTTCGTATGCTTGATCACGGAGTTCATTTAATTCATTCATTTGAACTTTTCTGTGATCACCAGCTGTCTGAATATCGAAGTTGGCATGTTTCAAGGCCCAGTATGCTTTGTGCTCAAGCTCAATCGGCAGATGACATGCCTTTCCGTACACTAGCTTGTATGGAGTACACTCGATGGGTGTTTTATAAGCTGCACGGAAGGCCCGAGTGCGTCATCCAGTTTATCCGACCAGGATGCACGGTTTTCGCCTACTGTCCTTTCCAGAATTCTTTTTATACCACGGTTGGAAACTTCCACTTGCCCACTTGTTTGGGGGTGGTATGCAGTAGAGAGACGGTGGGTTACACCATACTTTTGCATGACTCGATCAAATTGGTCATTACAGAAATGCGTACCACGATCACTGATTATAGCTCGTGGAGTTCCAAACCTAGCAAAAAGAGATTTTAAGAATTTCACAACAACTCGGGCATCATTGGTAGGTAAAGCTTTCGCTTCAACCCATTTTGACAAATAGTCAACAGCCACAAGTATATATTTGTTTCCTCGAGATGATGGAAATGGCCCCATAAAGTCAATGCCCCAGATGTCAAAGATCTCACATACTTGAATGGCGTTTTGCGGCATTTCATTTCTTTGCGAGATATTTCCGTGACGTTGACAAGCATCACAGGTTTTGACAAATTCGTGGGCATCCTTGTAAATAGTGGGCCAATAAAACCCGGAATCAAACACCTTTTTGGCGGTGTAATTTGGACTATGATGGCCCCCGGTAGGTCCAGCATGGCAAGCTTTGAGAATGTCCATAGCTTCCTGTCCATAAACACACCGTCGGATGACTTGATCCGCACAGATTTTGAATAAGTAGGGGTCGTCCCAGAAGTAATGTTTAACATCTTTGAAGAATTTGTTCTTCTGTTGGGTCGACATTCCTTTCACTATGAAGTTACCCGCATGGTAATTTGCGAAGTCAGCAAACCATGGGGTAGTAGAGTTTCCACGAAAAGTAACCGCATTGAGTGTCTCGAGAGGAAATGTTTCATTTATTTCCTTTTTCTCGAAAACATCTTGGTGTGGGTTTTCTAATCGTGACAGATGATCAGCAGCCAGGTTCTCAGCTCCTTTTTTATCACGTATAATGATATCAAATTCTTGCAGGAGGAGAACTCAACGGAGCAATCTCAGCTTTGCATCTTGTTTTGCAAAGAGATATTTGAGAGCCGAATGATCCGTATACACCACGCATTTGGTCAAGATTAAGTACGGCCGAAATTTCTCAAACGCATACACCACGGCTAGTAGCTCTTTTTCTGTGGTGGTGTAATGGGTTTGAGCTTCAGTCATTGTTTTACTTGCGTAGTGGATAGGCTGAAAATGCTTGGATCTACGTTGCCCTAAGACTGCACCGATAGCAAAATCACTTGCATCGCACATGAGCTCAAAAGGCAAGTCCCAGTCGGGAGCAACGAGAATGGGTGCTTCAGTAAGCTGTTTCTTTAATGTTTCAAAAGCTTCGATGCACTCAGGTGAGAAGATAAAAGGAGCATCTTTTTCAAGAAGATGAGTCATAGGCCGGGCGATTTTAGAAAAATCTTGTATGAATCTGCGATAAAAACCGGCATGACCTAAAAAACTCCTAATACCTTTGACGGTAGTAGGATGAGGCAATTTAGCAATAACATCAACTTTTGCTCTATCGACCTCGATCCCATTTTTGGAAATCTTATGGCCAAGGACTATGCCTTCTTTGACCATAAAGTGACTCTTCTCCCAATTTAGACAAAGATTGGTGTCTTCACACCATTTTAGCATTTTATCTAAATGGGAGAGACATGTTTGAAATGAGTCCCCAATGACCTAGAAATCATCCATAAACACCTCCATTGTTTCCCCGATCATGTCGTGGAAAACGGCCATCATACATCGTTGGAACGTGCCAGGAGCATTACATAGGCCAAAAGGCATACGTCTATAGGCAAAAGTTCCGTATGGGCAGGTGAATGTGGTCTTTTCTTGATCCTGTGGATCAATGGGGATCTGAAAATACCCCGAGAAACCATCAAGGAAACAATAGTAATCGTTCCCTGCTAATCTCTCAAGCATTTGGTCCATGAAGGGTAGAGGAAAATGGTCTTTTCGGGTGGCGTCATTCAACTTAAGATAGTCAATGCAAACACGCCATCCCGTTACCAGTCGAGTTCGAATTAACTCGTTTTCTTCATTTGTGACAACAGTTATGCCACCCTTTTTAGGAACACAGTGAATTGGGCTAACCCAAGGACTATCTGAGATCGGGTAAATTAATCCTGCATCAAGAAGTTTGAGAACCTCTTGTTTAATAACCTCATGAATCTTAGGATTCACCCTTCTCTGATGTTGGACTGCTGGCTTGAAGTCATCCTCCATCAAGATTTTGTGAGTACAAAACTCAGGGTTGATACCCTTAATGTCGGAGAGTTTCCAAGCAATTGCTTGCTTGTGTGACTTTAAGACCTTTATGAGAGCAGTCTTTTCATCTTTACTCAAATCTCGAGCAATAATGACGGGTAATTTATCATCACCCTCAATAAATGCATACTCGAGATGAGGTGGTAAGTCCTTAAGTTCAACCTCAGGAAATTCTTCATTTTTCTCAACTGACTTGACTTCCTTATTATGAAGCTCGACGGGAGGGAGTGATGAAGGATCATCGTTGAGCATCTTCTCGATGAGAAGAATATCTCCCTCGATGTTAATTGGAGCGTGATCAATTTCCCATGAAACCGAATCACTAGACAAGTATGCTTCAATCTCTTCTAAGATGAAGTCACTTTCCTCAAATGGAGTGAGAGAAGGAGTAGAATTGGCAATGATGGGTTGAGATGAATGAGTGAGATTATCACTCGAAGAATTATGATTATAACCGAGAACTTCTTGAGAGTACTCTTCAGAAGCAACATCAATGATATCTATTCGGTTAACCGACTCAGAATCATAGTTTGCGGAGTACCTCGAAGTTTGATCAAGGTTAAAGGTGACAGCTTCATTACCCACACGTAATGTGATTTCTTGCTCAAATACATCAATGAGAGCACGACCTGTTCTCAGGAATCCTCGTCCAACAATGAGAGGAACCCGTGGATCAGCATCGAAATCAACAACTACAAAGTCAGCTGGAAAATGGAACTTTCCTACTTTCACAAATACGTCCTCGGCGATGCCAAGAGGACGAGATATTGTACGATCTGCAAGCTCGAGAGTCATGCATGTAGGAGTAAGGTCCGGAAGAGAAAGTTTCTTCCATACTGAATAAGGCATCAGATTGATGCTTGCACCAAGATCGGCTAAGGCAAAGCATTCAACCATTCCTGGAAATACACAAGGTAAGAGAAATTTTCCAGGATCTCCAAGCTTCTCGGGAAGCTTCTTCAGGATAACTGCAGAGCAGTTCTCGTTCAGAGGAGTTTTTGCCATTTCAAACAGTTTTTCCTTGTTGCTTAACATGTGTTTGAGAGTTGATGCAAAATTGGGCATCAGCATGATAGCATCCGCAAAGCTTATGTCAAAATGTACTTCTTGTAAAATTTGAAAGAATTTGTCCATTTGATGACTGGCTTTTTCACGGAGCTTTTGCTCATTCAAACGTGATGGGTAAGGAATAGAAGATTTGGATTTGGGATTTTCAACGGGAGCTACTGGAGGTTCAAAAACAACTCCTGGATTGGATTTGGGTTTCGGGACAACTTGAGGTTGGACATCGTTGGTACCTCCGTTATTAGTAGGAAGTTCCTTGTCCTTTGTCGCCTCAGGTTCACTTTCCACTACCTTCGGGAGAGAAGAAGAAGAAGAGGTAGTAGGAATAGCGGGTCCATCGTATGATACACCACTTCTGGTTGTGATCGCCTTTGCATCGCCCCTCGGGTTAGCGATCGTGTTGCTTGGAAGTTTTCCTGAGCCCGAGGGTTGATCATTTAAAGACTTCTTTAGATCAGCGATCTGACTGACCAACAACCTGTTCATTTCATCTTGGGATTTCATGAATTGCTTCAATAACTCATCAGATGATGGTCCAGTTGGAACAATGGCTTGAGTTTGATTAGGAAAATTCTGGCCTCTAATGTTCGGATTAGGGCCTTGATTTTGAAAATTTCCTTGATTAGGATTCACATTTCCCTGAAATTGATTCCCTCGATTGAAATTGTTTTGATTAAAGTTTCCTTGATGTTGGAAACCTTGATTTGGTCCGGGATAGAAATTACCTTGGTTTTGATAACCTTGGTTCATTCTAGGTTGGTTCTGATTCCGGTTTTGTATGTTAGGATTATGGTTAAAACCGGGTGGTCCCTGATAAGTATTAGCACGGTAGTTTGGTTCATTTTGAGGACGGTATTGATTACCTCCCTGATGTGAAGTACCGGCTATAGCATTGGCTTCAAATGGACTACCATCGGTGACAGTACAGTTGTAGTATGCATGAGGGCCACCACAAGTGACACAGACCTCGACTTTCTTCACTTCACCATGTGATGGTGTCTGTGTGAAAGTGACTTTCTTTTGGTTAGCAAGAACCAAAGCCTGAACAATATCCGTGAGTTTATCAATCTTAGCATCGGTGCTAGATGTACTCATGTGAGATGAAGAAGAAGGTCCTGAATTAGACTGAGACTGATATGTCTTTGTTCGGAAAGGGCGGACCTGGGACTTGTTTTCTATGATTTGCAAGGCTTCTTTTGTGGTCTTGCTCAGGAAATTACCTCCCGCGGAGGCATTTAAAGAGTCTTGGTTAGTTTGGTTCAGACCATTGTAGAAAGTATCCATTTGCATTAACTCGGTAAAACCATGATGTGGACACTTTCGGAGCAACTCTTTGTAACGATCCCATGCCTCACCGAATGATTCATCAAATCTTTGAGCAAATTTCATTATCTCATTCTTAAGACTTGTAGTTCGGGATGGTGGATAGAATTCGTTAACAAACTTAGTGACTAAATCTTCCCATGTCTCAATGGAACGAGGGGGTTGTTTCTCAAGCCAATTCCGGGCTTGTCCCTCTAGAGAGAATGGGAACAGAAGAAGCTTAATTGCTTCATGTGGGACATTCTTGTATTTGATGGTAGATGCAATCTTGTTAAACCATCGAATATGTGCATGAGGATCATCCCGCTCAAAACCATAAAATTGGCTTTGGGTTACAAGATTAAGCAACCCGGTTTTGAGCTCGAAGGTATCAGCCACGATGGCTGGGACAATAATGGCATCTCCGTAACCCTCGATGGGTGCTTGGAGAAGCTCATTCATCGGTTTATCTTCTGCCATTATGACAGGGGGTGGTGGTACTAGACGTTCCTCAGTCACGGCTGAAGGAGCAGAACGTCCTCTACGTCTACGCGGAATATTTGCAAGCTCTGAAAGTGGACTTGTGGAGCTGGAAGAACGAGTGCGCATGCACTAAGTTTAAAAATCAGTTTCCAAAACAAATGCGAGGCAAAACGACAAGTGAACTTAAACCAATAATCACAAATGAAATGGCTTCTTTGAAAAAGGTACACCAAATCACAAGGACACAAAGGCAAGTTTTGATCTGTAAGATTGGGAACTTATTAATGTTCACACCCCCAGTTGGTAGGTGTTCTGCCTTGATTTGCGGTGGTTGATTTTTATGTATTTATTAAGTACCACTGAAAAGACGTAGGTATGGATTTGTGCTAAGGGTTTAAAAACTTTTGGACTATATTTTTGGTATCGTCTCGTTTAACTAAATCGTACCTCTTTAAGAATCACCTTAAAGAAAATACAGGATAGAAAACGTTACGATTGTTTTGTTGTTTTATATATTTTTGGTGTTGTTAACACTTTAGGAAAAGTGTTAATGAACTTTTTTATTTTGATAAAAAAACTGTCTACAAAAGGTGGTATATGTGCAAGTACGGGTCTGGAAATGTTTAAAACACGCTAAAGCCTCCCCGGCAGCGGCGCCAAAATTTGGTCGGATCCAAACCGTCAAGTTTATTACACAAGTCAACCACTTGTGAATGGTCAACCGTAATAAAATTCAAACAGTCTAAATCCAATGCAATTTCCCTTGGAATATAGTGGATTCCCGGGTCGTTAAGTCCCACGGAGGATTAATGGTGCTTAAAAACGTTCAGATGTCGAATGATCACTAAGGATAATGATCTGCAAGGATTTTGATTGGTAATTACACTACTGATTGATTGGAATGGTATTTGGATACAGAATTATAAAGCACAACAATCAGATTAAACAAACGTGAATGCGTATGTTTACTAAATTCTACGTAAACGTACAAAATAAAACGTGAGTTTTAAGAAATAAAAGACCTACAAATATGAAAATGATATTTTTATAAACCTAATAATAAAAGAAAATTATTATAAAATTAAAATTATTTTTTATAACTATTTATTTAATTATTATTAATTAAAAACTATTTTTAACTATTTAATAATACTCTAAAATATAATAAAATATGAAATAAAGCTAGAAAAATGAAATTATGACTTAGAAAAATCTAAAATATTATAAAACTTATTTGAAAAATGAAAAGATATTTATTATGCTTTTTATTTATTTATTATTAATTATTTAATACTTTTTAACTATTTTAAATTCTAATAAATACTAAACAAGCTAAGAAAATTCTGAACTTTTTTATAAAATTATCCTATGATAACAGAAAACTAAGAAAATTATAAAAACAGAAAGTGCTTAATAATAAGCTGAAAAAGAAAATTAAAAGCTAATTTCTATTAAATAAACGCTATCACTATTTTTAAAATGATGTTTTTGTGTTTTTCTTTTTTTAAACCTATTTAACTACTGATTATAAGCAACTTTAATGAAAACAAAAATTTACAAACTAAGAAATGAGCAAATTGAGAGCTTATTATCTCAACAGTTAAGCTTTTGAGCTTAATTTGATGTTTAAGCTCAAACAAGCTTCACAGTTGGAACAAAAGGTAAAATAAGACACAAATAAGCTAAAGCTACTTATATGAAGCTAAAAAGCACAAAGGACTACACTGATAAGCTTAAAATAAGCAAATAAGCAATTGTACTAAACCAAGAAACCAAACAGTCCTGCAAGGATTTCTAAAAGCAATTTAAGCTCATGAAATAAGCTAAAAATCTCAAAATAAAAACTGAGGGTGCAAGATGGATTGGTGGGCTTCTCAGAAAACCAAAATATACAAGGCTTGACCCACTATTAAGCTCTGTGTGAGCTTGTGAAAATGGCTTGAGTACACTGGGTATGCAGTTTACACAGAAATAGGACAAAGAAAAAGCTATAAGCAGCCCTATCAAATAAGCTATAGAGTTGAAAATAAGCACTGGACTAAAGAGATGGGTAGTTTGGCTTTCCAAAAAGCCAAGGTTCAAACTCTAAGTCCAACTAATAAGCTCTGTGTGGGCTTATTAAAATGAGCAGATAACACAAACTCCCTTTGGTACAGGGGAGGTTTTTGAAAAAGGGCTTAAAAGAAACTAAAAATTAAGCAGTTTAATAAGCTAGCTATAGATTATAAAAAATACTATGGTAAAGATGAGCAACTGAATATTAATATCCCAAAAGCTCAAATCTTGAAACTTAATATTAAGTCCTATATAAAATTATCTATTTTATTAAAAAACGACTAAACTGAAATTTTGACTTTTTAAGTTACACTATTAAGTTGACTTAAGTGAACTTTGAATTGATTCTACTTACTGATTTTGTTGTAATAACCTAAGATAAGATGAAATTAAGCTAGGTTACTAAGTTTTAAACAACTATGATGAATTTTGTTTCCTAAATCCTAACAGTTAACAACCTAGGTGAGATTAAAAAAAATATTTTGACTTTTTAACAAGTGAGGTCTGGTTTTTATTGTTGCAATGAGTTATTAGAACCTAATATGACATGTAACAAGCAGAAACAATGACTTGAACACCTTCTATCTCAGTTAAACAAGCAAATCCAAACAACACTTTTATAAAACTGTTTTGAAGCTTTTCAAAGCTTAACACTGATTTAAGCCATGAAACTGATTCACACAAACATATAATGATATAAAAAGCTGATTTGAGCACCTAAACACTAACAATAACAACTGAGACCTATGAATCACTATTATGCAATATTACTAGTGAAAAAGAGAAAACAAAGCAACTACAAGAACTGATGAACAAGCAGTCAATTTTAAGCTATAACTTAACTAACATAAACCAAATAAGCATAAAAAAAAAGAGAAACACAGTGATAAGCAGTACTACAGTGAATGGTCAAAATAAAGAAATAAGCTTACAATTTGCAAACAAGCTTACAACTGAGATCCAAGGACTGAAATCACAACCTACAGCTTCCCAAGAAGCTCTAAACCCAAGGCAATCCAATATTCACCCTGCTCCAGCTTTGATCTTCATTTCCATTGATTTTTTTATTTTTCACTAATTTTTTTGGTATTTTTGGTAATTTTTTCTTTTTGATACTAAACTGAGTTTTAAAGGTTTCTAATAGCTGTATTAAGCTATCTAGGAGCTTATGTGAGCTTTTTCAGTCCATACTAACAACTACAAACAACATTAGGCTAACATGATATTTTTGAACTTGAAAATTTGCATAAACTGAAATTGAGACTGAAAATGAAATTGATTATTAGAAATAGATTCAAATACACTGGAAATACTTAAACAAGTCACTTGAAAGCTAAATTTTACACTGGAAAGCTTAAAGTAATTAAAACGACTAAGGAATTTAAAAATTACACTAGATAATTCTCTACATTGCACCAAGCTTGCTTATAAAGATCTTTTTGAGTCCCTTGTCGACCTCTGAGACTTTCCCACTTATTTCCAGCCATTGGATCCATCAAACTCATCATATTCGTCCATTTGGCAATTTTGGCGCCAAAATATCATTAGCAGGTATTTGCAATTAAAGAAGTTTGGGAGGATGTGGAGGTGGAGGGAAGTGGGTATACAGCTGGGGAGTGAGGTGGAAAGGTGGAAATGAAAACCATGGTGGTTTTATGGGGTGTCTGGTTTTGGCGCGATTTGTGTGAGGACGATGAACAGTGAGCTGGTATTTGACTTTCGTTGACCCGGTATTATTAATAACGGGGTGAGTTCATTTGGGGGGGTTCAAAATGGATTTGGCAGGGATCAAAAAGGTCAAGGTCCAAGGTTCAAGGGTCAAGTGGTGGGTTTGGGCTTGTGATTTGGGCCAGCTGGGTTGTAGGATTGGATTTGGGATTGTGTTTAATAATAACAAAGGAGTCCGTTTGGTTTAGATTAAGCACAAGGACCATTGTTGTAATTTCTGGAATCTTGAGGGACTGAACCTGCCACTTTTCCAAAGTTAACACAAGGATCAAATTTGCCATATATGAATAGTACAAGGACCACATTTGATTATTTTCATTTTTTAAATATCCGAGGACCTTTTATGACAATTTTCAAACTTTAGGGACCTAAGTTGCAAATATGCAATTTTAACTTCAAAGGACTATTTTTGACAACTCATGAATCCCTAGGGACTTTAAATAACATTTTTCTTTATTTTGATTTGCCAGGGACTATATTTGACAACTTTTGAAACTTGGGGGACTAAAACTGCCAATTGTGCAAACTTGATACGTTTTTCACCTGATTTTGGTATTTTTGCATTTAAAACACATAAAACACTTATTTGTGATATTTTTATCATTTTGATGCATTTCTGAGTGTTTTCAGATATTTTTGCAGTTTAAATGGTACAAAAATGATGAGTATTTAGACACTCATCAATGATTTTCATGATAAACAACATTGATTGTAAAATCATTTATATTTGATTTGTGTGTCATTATAAGTTTTACCAAAACTTATTCAAATGCTCTACACACATGATTATGAATTCTACAAAAGTATATATTTGATAATTGATTGGAAATGAATTACTAGTGATTTCCTATATAAAGTGGCTTGACACCCGTTTTTCTTATACTTTGTTACTAACTAATAAAAAGAACAAATCCTTTGGGACGATCTTGACTTACGCAAACCTTTACTATAATCGGATGAGTATACTTGCTCGTATGTGTTTTAAAGTAGTAGGCTTAAGTAATCGTGTTTATAAATTTTAAAACTTATACACATGAAGAACATCAAGTTTTTGGCGCGTTTCCAGGGATATGATTTGATTTTATTGTATTTTTTAGTTTAAAAGTATTTTCTAAGTACAAAATCAGTTTTATTCACTTTACATTCGGAGTAAAAAGTTTTTTTTGTTGGTCACGAAGGTCAACCAATTCGGTTGCGAATGCATACCGATCGTTTGGCAGCCTCAGTAGAATTATTATGTTTTTATTTTTCATTATTCTTTAGAGTTTTTTTATTAGTATATGTTTAGCTATGTTTAATTATTGATTAGTGTTAGGTCACCATAATATTGATAACACAAGCATAAGAATGATAAGAGAAAGGTGTAGAATGGTTTAGACTTTCACACACAAGAATAACAAAGTTTTAGTAGTATTATGAAAGAATCAACACTCTCAAATGAGAGTTACAATTGTTTAAATAGGAGAGGAGGTTAGTGAAACACTTTTAGTCCCTTCCTCTTACACGTTTAGGCTTTGTCGGGCTTACTTCATAAGCCTAGACATAATTACTAACATATAAGCCTAAACACTTAGCAACCTATTACATAGTTAATGACCGATACTTGATAGTAGTTACACGTAATCCCAAAAAATTTCCCCTAAGGGTTGGTCATCTAGGTTGCTTAACGTCTTTTCAGCAATCTTCTTTCTTGTGTTCTTTGACGTCTTATGAATCTTTGTTCGTCGTTCTTTGTTATTGTGGTAATCATATGTTGTTGTCTGTCATTCATCAACGTCTTTGGTACTGGTGTCTTCACGTCTTTCTCCACCATGCTCATACATCTTTTGACTTTGAATCTCCATTTGGTGTAGTTCTCAAGTCTTTAAACTTTGTAGATTCTTTGACTTTGACGTAGAATCATTCTTAACTTTGTGTTTCCTTTGATTTTGGTGAGAACTTTCATGTGATACGAAGCTGGTATGATTATGTGGATATGGAGTGTTTTTTATGGTAATGGTGGTAGTGAAGGTCTCTCCTGAAACCCCAAATCTCCAATCCTGCATGTTAACAGTTAGGAATAAAGTTCCCGATGTTAGAGTTCATATATTTTGTACAGGTACATCCCAGATCGCTGGCGCGTTCTTTGACGAATCTCAAATCGGATGGTCACTGGCATGTCCCCGTACTTAATATCTTCACTCTATCGTTGTGAGCCGTTGGAGTACACCGAGCTATCACTCCACGACTGTAGACTGTTTGAGACCACAACGAACACTAAGCGTAACCCACAAGGTATTACCGAAGTGACCTGCTGTCAGGGATGTTTGGTGTTGACTCTGGCAGGAGTTTCCATTCAGTCATTGAGGATTACTTGTGTAAATCCCCTCATTAAAGTTCTGGTAGATTTCTAGGATATGCGTAGGATTCTAGGATATGGTAGATTTCTGGTAGATTTCAAGTGTTTGAACAACTTGTGTCATATATTTCAATCTAAAACACGTTTTTAAGTACGGATTTCTATTAAAACTAATCAATATTAACCTAAACTATCCCTTGGCTCTTGATACCACTTGTTAGGTCACCATTCTATCACATCAATATGTATTTCTAGAGAGAGAAAGTTTTAGAGAGAGAAAGTGGAAGGAACTAATGAAGGATTAATGAAAATGATAATTGAAATTAGAACCAACACCCTCTCCCTTCAAGGGAGGGGGAATTTATAGTGTTTACATAAGTAGGGGTGTTTCCCCTTGGTTCTAGAAGAACCTCTTATCACAGCTCATGGGTTTACTACATGAGCTGTAAATCTAAATACAAACATTTATAAACCATAATTGTTAACGACCTATTACAAATGAAATGACCTACACTTTACAATAAGACATGTTCCTAACAATCATGCAGGATTGCTGTGGATATCCTCAAAACTCATCCTTACAACAACATGCTCACCAACTCAGCAACTGTACTAGAAATATACATTCATCAATTCTGGCACACAATGAAAAGGTTTGATGGTCAAGATGCTGTCACGGTAACTCTCAATGATAAAGAAGTCACCGTCACTGTAGCAGATCTGAGAACAATTCTTCTTCTGCCTGCTATCCAACCTGCCGACTATGTAGCAATTCTAAGTGAAGAGGCTACATTGCAATTCATGGTCGATATTGGCTATAATGAAGTTGCTCACGATCGATATCAAGAACATTCCTCAACCTTGGAGGACTTTGTACATCATGATCGCCAAGTCAGTTTCTGGAAGAGACAACGGTCATGAGCACTCTAAACTCATGCATCTACAAATCTTCTGGGGCATGGTCAACAAAATGCACATCGACTATGCAAGCCTGATCTGGGAAGACATGATGTCCCACCTCAAGAAGCCTGGGACAAAGGTTCCCTTCATCAGATACACGAAGCTGTTGATCCAAAATATTCTCGGGAAAAATCGGGACATCCCCTTGAGAATCAATGACCCCAAGAACCACTCTGTGTTGTATGAGCCCATACTGAACACTGTCAGATTCAAAGACTCATCAACAAAGAATCAAGGTTCAGGGTTACTGGACTGCCTTCTCACTGACGAAATCAAAAGTCTTCCATCGTACCAACGATATCAAGAAGCAGTGAAAGCCGGCAAAGTCGGGTTTATGAATGAAAAGACTTCAGCCGTTCCAGTCAAGAGGACCAGAAGATCAGGCAGCGCTGAAAGCATTGAAAGCACTGGAAGTTCTCACAAGTATCCCAAAAGGAATCCATCTCGCAAGAAAAGAGTTCCAACTCAGATCGTCCGTTCTCAAATTAAACCTGAAGATACTCAAGAGGACGTCGATTCTGAAGATACTGAGTCTGAAGAGGTGGTTCGGTATTTCAAAACTGCAACAGATGAAACAACCTCACTGAGGTCAGATGACAAACCACCCAGTCCCAAATCAGAAAAAGGGAAGACACCAGTAGCTGAAGGAGAAGAAGACAGCTCTGATGATGACACATAACAAAAGGATGAACAGCAATACCACAAGACTCTTAAGCAACTGAGGTTGCAGCATGCTGCCACTGAATTAAACCTTCAACAAACCCGAGGCCCTGGAGATTCCAGTGGTGGTGCACTAACCACACCAGTTCTTGATGCGTTTAATCAACCCGATAAGGGAACTGGTACCACTACTAAGGAATCAACAGAGCAACAGCAACAAGAGTACGACATCAAGTTCGACTTTGAGGAACAGAAACAAGAAAAGACGGAGAAGATAACTGATGAATATGTGGAGCAAGCCGCTAAGGAAAAAGTAGAGGAAGAGACAAGAGCTCAAGAGGAAGCTGATAATTATCTTCAACATAATCCTGAACATAACCCGGAACAATCTTCAGAGCAACCTCAAGACCCATCCACAACTGAATCATCATCTCACTCCTCACCACCACCTTCAGAGAAGACAACCACCAGATCATCCTCCAAATCAATCAAGAAACCCTCTGACACTTGGGCGTCACGTGCCAAAACTAAGATCGTTAAGGCTGTCAAGCAAGCCAGAAAATGAAATGTCGTTAACAAAAAGTTGAATCAGCTGGCTGACAGGGTTAACTTACTCGGTGATTTGATGAACGAGTTCTCAGAGGAAAGAGACCAGATCCAGCAACTCCTCAACCGAGACATTCAAGGTGAAATGGACAAGACAATTAGGGAATACACTCATAAGTTCCTTCTTGACACCGTCCCTGGAGTCACAAAAGAAATGTTCGCAAGACAACTCTATCCATATCTGATGTCATTGGTCAAGCAAACACTTTCAACTACACCAGCGGTGATGCAAATCTGACCAATTCCGCCTCCTCTTGTCACTGAAGCTGATTTGATCTCAAAACTGATGATGCAGATGTCTCCCCGATCTCCAACTTTCACTTCTAATGAATCAAAACTTTTTGAGGCATTGGTTGCATATCAACTAAAGACAGCTTGCAAGGAAGGAGCTGGTCAAGAAAAGCGACCAAGAGACGATGATGATGCGGACAAGGATTCAGAGCCTAAACGTCATAAGAAAATAGGCGAATCCTCATCTATGCATCCACCACCCCCAAAGACCACCACCACAGAGAGATCATCTCAACGACCTCCTGCTTCTGATAAACCTCAGGACTCTGAGTCTCCACCACCATCTGAGAAAACTGGTGATCATTTCCAATACACCGGTGGTGACGACGAAGAGATTCCTGAGCCCCAACAACCACCCTCATCTACAACATCAAGCAAGCAACAAAAGGAATCATCCTCCAAGCCAATGAAGAAAAGATCAACCTCCGTTGTATCATGGTTGGATGAAGATGATACTGAAGAATACGAATGGTTTAGCAATCTTGTTGATGCCACCCCTCGATTGCTGGAAGGCCAAGAACCGATAGATGGTCGAACTATTGAGCACGTTAAGATCATTTAGGATAAGTTCAAAGTGAAGAATATGACGAAAGGGGAGTTACGCCGAATCAAAAACGATGTGTTTCAACTGATAAAGGACAGCTCCGATAGTGCTATTGAAGTCGAATATCATCTAGACAACATCGCACGCGCTATGTCCAACAACATTGATTGGCTCAACCCTGAATCAAACATTGACTTCACAAGACAAGATAAGACTCCATACTACACAGACTGGACCAAGCCACTACCAACCATTGGTCGACCAGATCAACCAAGGATGCCCTATCAATACTTCTTCAACAACGACCTGGAATTTCTTCAACACGGTAGCGATGTAAGCAAGAAATACGCTACGTCACTCACCTTTAACATCCCAGCAGCAGTCTTCTCCAACAATGTTGCCATCGAGGAAGAAGCCACAAGAATGTTTGTTGAAAATGTGGTGAATTATGATCTCGATGCATAGTATGGCATTCATCATTGGCTTGCAAAAAGAAGACTATACTACAGAATATGCCAAGTTCAGAAATCAAACAAAGAGGTGTTCACTGACAAACGGATCGTTGCTATCATGAATGTCAGTCTGGTTACGAAGTGGGATTACTCATTCTTGGAAGAGATCAAAGTCAAATGTCAAGACGAGCTAGAATATGATTTTACTGAAGCTGATTTTCTGAGATTGTCGCTCAACGACATTGAAGAAATGTATCTGGCTAAGGTACAAGGTCGGATGCAACATTTCTCCACCAACATCCAGCTCCAGTACATCAATTTATTGTTGATATTCATAAGAAGCAGAGTGATCCAGGAACGTGTTGAAGATCATCAACTTGCCGTGGAATCATACCAGAAACAAGTCAATCTCACTAAACCGTTGCTACACTTTCCCGATATCAACCAACTCTCTCAGTACACCATTGTGAAGAAACCAAAGTTTGGAGTTGTTTACCGCAGTGAACTTCACTACAACTGTTTCATGGTGTGCAACGAGCTTCACAATTTTTGTGATCATACTCTGAAGAAGGTTCGTGATGGGTTAGCGTATTGGTCGAAGGAGATTCACGAAGGTATTGGGTAGAAGAAGCGGTGGAATTCTAAAGAAAGGAGGGATGTTAAGAAGATTATCACAAGGATAGATGAAAGGTTGTTTCATCGTGATCAGATGCGGAACCTTGAGAGCTTTGGGGGTGGACGACAGAGTTTCCCTCTTACGGGTTATCAACGTCAAGAGAGAACTCCCGGTTTTATTGAAGGATTGACTGGTACTCCTTAATCTATTTCATTGATTGATATTTGGATGATATGATTTGTATATTGACTATGGCTTGTGCACACATAACAGTGTACAACCCGTACTTGTAATGAAAGGACCCTGTGGTACGCATCAGTGCCACAATCCTATAAAAGGAGCGAAAGCTTCTTACTTTTGAGTAACACTTATCAAAACTTTCATTTTTCAAAGTTTTGCTCAAAAGAACAAGTACTTCCCCTTAAGTTTTCAAAACCTCAAAAGTTAATATTACTTGTTGAGGGGGAGTATTTGCTAAAAATCTTTGTTCACAAATTGTTCTTCGTGGAAATCTTCTCACAAAACTCGAAATGGTCATATTCGATATCAAAATTTCATCAAAAATAACATTAATATGCCATTTTTTAGGGGGAGAAAAATTGTGTGATACAAATATGTTGGAAATTGTGATTGAATCTTCGTGCTAAGACTTAGCCCATGAATTGACGAGATCTGAACTATCATACATCGAAAAGATTTGTCTTCCAAGACTTATCCGAGTAGATCGTACCTATTCGAGAAACTCTTGATAGACATGAACCTTGACGGGTTTGACAACCTTTCGAGGTTTGTCCACATCTTCAAGGTAGTTATTAGAGCTAGTTGTCACCTAAAAACTGACAATGTATCTCTTTAACTATGCAACGTAACCGTGTCTCGCGGATAATTGTCTATCTTGAGTCGATCAATTCAAAAGTGCGCGCTCTTCCTTCACTGTGCAGATTTCTGTCAAAACACTTAAGCACATATGGAGGGGGAGTATTTCTGAAAATACAAAACTCTCGAAGTGTTACAAAAATGTTTTCACTCATAAACACTTTGAGAGATTTTTGAGAAAATGGTATTATGGCAACTTAGGATAGTCATGGAGTTATAAGGTGACTAAGGTTAGGAATAACCGTCCTATGATCCGCCAGAGCCGGAGGGATCTACCCAAGGACACCACCAATATTTAGAATTTAGAAGTCCTTAGGTATGATTGTAAAAAGGAGAAAATGAGAATCGGAGAAAGAATGAGTTAAAGAATTAAAAGAAAAGTAAAGAAAAGGGTGAAAAGAAATAGCCCTCCAAATTAATCAACTTAGGGTAGACACCGGGTTCAATACATATGCTACTGGTTGTCACTAGATGACACCAGTATTGAAGATTAAAGTCGTCATGGACCCAGTGACGCATGCACTAAACCTTCTTAGCCACTCAAGTTTCTCTCAATAGAAGCTTGTTTCATTTTCACAGGGAATCCTACGTAAACTATCGGCTTTCTCTTAGAGATTGCTGGTATTGAAGAAGGAGACCCTCTCCCTAGTCTCCACTCAGGAAAACCAAAATGCACTATTGAGTCTAGAGCCACGAGATTCATCAAAAGATATCTTAGGAACACTTGACATTTCATCACTTGTCGTTCAACATTAAGGATGCAAGTGATAACATTATCGAGTCCTTCACAGATCTTAGCAATCTGTCGAGAACATTTATGAGAGGTTCACAATTGTGATCCTCAGTGATTGAATGGAAACTCAAGTCAGGGTCAACATCAAACAGCCCTGACAGCAGGTCACTTCGGTAACTCCTCATGGGTTACGCTTAGTGTCGTCTCAAATGGTCTACAGTCGTGAGGTGATGCTTCGGTGTACCTCAGCGACTCACATGAACTGTAGGTGTACTTTGGTACATCGTGTTATCCTACTTGAGGGACTCCTGTTCAGGAACAGCCTTTGCTAGAATTAGAGATGTGTTTTCACACTATGCTGTTAACACGCTCGAAGCTCGAACTTGTAAGTGCTGGAAATCCCGCTAAGGAGATTCCTTTCAAGAATCGAGTCCTGAAGATGTGGGTCATTACTTGAACTTATTCAATGTAATGCCAATTGTCCCTTATGGGATTCGAACGTCTGATTCGCCCGACCAAGGTGAATGGAATCAAGACATTCATCAGAAGAACAATCGTAGTGGTCAATTCTCTAAGAAACGACCACAGTGATCGATTGGTGTTTATCACTAACCCATTCTTATTTTTTCTTCGTATGGATGCTCCTGGGAGATGATCGGGCTGATTCTCCACATGCTCATACCAACAACAACACAATTTGAAGTTCTCTCAAAAGGCAACACAAAAGTCAGAATGATTCTTCCTCAAAGCCAAAGAATCTACAAACTTTAAAGACTTAGAGAACTACATCAAAACTGTAATCCAACGTCAAAGAGCATGTGAGTATGTTGGAGAAGGACGTAGAGACACCTGAGCAATGAAGCGGACCTGATGCAGACAACAACAACATAACATCACCATATCCACACCAGAACAAAGAACAAAGATTACGATGATGTCAAAGCTGAAAACTTCAAAAGAAACAAGATCCTCACACTGGGGAGATTGTTGGAATCAGGACATTACTTCTCACAAGAAAGAGGAATGTCAGAAGACGTCAAGGCAACTATTACATCAACACCAACAATTTTTCAAGATTGCTGGAGTCATTTATTAATTACCAAAACTTAGGGGGAGATTGTTGGAATCACTCCTAACTTATATTTCAAGTGTTAGTAATTAGTTTGTAATAGGTTGCTTAAACTAGGCTTTTATGTTTGTATTTATGGCAAGGCTTATGTAGAAAGCCCATGAGCCTTGGCCCAAGTCCAATAAGGAGGGAATGGACTAGTAGTGTTGCCCTAGCTCCCTTCCCCTATAAATAGACATGTAAACCTTCCTTGGAAGGTTGGTTATTCACTTTTCACTTATATCCTACGCCTAAAGTTTATTAGTTATTCGTGTGTTTGTGTTTTATATTCAACCGATCTTTCTTCATCTATATTTCTTACATATTGATGCTTGTGTTAACTTATGGTAACCTAACAGATTGTATTCCAAGCTGAGCTGGTGCATCCCTCAGTCTTTCATATCTTTTGCTGAGAGACTTCATCAAATCCTTGACTACCTGATTTTTCTTCTTTTTAATGATGGGACCACGTTCATCAAGTTCAGTGATCCCGAAGTTAGTGAACTTCATAGGATCATGAACCTCAAAGTCCCTCTTGTCTTCTCCCATGTAGAAATTCATTGCAAGAGGCTTGGATCTGGGGATGATGTAAACATCAGTGATTTTCTCAGGTGCCCCTTCTGCTTGTCATAGTCCAGGTGTAGTGATCGATCCTTGCTTGTCTTATTTCACGAGTCTTCTTAGCCTTGTCATCCCTTTTCTTTCTTAGGGCTGCCATCTCAGCATCCTGGGCTTCTTTAAACTTAAGACCAACTTGTCCTTTTTCCAGTGTAGTAGGATCGATCCCTAACTTCTCAGCTTCTTCATGAACCACCTTGACCAAGGCAGCTTTGCTCTTCCTCAGCCTGTTTCTTGAGTCTGTCTTCTTTATCAAGATATGCACTTAGCTATTCTAGACTAAGCAGGTACTTTTTGCCTTGTATTTCATAAGGGATCTTGACTGGTTTGGGTGTGATCATGATGCCTTTGCCTTTGCCTTTGTCCTGGACTGATGATGTTGATGTTGATATCACTGGAGGTGTTGTTGTTACCACTGGTGTTGTTGTTGCTGTTATTCCTGTTGGTGGTATTGAAGAGACGGGTACTGCAGATACTGATTGAGTTGCCTCCCCCTTAGTGTGAGAGGGTTCAGCTGATCTCTCCCCCTCAACTGTTGCTGGAGTGTTAGTGAGAGCAAGAGTTGGTTGAGACACTGAGGGAGAAGGATCAGCTTGACCTTTGAAGGCCTGATAAATCTTCGAGACCATGGACTTGATTTCTGATGTGTCTTTTTGAAGGCTGGTGACTTGTTCTCCAAGAGTGACCTGAGATAATTCCAGCGCAGTCATTCTAGGCCCGAGATTCCAGGCCATAGAAGAAGATGATTTAGCCAGATCAGCAACCTTTGTATCCAATGAGCCCAGAGTGGACTGAATAGCCTTAACTGAAGTGGTAAGACCCAGAACATTTGAATTATTTAGCATAGTGATCAGTTCAGTGAGACTAGAAGAGTTCTTCATCTATGCTTCCGAAGCCTCAAGCACTTTTGTGTTTAGTGCAGGGTCTTCCTTGACTGATTCCTTGATTTCATCAAGCTTGTTATGAGCATCCTGAAAAGTTTTCAGGAATTTTTGGTCATAAGTGAGATCCCTGTGCTCATCATTATCGTCATAGTTAGCAACCACTTCATCCTTGAGATTAGCATAACTAGCAGCTGCTTCAACATGCTGATCCCATAGAGTATCAGTAACACCAGAGTATAGTTTCTGAGTTGCTCTCCTTAGATACATTACCAGTTGCCTTTCAGTGAGAGGTAGAATATTGTCATAATTATTTAAGTTTTCAGGATAAGAAGATGTGGAAGAGTCCGAGGAGTCAGAGGAGTCATCAGGCTAAAAGGGTGACTCTTCAGGCTCTTTTGGATTAGGCTGATTCTATTTTTCTTGTGGTTGAACATCAGCGTCCATTTCTTCACCAGCAGAAAAAATTTCTTCCTCATTGTCAGCAGTAATCGCTTCATCAGAAAACAATATTTCATTAACCTCAGCAACAGTTAGGAGACCAGTGGGGGTGATGGGTTCCGTATCAGTGGATGGTTTTTTTCCCCTAAGTCTTTGTCCCCAAGGACCCCTCAGACACTGATGGGTGTTTCCTAGTGTCTTCTCCGGAGTTAGGATTGGTTGTGAGTTCCATATCAGCGGGTTATTTCTTTCCCTCTGAGTATTTGTCCCTCGTTGCTCCTTCAAGCACTGGTGGGAGTTTCCCAGTGCCATCCTTAGAAGCAGTGGCAGTAAGATCCCTATCAGTGGGCTATTTGTTTCCCCTGAGTCTTTGGGATCAGTGGTTGTGCCCTCGAACAAAAGTTGTGATTTGCGAATGTCCTCATCAGGCTTAGTGGAAGGCGCTCCCCTACCAGCGGGTTTTGTGTTTCCCTCTGGATCTTAGGGAGTAGTCTATGGGACCAAGGGCACTGATTGTGATGTATCAGTGTCCTTCGTTGTCACTGAGGTGGATGTTTCTTGGTCTCCCTTGGGTGGCTTATCAGTCTGGGGCTTTTTATGCCTTTTAGGCTGTGTTCCAGAAGCCTCAGGGCCCTGAGACTTGGGTTTGGTCTTAGTCCGAGTCTGAGACTTCCCCTTTCTCTTTTTGGGAGCAGGGTTTGGAGACACTGAGTCCCTATGGTTGTTTACAGCAACCATATGGGCCGTCAATTCAATTCCAGTGACCAGGGATGGGTTCTTTTGAAAATTTGATTGACTCATGGTGGCTGGTAAAGCACCATATTTAAAATCCTGGGTATAGTTGCAACCCAGTAACACTTGTAAAGCACAAGAGACAAATATAGGGTATGAAACGTATTTCACCCTAGTTTTGCTCTGTAGCTTGGTTACGAGATCACTGTAAATGATCTCCCTTATGTCGACATTAGTACCAGTCATCAAGCAGTAGGCCATCATCAACTGAATAGAATTAATTTGTTCAGTGGATGAGTGGTTCCCGCCGAGAACCTGAATCACAAACGTGAACAGGATCCTCCAATCCGCGGGAAAGGAGTTCTTGGTGACTGGAGTTTTGTCCAAAAGTTTTGGATCAAAAGCAATTTTACCTAACTCAGCCTTAACAATGGTTGGGTCAGGGTGAGCAACATAATTTCCCTAATTGTAGTCAAGACCTGTTGATGAGCAAAATGTTTTGTAGTCCAGGGTGACTGCTTGTTCCCCATTTAAAATAGAAAACCTGATGAGAAACTCCCTGAGGAGTCTTGGTTCGTTCTCATCAGTAGAGGGTGTCAGGTCATAGACCATTGCAGTTGCCCAAAACTCCCTGAGGAAGTTATGGTACAGTATAGATGGTAATTGAACAAAGGCATGTTTCAGTGGGCAGTTTAGCAAAAATTTCATGATTCCCTTATAGGCTGGGACATCATGTGGGTATTCAAAATTGCCTATAATGTTGTTCGTTTTAAATTCAACATTTTCAAGACCGCATACCCACTGTGGTGCAAACTGAAGACTTTGAGTTCTTGCCATTACCATTCAGAAAGATTTAAGTTTTTGATAATTTTGTTGACAAGAACAATCAAAGTATTTAATTCCTTTTAAAAGTTTGTGGTGAAAAACTTTTGTATATTGTTTGCAAAGATGAATTTTTGCTTAAACTGGTTTTACATCAAAGAAATAGAAAGCAAACAATTTTCCTCTTTAAGCATTGGTGCCGAAGTCTAACTTTGAAACGCGATATCTTATTAACATCAATTTTATTTTGTACATGTAAAGGCTTATTGTTAAGCTCTCTTAAAGAGGACGCAGACTTACAAACTATTACTAATATGTATCACACATGCATGTTTTATAAATTTGTCGGTTTAAAGCAGGCAGGGACTACCTTCTGGGTAAGTACTGTGGAATCGAATAACTAACTATGATATTGCACTAACTCGTCGTTAAAAAAAAAAAAAAAAAAAAAACGTCGAGGCTTTGCATTTCGAGAACAGAAAAAAAAATTGCTTTTTTATTACTTAGAAAAACAAATTTGTTTTTATTAAGCTTTGCATTTCGGAAAAAAAAAGTATTCCATTTCGAAAAAAAAAAAACGATAGAAGATTTCAGACTATCACTTTTTGGTTGCGTGTCATGTATAGGCAAGTGGTGAATAAACATGTTTATGGTCCTTAGAGCACCCGGTGTGGGCTCGTTGTGGGTGTTCGTCGTCCTTCGTTGTGACACCGCTGGAGCTCGCCGTCCGTCGCCGTGATTTGTGCCGTCGTCTGCACGACAAAGATGAAAGTGTACTATTTTTTATTTTTATTTTTTTCTCTCTTTTAATAAGATGATATTGTGATAATAAGGTGATAAAGTGGTAGTGGTGGGCCCCAAATAAAGAGGTTAAGGTTTATTATGAGTGAGGAGGTGGTCTGTTGTGGTTAGTTGTGAAAAAATAGGATGCTGATGTGGCGCTGAGTTGGCACGACGACGAACCTTCACTTCGTTTTGACACCTAGTGCTCTTAGTCATTAACCAATCCTTTTCCCTTGATGTTCAA
Source organism: Chrysanthemum makinoi (assembly GCA_910596185.1). NCBI lineage: Eukaryota > Viridiplantae > Streptophyta > Magnoliopsida > Asterales > Asteraceae > Chrysanthemum > Chrysanthemum makinoi. The sequence goes on from OU343220.1 coordinate 147,698,449, forward strand.
AGAATAAACAATTTTGGTTAGGTAGGTTTAAGATTTTAGCAAACTCTTGTATTATTATAACGATGGTGTAATAAGACGTCCGCCCGTAAAGAGTAAACACTTTTTCATATTTCAAGTGTTTAAAAATAGGTGTTCACGGGTCCGGTTTTTCAAGCTTGTTTAGCTGTTCATTTTGAATTATTCGGTTTGAAAAATAGTAGAGACAAAACCTAACAAAACCAAACCAATTACAACTTGGATAGATCCAAACCAAGCACCAAATTCGATTCAACTACGGCTAATAACAAGAACCAATAACTTAGGGGTGGCAGTTATGCCACCATACTTAATCCATATCTAATCACCTATCAATAATATCCTTGCATCTCATCTCATACCTATCTCATACATAACCATAGTTTTTTAGTGTCAACCATGCCTAACCCATACCTAATCTAATTTTATTTTTATTTTTTTATATTTATAATTATATTAAATAATTTAATAAAAACATAATATTTTATTAATACTTAAAAGAAAATTACATAATACTTATTAAAAAAAACACTAGTCATCAAGGTATGGTAAGTCTTGAGCTGCTACATGCTCCGTAAGATCATATCGGAGACGGTGATGGATATCTTCGTCGAGTAACTCCGGTAGTACATTCGGGTCATAAACTGGCGTGACCGGCTGATCCATTATATGAACCGGTGATATTGCCCTCCCGTCGTCTTTTAAAATCATATTGTGTAATATAACACAGGTATGAACGATTTTTCGAATCTTTTCAACGGACATAGCCCGGAGAGGATGACTGAGAATAATCCATTTTCCCTTAAGACGACCAAAAGCTCGTTCGACATCCTTTCTTGCAGACTCTTGTAGCTTCTTGAATCTCTTTTCTTTCGGGTCAGTGGGATAAGGATAGGCTTTAACAAACGTTGAGTACTTAGGATAGATTCCATCGGTAAGATAATATCCACGTTTGTAAAGTCGTTCATTTACATAAAATGAACTGTTTGGCGCCGTACCATTTCGCTTCGTAAGATACAATGGAGACTGATTCAAAACATTGATATCGTTGTTTGAACCGGGTGGACCAAAAAACGAATGTCAAATCCACAAATCATTTGAAGCGACGGCTTCTAGCATAATAGTCGGGTATTGGTGATCACCTCTCTTATATTGACCTCTCAACTGTCTAGGACAATTTCGCCAAACGAAATATGTACAATCAATGCTACCAAGCATTCAAGGAATGTGATGTTGTTCTTCATGTGCCTCGAATAAGCGTGCAACGTCGTAGGTTGTCGACCTACGTAAGAACTCTTGCCTATATAATTGGATTACCGCATCGCAAAAATGATCAAGGCATTCACCTACAAAGTTAAAAAATAACGAAAACATTATAAAAAATATATACCGAATTAAAAAAACGAAAACATTATAAAAATATACCGAATTAAAAAAAACTAAAAAAATACCGAATTATAAAAAATACCAAATTATAAAAAACGAAAAAATAACCTGACGTTCTTCGTGCCATGTTTAAGTAGTCATCATATCTATCCGGAGGTCCACCCGTTGCGAGTTGTCGAATGGCCGATGTGCATTTTTGTAACGCCGTGAAACTTTTTTACCCCTCGCGTCTATGCTCCTTGAAACCATTCGAAATTCGCTTCAATATCACCAACAATTTTTAGAAACAAGCTTTTATTCATACGAAATCTTTCACGAAAAAAATGGGCGGGAAACTTTGGGTTTTCTTCGACGAAATAGTCATTCATTAGAGTTTGAAGAGTTTTTTTCACGAAAACGGGTAACATACTCTCGGGTATCGATAGTGCTTCAGCTTGTCGTGTCTTCAATGGCATCGCATGTGGCTAAAAAGGTTGACAGGGTAGAACCTGTGGAAAACAATAGTTTGGAAGAGTCGGAGGGAAAAACTAACTCGTCCTCGGATGAAGAAGATGAAGATGAAGCCATTTTGTTTGTGAAATAGAGATGTTTTTGTTTGAGTAAAAATATAGATGTTTTTGTTTGTGAAATAATGTTAAATTGGTGGTGTTTAAATAGGTAAAAAAAATAAAGGAAATAATTTTTTTTTTTAAATGTCCCCAACGGTTGGATTTTGAGCCGTTCAACGGCTAGTTTGGCTTGTCCCTCTCTTACACCAATTCGGGGAACTATCCCGATTTGCCATACACCCACACCACACCGATTTGGTGGCATCGGTGTTACCGATCGGGGTCAAGCAAACCGAAGCCACACCGAAGACGACTGCCAGTCCCCTTAGGAGATGCATAAGTTACACACTTGCACTCATACTCTATAAGGTTATTTTACTTATATGATTGTAACATGGATGACACTGAAGTCGGGGGTGTTTAAGATTGCTTACTTTTTCAGCTTTATCATGTGAGTTAATTTTAGAGGTGGCAAAATGTGCTCAAAAGCAAAAAAATGGGCTAAATGGGCAAATTTTTAAAAGATTTGGGCACATTTAGCCCCCTTCTTTTTTTGAAATGGGCACATATAGCCCATTGAAAACTTAAATGGGCACTAACGGGCACATTTTTTCCCCTCAATTGTAGGACATTACGATCGTTTTAAAGATTTTTTTTTTTATAAAATATATTAATTTTTTTTAATATAAATAAGATATTACGTTTAAGAAATTTATTTTGTCGTTTTAAGTCTTTTATTAAGCGATTTGTATAACATGTGCCCGTTTGGCCCGTGCCCGTTTAGCCCGTGCCCGTTTAAGCCCGTGCCCATTCTAGCCCGTGCCCGTGCCCGCCCGTCCCGCCCGTTTTGTCACCTCTAAGTTAATTTGTAAATATAACATATGGGACAAGTTATTTAGACTCGTTAAAAATGATTTTGAAACTTTCCTTTTTTATTTTTTTCTTTTTCTTTTTTGATTTTTTTATTATTTTGTTTTCAGTATACAATTATAAACGGAAAGTGCGGAACCAAAAATATAAAGTTTGATAATTTAATAGAATTAAACTGATTAATAATACGAAACATAAGCTGATAAAATTGTATTGTACGGTTAACATAAAAGTCAAAGAGAAGTAGTGATGATGTAAAGTGAGTCAAGGGTACTAACTGTACTACCCATAACTTTTTATAAAAGGAGAATTGTATATATTTTATTTCAAAAGCTCATAATTATATATAGGCTAAAATTCACCGTTGGTCCTTAAACTGGTATCTGTACATCACAATGGGACAAAAGTGATGATTTTCATCGCTGGAGGTCCAAAACATGGGTTTTTAATGCCAAAGAAGTCCCTTGACCACTAATGCCAAAGTCAATGTCTGATTTTTGTCATGTAGTCACGGGTATTTTAGTATATACACATTTATACTTTTGTTTCTTTACATTTGATTTTGTCAGATTCCTTGTATCTTAATACCTTGTTTCTTCTCTTCTTGTTACCTTGTTTCTTCTCTTCTTGTTTCTGGTCTCTTCATCAGATGGATTTTTCTTTATCAACTTGATAATATGGCATTATTCAATAAATAATAATTATTTTGTTTACCCTTTCAAAACATGCTAAAGGTAGTAAAACTGTGTTCTAACCTTGAAAGTTGCAAGTTTTATTTGTAGCAATGATTACTTATGAATTTAAAAGTAGCTTAGAGTTTTGTTACTGTTTATGTTTTATCGAACACCTTTTTTTTCTTCTAAATATGTACTAAAGTATGCGCTTGCTAGGTACTAAGCTTATTGATTAACATTTGTTTCAGGCCCTGACCATGAAGGTACATGCAGTAGAGAAAGCGACGCATTGAGTCTGTTCTGGATTCATTAGTATGTGACGATGGTTATGAAATGTTAATGATAAAGTGAATGTCATTTTGAATTTTTAATTGCTTCTTGTTGTTAGTTCGATTGCATTTGACTTGTAACAGCAATACTTAGCTCTTCTGTTGTAAAAAGATGTTCTTCATCCTCATTTACTATTGGAATCGTTTATGCATGTTCTCATTCTGGTCCATCTACATTTAATTAGTTATTCCTTATTTTTGTTTTCTTACGAATCGGCTTGAGACTAGAATGTATGTTCTACGATCGTTCCATTCCTTGTACTGCTGCTTGTATAGCCAAAGGATTTGGGTTCTCAAATTATGTAGCTTTTGATGTATGTAATGTTCCATTAATAGCCCTAGGATCTGGGTACACATTCTGGTTCCTTTAATAGGTTATTAGCCTGTTTCTGTTTCTTGTGTGGAAGTCTATCAAAGTGATCTACCAATTAAACTTTATTATGAATTTGGGTGTTAACTTGCAGTAACTATTCTTGTTTACTCAAGAATGTGCTAAATCGTATGGTAGGAATGTGGGTTTAGAATTTGCAGTGATGTGGAGTCCACACAAGGATAATGCAGAAAGTTGAGCCTGAACCTGAGCCTGACATGTTTTTGGTTACCTACTCTTAACCCAAAGTGACATTACTTGTTGCTTAACCACTTAATGCAAGGCGGGCTCATTTGCGACGCTATAGTCACTACCTCTATGCTAACAAGCGGACTGCTTAGTGATTCTTGAATGGATGATACTAACGAACAAGTGTTTCAATCCGACCTCTTCTTTGGCATTCTACCGGTTTAGAGCTTATTCATGGAAAAAAGAAGGTTGTGGTAATTGTTAATACGGGCATATTGTAGCTAAGGTAATCGGTATATATTAACAAGAGCATATTGAAGCTAACTGAATAAGTGTATGTTAGTACTGAAGATACACGGAAGAATAATTATTTTGTTTACCCTTTGAAAACATGCCATATGATCTAATCAGTTGATGAAGAAAGATTGTTGTTCCCCGTTCACTATCGTTTAAAACAGCTTTAGAATACAAAACAAGTTAATAGTGAACTATAACTGAAATTAACATAAGTAAAACACACAAAGTAATTTTCAACATCATATTCTTTATTAGAAGTTAATCAAAAAGAATACGTTACCCAAGTACTTGCGGAATAGTACTTGGGATTGAAATGACAAAGTTTGGTGACTCCTCTCTAAGCTCAGGCTAAGTCTAAGCACAACTCTTAGAGCTTCTTGAGCTATCTCGGGAACTAAGTTGTATTTGGAGGAGTGAAAAGATGGCTTGCGTGTATGTGTGTTTTACAATTCACAAGCTTAATCTTTTCACTCCATCTCTTATGCTATTTATACATGTATGATTTTTAACTCTTTCCTAAGTGACAACTGACATCATACAGAAGACAAAATACTGATGTATTTTGTCTCTGTTTACAAAGACTATGCTAGGTAAGAGACAAGACTACTTTCCTAAGTTCAGTGATGACACTGAGCACGATCTTTGCCATTCGGGAAAAGTTGACTTTGGTTGATAAGGACCGTCTTATCGATTCAAACTTTTCCGCCTTGTCCGCTCATTCTTCGATCTTTACATCCTTCAGTCTTCTACTTCAGTTTGTCTTGAGTGTAAGTAGTTGGAGAGGAGTCTTAGGGATTCAGTGAGTTATTGTCATCACTCCAATCCATCATCTTCTTCTTGACTCGTCTTCACCCTTTAAGTTCCGTCTTACCGAGTGGAGAGACTTCTTCTTAGCCTCATCTTGGGTATCTCGAAGATGACTCACTGAGAGACTATCCACTCGATGACACTGTTAGTGTTTAACGGACTAAACACTTGGGCTATTTTCTATTCAAATCCTAGATTAAGGGGTTTGGGTATTTATTGAACCCAAAAGTCTCCCCTATTTGGATATACAAATGGCCTAAGTGTGTGATCGTGTAAGTGAGAAAATGGCTTCTTACACTTGAATGTACTAATGAATACAATAAGGAACACTGAATATTTTAACAAAACATACATCATTTATTGATCAAATTACAAGGTTCCTATCACTAGTACAAGAGATAATTCAAAATGATGTCGATCGGATGGATTCCATTGCTTCAAGCTTGACTTTCTTGGTGATGAGTGTTTCCCTGTCAGGATGGTCTCTTATCTTGGCATTTAAATCACCACGAACCGACATTTGCTGGAGTCACGAATTTGAGAGGCCAGATTTATGTAGCTTAGCATTGCAGCTACACCTGCCTGATCAATGTCACTCCATCTTTGAAATGCTGGGTTTCCATAGACATCAATGTAGAATAGCCCTCTTTCAGGCTTCTCAATCACTAGAAAGTTCACGAACTTAACACCTTCTGGCAATTCCCTGTTACATTCGAGTCCAGGCACTTTTATCTCAGGCTGGAACTCAACCCTCTTTCTTTTGCCCTGTGAAGATTGAGGTTGAGATCCTTGTGGTGCAGTTAAGGCAGGCTGAATGCCCAATTGTGCTGGAGCATCCCTGAGTCTTTCATACCTTTTGCTGAGCATCTTCATCAGCTCCTTAACCACCGTATTCTGCTTCTTTTCAATAATTGGACCAAGTTCATCGAGTTTAGTGATCCCAAAGTCAGTGAATTTTAGGGGATCATGAACTTCGAAATGTCTCTTATCATCCCCCCTATAGACGTTCATTGCCAGTGGTTTGGATCTGGGGATTATTTTGACATCAGTGATCTTCTCAGCCAGTCTTATGCTTGACATTGTCTAATTATAATGGTCAATTCTTGCCTTCCTGATGGCTGCAGTTCTTTTGTTCTTTTCTTCCAAGCGCTTTTTCATTTCACCATTTTTTTGCTGAGCATCCTTGAACTTCGTCTGCTGACCCTTTTCAAGTTTCTTAGCATCTATTCCAAGGTTTTCAGCTTCCTCAGCAACTACCTGTACCAGTGCTTCTCTGCTATTTCTCTCCTCATCAGCAAGTTTCTTTTTTCTTTCCTCCTTAGCAAGGTATGAACTTAGCTGTTGTGGTGTAAGGAGGTACTCAGTGTTGCCGATCTTAAAGGGAATCTTCTCAGGCTCAGGTGGTGTTGTCATTATGCCTTTTCCCTTGTCCTGGCCTAAAGAAGAAGATGCTACTAGGGGTAGTGTTGTTGTCATGATTGGTGTTGTGACTGTCAGTGTTGTTGTTATTATTGTTGATGTTTGTGGTGGAAGTGATGAGATGGGTATTGCTGAGACTGGTTGTGATGATGATATTGGTGCTACAGATACTGATGGTGTTGGCTCCCCCTCAGTGTGAAGAGGAGTTTCTTCAGCAGTATTCTCCCCTCAAGCTATTTGCGGGGCGTCGGTGAGGGCAAGAGTGGTGTTGGTCTTGAGGGGACCGAAAGCGGCTTGACCCTTGAAGGCCTGATAAATTTTAGTGATCATGGCCTTTATATCTGAAGTATTTGTTTTAATGTCAGTGACCTTAGCTTCCAAATTAGCCTGAGATACTTCCAAAGCAATCAAACACGGCCCAAGATTCCAGGCCAAGGAAGTAGATGCTTGAGCCAACGAAGCCATCTGAGTGTTTACAAAGCTCAATGTAGCTTGAAGAGACTGGACTGAAGAATGAAGACCCTGAACATTTGCTGATTTGAGCGTTTCGATCATTTCAGTGAGGCTGGAGGATTGTTTCAAGTACGACTCAGTAGCCTCCAGCACTTTAGAGTTGAGTGATGGGTCTTCTTTGACAGATTCCCTGATTTCATCTACCTTTGTGCCAACACCCTGAAGGTGTCTGAAGAATTTAGCCAAATTTTCGTCCAGTCTGTGAATGTTGTCATACATCAGATCCCTGTGCTCATGAACATTTTCATCAAACGCTTGTACCTCAGCTTTCAAATCTGCATAACTGGCACCAGCCTCAGTGTGTTGTTCCCACAGTGTTTCAGTGACCCCAGAGTATAACTTCCTTGAAGCTTTGGTGATCCACTGAACAAGCTGCCTTTCAGTAAGTGGAAGAACATTATCAAATCTTCCAAATTCATCAGTGGAGGAAGAGGAGTCATCATTTTCAAGCTGGAATGGTGATTCAATGTGCTCCTGTGGATCAGGCTTAGGCTCTTGTTCAGATTGAACCTCAGCGTCCACTTCTTCCCAGTGATAAAATTTTATCATCGTGTCGGCAAGCTCATCTTGAGAATAGTATTCCAACATCATTAGAACGGTTAACAGGGGGGTTGGTGATGGGTTCCATATCAGCGGGTGGTATTAATCCCTCTGAGTCTTTGTCCCCTTTTGACCCCTCAGACATTGGTGGGAGTTTCCCAGTGCCTTCTCTGGAGTTAGGATTGGTTTTGGGTTCCATATCGGCGGGTTGTTCCTTTCCCTCCGAGTCTTTGTCCCCTTAGACCCACGAGACACGATGGGTTTTCCCAGTGCCTTTAGCAGAGTCGTGACAGTTATATCCCTATCGTGAGTTGTTTGATTCCTCTAAGTGTTTGGGATCGTCGGTGTGCCCTCGGACAAAGGCTTGGATTTGCTAATGTCATCACTTGGGCGAGTGGAAGGCGCTCCCTACCGGCGGGTTGTATGTTTCCCTCTGGATCTTGGGGAGTAGTAGTTGGGACCAAGGGCACTAATTGTGATTTATCAGTGTCCTTCGTTGTCACCTGGGTGGATGTTGCTTGGTCTCCAATGGGTGGCAAATCAGTCTTGGGCTTTCGTTGCCTTTTAGGCTGTGCTCCTGAAGCCTCGGGGCCACGAGACTTGGGTTTGGTTTTAGTCGATCAGAGACTTCCCTTTCTCTTTATAGGAGCGAGGGTTAGGAGACACGATTCCCTCTCGGTTGTTCTGCAACCATATGGGCCGTCAATTCAATAATTATGACAAGGGATGGGTCCTTTTGAAAGTTTGATTGGCTCGGGATGCGTGTAAAGCATCAAAATTTTCTTCACGAGGATAATTTGAACCCGAATGCGTTTGCAAAGCACAAGAGACAAACCTAGGATACGAAACGTATTTCGTCCTAGTTTTGCTCTGTATCTTGGTTACGAGATCACTTGTAAAATGATCTCCCCTATGTAAACATGTGACCCCATTCATCAGGCAGTATGCCATCATCAACTGAATATAGTTAACTTGTTCAGTGGATGAGTGGTTCCCGCCGAGGACCTGAATCACAAACGTGAATAGGATCCTCCAAGCCACGAGGAATGAACTTTTAGTGACTGGGGTCTTGTCCAAAAAATTTTGATCCAAAACGATTTGTTTTAACCCATCCTTCACTGTTGAGGGTTCAGGATGGGCGACATAAACTCCTTTGTTATAATCTAACCCTGTTGAAGTACAAAACGTTTTATAATCAAGGGTGAATTGTTGCCCCCCGTTAAGACTGAACCTGTTGAGATACTCCCTGAGTGGTCTTAGGTTATCCTCATCAGTAGAGGGTGTCGGGTCAAAGGCCTTAGCTGTTGCCCAAAACTCCCTGAGGAGGTTTTGGTACAGTATAGAGGGACACTGAACAAAGGCCGTTTTCAGTGGGCAGTTATATAAAAATTTCATAATGTCTTTATAGGCTGGGACATTTGGAGGATATTCAAAATTGCCTATGACATTATTTGTTTTAAATTCAACGTTGCTAAGATCACCTACCCACTGTGAAGCAAACTGAAGAGATTGTGTTCTTGCCATTTCCATTAAAAAAGTTTTAGGGTTTTGAAAAGAATAACTTGACAAGAACAATCAAAGGTTTTGTATCTCTTAAGTTGTGATGAAAAACTTTTGTAAAGGTTTACAAAGAAGATTTTTCAGAAAAGATTTGAAGAACACAAAGATTTCTGGGTTTGAAAAGAGATTTTGACAGAGTTTTGATAGCAGAAATCTTTTGTGTGTGTTATAAGGATTTTATGAGGGGTATTTATAGGGTGTTGAGAGGGGTTGTTTGTGCAAACTTGTGGATTTGTAAAGTCGGTTTTTGAAAACGTTTTGAATTTCCACATTTAATGCCACCCTCCACTACCCGCGGTAAAATCCTGTTTTTCAAGGAAGCAGGTGCAGTGCACAGTAAAAGTGCACTTTTACAGTAATAAAATATCCATTGGATATTTTATGTGAGAATAGGCATTTAATGCCAAGTGGGGGTGAGGTAAGTTTGAGAGGGACCCTTGATATGGTTTACAGTAAGACAAAGAGATATATATTCCTATATTAAATTGGCATAGTTACCAACCTAGGACATTTAAGTAACTGATACTTAGTATTTAGTTACTCATTGAATGGTCTTTGTCAAATGTCAGGGACCCTGAATGAGTCTTACTCATTTAGTGAGAAAATGATTTTGGGTGTTCAGGGAGGATGAACCATTTCAGAGAGAACTCACTGAGATTAGGATTGATTTTCAGTTTGCTTATTTTCAATGTCAAGCATTCCTAATTCAGCTTTCAGTCTCCTGAAGGTATGTTCATCTAAGGGTTTGGTGAAGATATCAGCAAGTTGATACTCAGTAGGGATGAAATGAAGTTCTATGTCTCCTTTCATTATGTGGTCCCTGATGAAGTGATATCCGATATCAATGTGTTTGGTTCTTTGGTGGAGGACAGGGTTGTTGGAGATTGCAATAGAACTGGTGTTATCACAGAAGATGGGTACCATTTTGTAATGGATGTCATAGTCACCGAGTTGACTTTTCATCCATAATACATTGGCACAACATCCTGCTGCAGCTACATACCAAACCTGGCTGAAGACATAGCCCCTTGATTGTTGCTTTTTAGCACTCCAACAAACCGAGCTTTCCTCCAAGAAATTGACAGGACCCCTGAGGTACTTTTCCTGTCCATGTTGTACCAGCATAATCAGAGTCGAATACCCTTTGAGGTCAAACCACGAGCACTTTGGATAATAAAGTCCAAGGCTTGGAGTTCCCTTCAGGTATCAGAGAATTCTCTTAGCTGCAGTGAGATGGGATTCTTTAGGATTGTTGGGATATGAAAGTGCTGAAGATTGACAAAGTACTGAAGATTGATAAAGTACTGTAAACTATAAAGTACTGGAAAAAGTCAAAGAGTCAAAGTACTGCTAAAGATAAAGTCAAAGTACTGCACATGAAAGTCAAAGTAACTTTGCAAGAACAAAGAACTGTTACATTCGTTTATAGAAAGTATTGTAACTCTAGAATATTCTGTATTAGATTACTTGTCGTACAAGGATACAATTTGTAAACCGACTAGGGTTATCCTTGAGCCTATAAAAGGACCCCTAGATTGGCATTAGATTTACGAGTTCATAAGTCTTAGAGAACGATTGCTTACAAATTATTATTTAGAGTTTTAGAGAAGTTCGATAATCTTAGAGTTGTTAAAGTATCTGCATAATAAGCAGATTTAGAGTTAATAATAAAAGTTATTCTTCCTAGCTTTGTTAAGTAAATTCTGCATACTTAATAGAGTTTGTTCAGTGTTTCTTTGTTAATAACTTAGGATTTATCCGAGGTTGTTAAACCTTAAACAAGCTATTTAAGTTAGTTTGGTTAGAGTACATCGATCCAACAAGTGGTATCAGAGCTTGTGTGGAAACTCTGACTAGGAAGAAACCCTACTACAACATAATCTAAAGATGTCGACGATTCGTTCCACCACCTTCCATCACCTCAATGAGGATTCCAGTCATCAAGAAAGGCTAATATGATCTATGGTGTATGAAGATGAGGCAAGTACATTGCTATTATGCAGACCAAGCTCTATGGAATGTAATCGTTAATGGTAATGAAGAAGTTCCTGAACCTATTGATGTTCCTGGACAACCCAAAGCACCTAAGGCGTCTTACCGCAGCAACCTTAAGGAATCAGGAGAAGGCACTCAACATTCTCTTATCTGTTATTCCGGATGGTCATCTTCTAAAATTTCATGATGCTAAAGATGCAAAGCGCTCTGCGGCGCTTCTCAAGACCGTGATTTGGAGGGAATGAAGCTTCTAAGAAGATGCATAGAAATCTGTTGAAGCAACAGTTTGAAACTTTCACAGTTGGTGAAAGAGAGAGTCTTGATCTTTGCATATGATAGGTTTCAAAATCTCCTCAACATGTTGGAGTTATACAAGGCGAAGTATCAGTTGAGGATGCTAATTTGAAGTTTCTAAGGAGTTTGCCATCTACATGGCATGTTATTGCTACAATGATCGAGAGAACAACCGAGGTTTGGATGTCATGGACTTTGATGATCTCTATCATCAATTAAAGGTGTATGAGCATGAGATGAATGGTCAAACCAGTTCTAAATCATACAGTATTGCTTTACGTCATTATCGAAAAGAAGGGCGTTACTTCAACCAAAAGTATCGCTTCTCCTCAAAATACTGTTTCTCAAAGTACCGCTGTTTACACCCCCCACCTATCTTTGAGCAAGCCCACCAACTACTACTTTGCACTCAGATGAAGTTGTGTGCTCCTTCTTTGCACAATAAGCTAGTTTACCTGTCACTTATGAAGAAGATCTAGCACAAATTGAAGAAGATGCACTTGAAGAAATTGATATCTGGTGGCAAGTTGCTATGATCATTTGCTAGGATTAAGAAGTATATGAAGAAGGCAGGAAACAAAAAAGCATTGACTTCAAAACAAAATATGGAATAACTTTTGACAAATCCAAAATTGAATGCTTCAATTGTCAAAAGATTGGTCACTTTGCAAGGGAGTGCCGGTTTGCTAAGTAACAAGCAAAAGGACATCGAGAAACCAAAGTTAGAGCTCAAAGAAATTCCAATTATGAAACAAAGGCTTTGGTTGCTCAGAGAAGTTATCGAAGTTGATTTGGAGTGAAGAGTTTGATGATGAACCGTGACTTATTGTATGGTAGCAAAGTGGAAGAAGTAGCTAAAGAGTCGTGGAAGAATTGACCGAGCATTGCTTTTGATAAGGAACTGCACATTGATTTGGAATCGGAGATTGTCTAGGAGAATTTGATTGGAGCATGGAAAGTGAAGATGATCCTGTTCAATTTGCAATGGTGGCTACTTCACCAAGTTCACCCCCTATCTCTGAGGTATGCTCAACTTGTCATGATTTTTATCACAAATTACTTGGCAATTATGTGATTGAAAGAGATAATTGTGTTAGGGCTAGGTCTCAGAGGTAGGGTTACCAAATAACCTTAGAATCTATGGAAGCTAAAATCTTAACACATGACAATAATGAAGTAGCTTAATGAAAATATGCACAACATGTGATTATCATTAAAATTAAGTGAATGGAAATTAAAAGCAAAATTTAGGAAATAGAAATGACTAAGGAAAGAGATGATTTGTTAGCTAAGTTTGTTGCTTGGGGTAAGTAAATTCTGCACATGTTACTTATGTTCAAAACAGAGAAGAGCTTATATTAAAAGCGGCTTAGGTTTTGGAATGGACTTTGATAACATAGAAGAGAATCAAGTTGATGATGACCTTGAGGATATAACCACTAGTGATGATGAACTCATTAATTATGTAGACACATCTAGTAATGATGAATCAATTAGTGAACCACTCCGAAGTATAAGAAAGATAATGGTTATCATGCAAGTTCCCATCCCACTGGAAGTCATCAACCCCAGGCCTAATGTTTCGTTTTGGAGTAGACGAGTCTAGAGTTTAGAAAAAGCTACTTGGTCAATCTAGGTCCGAAACCCAAAGAGACTTCATCGAAAACAATGTTAAAAGTCAAGCGGTACCTTCAACTCAAAGTCTGTTCCCAGCAGTACCTTCAATAAAACCTTTTCAAACAGATCTGCTAAACCTTTTTGGGATAACTTTGGTCAAAACAAGTTTAATCATTCATCTAGAAGGCACAATAGTTTTGGTCATAGACATAGAAGAAATCACTTTGGAAGTTGATGAGTGTCTAAATACTCATCATTTTTGTACAATATAAACTGCAAAATCATCTGAAAACACTCAGAAACACATCAAAATGATCAAAATATTACAAATCAGTGTTTTATGTGTTTTTAATTCAAAATATCAAAATCGATGAAAAACGATCAAATTTGCAAAATTGCGTCCCCCAGTTTCTAAAATTGTCAAAATAGTACCCCTGAGCCAAAATTTCAAAAGAAAAGTCACCAAAGGTCCTTTTAAAATCATAACTTGTCAAATTTAGTCCTTTGGTGAAAAATATCAAAAGTTTGAGAAAATTACGAATTGGTCCTTCAAGTTTTTGTAAAATTGGCCCTTGAAAAATTGGAAAATGGCAAAATTGGTCCTTGTACTTTTTGAGATTGTCATTTTCAACCCTTGGAAACAACTTTGCAAGATTGGCAGATTAGGTCCCTCAGTTTTCAGAAATTACATGAAAGGCCCTTGATAATTAAAGTCTTTAATACCATTTTGGACCTTATCACCCCATGTGACCCCCTGTCAAATAACCATTTGGACCCCAGTATTATAACCCGGTCAAATGTGTTTGACTTATTCCAAACGCCAAATACCTTATCCTCCTTCTTCTCTGCAAATGCACGCAAAAAACAACCAACCCTCCTCACCTTATCACTAACCTTGTCCCCCCTCCAAACACCACAATCCAAAGTGCATTAATTTCACCCCTCTCCTCACACTCAACCCCAGCAGGTTAAATCCATTTCCCGCCAAAAGCATTAAGCGGCCGTAAGATCAATTTCATTAATCCAAGGTCGTATTAGTGATGGGAAATGTGAGAGAAGGAGAAGAAGATTTGAGCTTATAAAAGCAAGAAGAAGCAAACAAGCTAAGGAGTTAGTTAGTTTTAGTTTTAAAATATGTGTGTCGTTTTAATTCTATGTCTTCATTAGTCTTTTAGATGTAATTTTAAGCTTAAGTGTATCAAACTTACAGTATTTCAATGTATTGCAATCATTTTTAAGTACCAATTCAAGTTGTGTTCACAATTCATACCTTTGTGGTTCTTGTTGAAAAGTTCGTCTCAATATCATACGTTAAGCTTAATATAGCTTCTCCCCAAGTTTTAATAAGCTTATATAAGCTGCTTGTGGCTGTGTATCCAGTTACATTCAAGATTTAAGAAATTTTGGGTCTTGGTCAATGAAAGTCAAACAGGGCCAAGGAAGGGAATGGTGATGATTTTATGTTGATGCAGAGGATGGAATGGGTTGGAAATGAATTAGAATAGTGATCTTTGGGTTTTGTTTTTAGTCTGCAAGCAGTTGGACATTGGTGAGTGCTTTTCTCACTTTTAATTCTCTAGTCAAATGGCGGTTTTGTTTGTACTTATATTGGTAGTCATGGATAGCTTAAACTTGTTGATGTAGTTGTATTAT
This sequence comes from Chrysanthemum makinoi, assembly GCA_910596185.1. Taxonomy (NCBI): domain Eukaryota; kingdom Viridiplantae; phylum Streptophyta; class Magnoliopsida; order Asterales; family Asteraceae; genus Chrysanthemum; species Chrysanthemum makinoi. The sequence goes on from OU343220.1 coordinate 147,713,525, forward strand.
GGTCATATAAGCTCAGTTTGAGCATGGGTACAAGATGGAACGTTAGTTAGGTCGTTTGATTGCTTAAATTGTCCTTACAGTGGTGTTTGGCTTTATGATTTACGACTGTCTATTAGGTTGTTTCAGTGGCTTGGAATTGTTGCTTCAAGTTTTGTTAGCTAATATGTGTTCATATCTGTCTTTAAATTAAACCCACAAAGCTCAAAAGTCAATTTCACTTGCAATATCCCTTAGCGGCTCCATTGTTGAGATTTTCACAAGCCAAAAGCTTGTTTTGTGTTTCATTTACTTAGGTAAAGCTTGAATTAGTGTTATTTCATCAATTCACATCATATTCAGTCCTTAAATCATTATCAAAATTCAAATAAGTCAACTTTTTAGTTTTTCTCAAAAAGTCAAAATTTTCCTTTGAGTCATTTTTGAATAAAACTTAGAATTTTGCTGTGTGTTTATCACTAAGATTCAACTTATAAGCTCTGGGGATATTGTAGTTTGGTTGCTAAAGAAAAATACAAAAATGATAGTTCTTGGGTTCTCGACTTTTTAAGTGCTTATTCAATTACTTTTGTGGACACTTGATGCAAAACGCCACTGCAGCACAGGATTATGCGAGCCTTGTAAGGTCTGCACAAGGGCCATCTTGGCTCTCCCAAGTCTGCATTTTGGTTCATTTGCACTTAGCCAGGTCCTCTACAAGTTCCCATTGGTGGTTTTCCTTTTTAGCTTATTTTAAAGCTTGTGGTTAAGCTTAAAGTGGGTACCCCCCAGTCTTTATAAGCTCAGTTGCACCAAATCTTTGCAATTAGCATCTCAGAGGGTTAGGCTTGTTGATTTTTGTTCCATCTTAGTTACTTTAGCATATTGCATCTTCATTATCAGTTTGGTTCACTTTGGTCTTCATTAGCTTATCCTAAGTGCTTATTTTTAAGCACTTTGTGCATCGATTCTAATCCTTCCACATTACCCCATCTTTTTCCAATTTTCCTAGATTCCTAATAATATTTTAAGCTTATCCTGAAATTTTCATAATTTTCCAAGTTCATTTGCTATTTTTCTTTATTTAAACTAGTTTTTAAGTATTTTTAATTAGCTTTTATTGCAAATAATTAAGAAAAAGTTCCAAAAAATAAGTTTTCATTTTTCTTAAGTTTAGATAAATATAAAAAGCCTAAAAAGTATTTTTCCATTATTTTCTTAGCTTAAAAAGTATTTTCTAGCATTTTAATTAGTTTTAAATAGTTTTAAATTAGTAATAAATACATAAAAAGTCTAAAAAATATATTTTCTGTTTTAAAATTAGTTTTATCATATTTTAGATTTTTCTAAGTCATAATTTTATTTTTCTAGCTTTATTTCATATTTTATCTTATTTTAGGGTATTATTAAATAGTTTAAAATAGTTTTTAATTAATAATAATTAATTTAATAGTTATAAAAATAATTTTCCTTTTCTAATAATTTTCTTATATAATTAGGATTGTAAAAATTTATTTTTCATATTTTTAGGATTTATATTGTATAAATTTCACTTTTTATTTTGTACGTTTACGTTATTTTTTTATTTAAACGTAAGTTTTAGGTTTTAAACGTTCATCACTTTAAATATAGTGATAGCGTTTATTTAATATCTTTTATCTTTTTAATTTTCTTAATTTGTATTTAAGTCGCTTTTATGTATTATCTTTTTCAGTAGTGTAATTATCCTATCCGAATCTTTTCTGATCACTATCATTAGTGATCATTCTATCGTCTGATCTAGTGCTTGCACACCATTGAGTCTCCGTGGGACTTAACGACCCGGGAATCCATTGTATTCTCTGATCTTTATTTGTATTGGTTTTTGAGCAGTTTTAAGTCATTAATCTGTCATTCACAAGTGGCGGCAGACTTTAGTGATTAGACTTGACTGTTTGGAACCAATCAAATTTTGGCGCCGCTGCCGGGGAGGCTTTAGCGTGTGTTAAGCCTTTTTCAGACCCATTCTTGCACATATTCCATTTTTTTTGTAAAAAGTTTTTTGTAAAGTTATCAGAAAACCCAAAAAGATTTTCAGTTTTTGTTTTTACAAATGTTTTTCAAAAATGCCAAAAATATTCCTCTTCACCCTCCTACCCATTTTGATTCTTTATCCCTTCACCCTCTATCCATTTGATTCTATCTTCTTCTTTTCTGATGGAATCATCGATTCCTTGTGTCGGTTGTGGAGAACCGCTTTTAGGTTTCATCGTCGTTGGTGTATCGCGAACGATGCGTAATGACATTCATAACAGAAGTTGTTTGTTTTGCGGTTCGAGGAATTCATGTTCTTATGATCAAAATTTTTTCAATGAGCCGAAAAATTTCTCCGACTACCCACCCCAACCCCAAAAATTTTCGTTCAATCAAAGTATTGCTATGGTTGTGGGGATCCGTTAGTTGATTTTCGATGTCAACGATGTTCTTGCGAGAGGTGTGGAAATGGTCTTACGGATGGATTTTGTTCGTTTTGTGCTCCGGTTGAAAACTCATGCACTTATCCGAACTTTTCCAACTATCCTCAAAACGATTTTAGCCACCCTCCTCAGTATTCTTTTGAGCAAGAACCGTGCTATCAAAGTTTTAATGACACATCGTTTCGAATGTACTAATTTTTCTTGCACAAATTGTGGAGGTCCTCATTATGATTACCAATGTCAATCATGGAATCAGAATTACTATGGACCTGATCCTTGTTATAACACTCCTTGTTTTGACAATTTCCAACCTCCACAAAGACCATACGGTTCAAACTCCACGAGCCGTTGCTCAAAGAAATTTCCCAAAATTTTGAAACCGCAATAAAAAAACTTGATGATATACTTCAAAACCTTAAGAATCAAGTGAGTGGTGAAAAAACCATGGGAGAATTGCTAGAAGAAGCGAGGCTCGCAATTCTAGGGAAGAATTATTAGCCCTAGAGCATGCGGCTCTGGCGTTCCCAATTTCTTAATGCAGCTATGTATGATGATGACGAGGAGAGTATTCCTTTTGAGAATATTATTTCTCAACTCCCTCAGTCTATTTCTATCACACCTATCTTACCTACTATTGCTTCCAAAGACTCTCTCACCATGGGGGATGAGCATCTCAGCACTATCCTCTAAACGAATCGTCTAATGTTGAGAACCTTATCCCGATCCCAAGTGAGTATGAGGAAATTCTTGACCATGAGTGTGATGTGTCTTCCTCTACAAATAATCTTGTTGAGACTTTCTCAGATTTCGACAGTGATTATAGTGATGCCGATTCTTTATATTCTATAGACATAGAGTTTATTGATGCATCACTTCTACATTCCGAGATCGTCAACTTAGACGAGGATGTTGACCATGTTGTTTCCACAACATTTCATACGACTATCACTAATCCCTTATTCGAATTCGATTTTGAATTTACTCTAAATTCAGTTAATCCAATCTTTGATAGTGATGAGTCTAACACGGAGACTATAATGGACGAGGTGCATATTTATAGCCCACAGTACGACATGTCCCACCTCAGTATTCTCTTCATGAGGAGTTCCGCCGTAGGTGAACTCACTCATATCATATCTCCGTTGGAATATGATTTCTTGGATGGCAAAGATCATGATCGGGGGAGAGAATCTCAATTTGCATAGTTATGACAAATCTTCCCACCCTCCCTACCGAGATGCCTTCCAACCCTAAGAGCTCTACCGATAAAATCCAAACAAGTGCAAGCGCACTTAATCCCGAGGAAGAAGATCTAGTCATGATTGTTATCATGATTTTCTTTCTTTTCTTCATCTACTCGGTGACTTCTCTCTTCACTCCTTAGGTGAGGACACTATCTTTGACCCGAGGCATTTTCATTTATCATCGTGAGCGGGATTCTGTTTCTATGTATATCTCATCGGTGTGGAACTTTCACGTGCTTCAAATGTTTATCCAAACATCTTGAATGAAAGTCCGATGGAGATTGTTTCTTCCACTTGCTTCCCCATGAACCAATGAATTCGGGGTCGAGTCAAGCTAGCGACTCGGTAATCAAAAACAGAGACACACAATATGGGTTTTCACCCATATTTCGACTTCTTTCTATTTTCTACCACCTAGTGTGGGGTTGCCCCCACATGTTGTGTATATAAGTCTTCAAAAAAAAAAAAAAAAAAATCTTCTTTCTAAATAATGGCCGTAGTATTTCCCTTGTACGTTCTTTGTTTCGCATAACTTGCTGGTACTTTGAATATTGAGGGCAATATTCATTTCTAAGTGTGGGGGAGAATTCTCACGAATTTTATCATATATTATCTACCCAATTCCCGTTTTTGGCCAAAATTTTTTTTGGAGTAAGTGTTTTACACTTTCTCATTTGGTTATCGATCCGCCATGTTTGATAAACTAAAGGATTGGCTAATCCAAGAGCAAACGGCTCTTGGTAAAGATATCTCAAATCCGTTTATATGGCTTGCAATTTGCCCAAAATTGTATGGTTCTCAACTCACCATATCCTAAAAAGTGAAGAGTTGGCTAGCCTGCAAGATTATGGCTTGTGGTAAAGGCAGTGGAAAAACCATAATTGGTAATCACTCACCAAAGATAATTCGATAATTTATCTAAGAGTTGGCTAGTCCGAAGGGTACGGCTCGGTAAAGACTAATCAAATCCGTTGAAAGCTGGTGATTTGCTCAAAATCACATGGTTATCGATGTACCATGGTTCTTACTTGAACTGAAACATTTGGCTACTCCAGAAGTGATGGCTTTTGGTAAAGAGTTTTTCAAATCCATCAAGTTTTCTCAAATCATTGCTAGGGACTAGCAATATCTTAGTATGGGGATTGATGAGTGTCTAAATACTCATCATTTTTGTACAATATAAAGCTGAAAATCATCGAAAACACTCGAAACACATCAAAATGATCAAAATATTACAAATCAGTGTTTTATGTGTTTTAAAAGCAAAAATATCAAAATCGGATGAAAACGATCAAATTTGCAAAATTGCGGTTTGATCCCCAAGTTTCTAAAATTGTCAAAAATAGTCCCTGAGCCAAAATTTCAAAAGAAAAGTCACCAAAGGTCCTTTTAAAATCATAACTTGTCAAATTTAGTCCTTTGGTGAAAAATATCAAAAGTTTGAGAAAATTACAAGAATGGTCCTTCAAGTTTGAAAATTGGCAAAATTGGCCCTTGAAAAATTGGAAAATGGCAAAATTGGTCCTTGTACTTTTTGAGATTGTCATTTTCAACCCTTGGAAACAACTTTGCAAGATTGGGATTAGGTCCTCGGTTTTGAAATTACATGAAAGGCCCTTGATAATTAAAGTCTTTAATACCATTTTGGACCTTATCACCCCATGTGACCCCCTGTCAAATAACCATTTGGACCCCCGGTATTTAACCCGGTCAAATGTGTTTGACTTATTCCAAACGCCAAATACCTTATCCCTCCTTCTTCTCTCGCAAATGCTCGCAAAACACAACCAACACTCCACCCTCCTCACCTTATCACTAACCTTGTCCCCCCTCCAAACACCACAATCCAAAGTGCATTAATTTCACCCCTCCTCTCACACTCAACCCCACAGCAGGTTAAATCCATTTCCGCCAAAAGCATTAAACTGCCAAGATCAATTTCATTAATCCAAGTGGTCGGTGATTAGTGATGGGAAATGTCCAGAGAGAGGAGAGAAGAAGATTTGAGCTTATAAAAAGCAAGAAGAAGCAACAAGCAAGTTAGTTAGTTAGTTTTAGTTTTAAAATATGTGTCGTTTTTAATTCTATGTCTTCATTAGTCTTTTAGATGTAATTTTAAGCTTAAGTGTATCAAACTTACAGTATTTCAATGTATTGCAATCATTTTTAAGTACCAATTCAAGTTGTGTTCACAATTCATACCTTTGTGGTTACTGTTGAAAAGTTCAGTCTCAATATCATACAGTTAAGCTTAATATAGCTTCTCCCCAAGTTTTAATAAGCTTATATAAGCTGCTTGTAGCTGTGTATCAGTTTACATTCAAGATTTAAGAAATTTTGGGTCTTGGTCAATGAAAGTCAAACAGGGCCAAGGAAGGGAATGGTGATGATTTTATGTTGATGCAGAGGATGGAATGGGTTGGAAATGAATTAGAATAGTGATCTTTGGGTTTTGTTTTTAGTCCGGCAGCGTTGGACATTGGTCAGAGTGCTTTTCACTTTCAATTCTCTAGTCAAATGGCGCTTTTGTTTGTACTTATATTGGTAGTCATGGATAGCTTAAACTTGTTGATGTAGTTGTATTATGGTCATATAAGCTCAGTTTGAGCATGGGTACAAGATGGAACAGTAGTTAGGTCGTTTTGATTGCTTAAATTGTCCTTACAGTGGTGTTTGGCTTTTTGATTTACTGTCTATTAGGTCCGTTCAGTGGCTTGGAATTGTTGCTTCAAGTTTTGTTAGCTAATATGTGTTCATATCTGTCTTTAAATTAAACCCACAAAGCTCAAAAGTCAATTTCACTTGCAATATCCCTTAGAAATTCCACTGTTGAGATTTTCACAAGCCAAAAGCTTGTTTTGTGTTTCATTTACTTAGGTAAAGCTTGAATTAGTGTTATTTCATCAATTCACATCATATTCAGTCCTTAAATCATTATCAAAATTCAAATAAGTCAACTTTTTAGTTTTTCTCAAAAAGTCAAAATTTTCCTTTGAGTCATTTTTGAATAAAACTTAGAATTTTGCTGTGTGTTTATCACTAAGATTCAACTTATAAGCTCTGGGGATATTGTAGTTTGGTTGCTAAAGAAAAATACAAAAATGATAGTTCTTGGGTTCTCAGCTTTTTAAGTGCTTATTCAATTACTTTTTGTGGACACCTTGATGCAACTTGCAAAACCGCCACTGCCCACTTACAGGATTATGCATGAGGCCTTGTAAAGGTCTGCACAAGGGCCATCTTGGCTCTCCCAAGTCTGCATTTTGGTTCATTTGCACTTAGCCAGGTCCTCTACAAGTTCCCATTGGTGGTTTTCCTTTTTAGCTTATTTTAAAGCTTGTGGTTAAGCTTAAAGTGGGTACCCATCAGGCTACTTTCACGCCATAAGCTCAGTTGCACCAAATCTTTGCAATTAGCATCTCAGAGGGTTAGGCTTGTTGATTTTTGTTCCATCTTAGTTACTTTAGCATATTGCATCTTCATTATCAGTTTGGTTCACTTTGGTCTTCATTAGCTTATCCTAAGTGCTATTTTAAGCACTTGTGCATCAGCCTCTAATCCTTCCACATTACCCCATCTTTTTCCAATTTTCCTAGATTCCTAATAATATTTTAAGCTTATCCTGAAATTTTCATAATTTTCCAAGTTCATTTGCTATTTTTCTTTATTTAAACTAGTTTTTAAGTATTTTTAATTAGCTTTTATTGCAAATAATTAAGAAAAAGTTCCAAAAAATAAGTTTTCATTTTTCTTAAGTTTAGATAAATATAAAAAGCCTAAAAAGTATTTTTCCATTATTTTCTTAGCTTAAAAAGTATTTTCTAGCATTTTAATTAGTTTTAAATAGTTTTAAATTAGTAATAAATACATAAAAAGTCTAAAAAATATATTTTCTGTTTTAAAATTAGTTTTATCATATTTTAGATTTTTCTAAGTCATAATTTTATTTTTCTAGCTTTATTTCATATTTTATCTTATTTTAGGGTATTATTAAATAGTTTAAAATAGTTTTTAATTAATAATAATTAATTTAATAGTTATAAAAATAATTTTCCTTTTCTAATAATTTTCTTATATAATTAGGATTGTAAAAATTTATTTTTCATATTTTTAGGATTTATATTGTATAAATTTCACTTTTTATTTTGTACGTTTACGTTATTTTTTTATTTAAACGTAAATTTTAGGTTTTAAACGTTCATCACTTTAAATATAGTGATAGCGTTTATTTAATATCTTTTATCTTTTTAATTTTCTTAATTTGTATTTAAGTCGCTTTTATGTATTATCTTTTTCAGTAGTGTAATTATCCTATCCGGAATCTTTTTCGATCACATCATTAGTGATCATTCTATCGTCTGATCTAGTGCTTGCACACCATTGAGTCTCCGTGGGACTTAACGACCCGGGAATCCATTGTATTCTCTGATCTTCATTGATTTCGTGCATAAGCTGTTTTAAGTTTTCTTACGCTTGCGTGAGAGAACTTGACGGTTTTGCGCGAATCAGAAGTATGGGTCAAAAACTGTGTTTTGTATGTTTTAGTCCTACTCATTTAATCAAGGATTGTGAACATCACTCAAAATATCTTAGCAAATTTCCAAAGAATAGGTCGCCAACCGAAACCTAAAGAGCAAAACCGGTTTGGAATAATTCAAATAGGGTCAATCACGAAATTACTCACCGGATCATAGATACCCACACCGAGAAGACCTTTTTCAAAACCTTAGTATCTCACGTACTTTCCAAAGTATCTTGTTAATTCTAGCCCAGATACTTTCTCAAAGTCGCTCGGACAAAACAAGGTCTTGATCACTCTCATTGGAATAGAAACCCTAGGAGATCTCATCATTATCAACCTAGAAGGTATTATAATTCACATAAGGGATCCAGATCACAAGAACCACGTGTTAAACCAGAATGGGTTAAGAGGGAAATCTGCTGAGGACAAAGCAAGTACTTTCAACAAAAAGTGAATCAGATGTTTTGTGATACAAGAAAAGAGAATGAACTTGTAAAAGAGAGTTGTGTTGAAAAACCAGAAAGTTTTGAAAATCCACATGCTAAAAATCAAAAGATAATCTTGGATCATGTTTTGAAAAGCGATTGAAATTACATACTCAAAGAATTTGAGTTTGTAACTCCACAAGGGGAACACAAGTCAATAATGGCTTGGGTTCCTAAAAATCACTAACTCTTTTCTTTTGTGCGAGGCAACCCGAAGAGGAGCTTAAAGATCATCTTATTGTAGATAGTGGTTGCTCGGAAGTATGACGAGAGACAAAGAGATCTGTCTTATTTTAGAAATATTAGTGGAGGAAGAGTTGCATTTGGGAATGATCCCAATGGAGGAAGGATTACTGGACAAGGAACTATCAAAGTAGAGGTATTGATTTTGAAAATGTTAGATATGTGAAGGAGCTTAAGTTCAACTTATTGTCAGTCTCTCAAATCTGTGATAAAAAGCATCTTGTGTTATTCACGACACGAATGTCTCATCCTTTCCCTGACTTTAAGCCTGTTGATGATAACTTGGTAGTTCTTAGAGTACCAAGAACAAATGATGTGTATAGTTTAGACATGAAGAGTCTACACTCTTATGGGAGATCCACATGTTTGGTGGCTAAAGCAACAAGCGAAGAGGCACATCAATGGCATAGAAGATTGGGTCATGTTAATTTCAAGAATATCAACAAACGGTCAAAGGCAATTTAGTTAGAGGTTTACCTTCAAAGACTTACAAGAATGATCATTCATGCTTGGCATGCAAGAAGGGTAAACAACACAAAGCTTCATGCAAGAAGCTTGAGGAGAGGACTACTAGAGAACCTTTGGAGTACATTACATATGGATTTGTTTGGACTGTCTTTGTGGCAAGTTTAAACAAGAAAAAGTCTTGCTTAGTTGTAACAGATGAATGTAGTAGATTCAGTTGGGTATTTTTCTTGGGTTTTAAGGATGATACTTTTGATGCTATTCAGACTCTCATAATAGCACTTGAAAACCAACTGAGACTCAAGGTTAGAGGTATTAGATGTGACAATGGGACTGAATTCAAGAACAAGCTTATGGATGAATTTTATGCAAACAAAGGCATCAAGAGGGAGTTCAGCATTGCAAGAACACCACAGCAGAATGGTGTTGCAGAAAGGAAGAATAAGACTTTGATTGAAGCGGCCGAACAATGCTTGCGATTCTCATCTACCTATTCAATTCGGGTTGAAAGTACTGCTTGCTATGTACTTAATATAGTTTCAGTCATCAAACCACAGATGAAGACACCCTATGAGTTGCTGATGGGTAACAAACCCAACATTCGATTTATGAAGCCTTTTGGATGCCCTCTAACTATTTTAAACACAATTGATAATCTGGGAAAGTTTGATGGCAAGTCAAAAGAAGGATATTTATTGGGTTATTGTACCAACAGTAAGGGATTTAGAGTGTACAACAGAGTCACTAAGAAGGTTCAAGATTGTCTTCATGTTGAGTTTTTAGAAGATCAAGTTAATGAGAAAGGTAAAGGTCCTGATTGGATGTTTGATCTTGAAGTTTTAACTCCTTCCATGAACTATGTACCTGTTAGAGAAGAAAATCAACATGTGCATAATGGAGAAGACTTACAATATGTTGTTCATGGAGTTCATCTTAGACCTGATGCTGTCTCTATTGAAGATCATGTTAGTCCAAAGCAAAAGTAATCGATGTTCCAAAGAAAGTACGATGCTCCTAAGCAAAGTATTGTTGCACCACAATCCTCATTGTCTGCTGAGGATCAATCTATTCAGGAGGAACTTAATCAGATGCTTCTTCAAGATGTATTAGCACATTCTTACAGCGATAAACAAAGAAGAGCTTATGAAGAGGCAAAGAAGAAGAACAAGACTGCAGAGTACTCTCACGATACTTTGGGCAAGTACTTTCGAACAAAAACCTGCTTTTGCACCGGTTAATGATACTTTAGATGATTTGGATGATCCTACCATGCCCGGATTAGAGGAAAGCTGATGATGAGTTTGAAGTGAAGGAATTTTCTCAAATTCTAATGAAGATCTTGATTTTACTAATTTGGATGATACTTATGGAGTTCCACAGTCTCCAAACTTAATAATTCATAAGAATCATCCTTTTGATCAAATCATTGGTCCTTACTTACGGAGTGATGACTAGACACAGAGCTAAGACTTTTTCAACACCTCACAATGCTTTACTTAGCTTTTTGTATAAACAAAACAGGTTGAATCATAAGGACCATCAAACTGCCTTTTACTTGTTTTATCTCTCAAGAGGAACCCAAGAATATTGCTCAAGCTTTGACTAAAGAAAGATGGGTTGAAGCTATGCAAGAAGAACTTCTTCAATTTAAACTTCAAGAAGTCTGGTATTATGTGATCTTCGGATGGGAAGAGAGTTATTGGAACGGATGGGTTTTGAGTCAAAAGAGATGAAAGAGGTAATGTTATCAAGAACAAGGCAAGGTTAGTAGCACAAGGCTACCGACAAGAAGAAGGAGTAGACTATGATGAAGTGTTTGCTCCTGTAGCAAGGATAGAAGCTATTAGGATATTTCTTGCTTTTGCTTCATATATGGGATTTCAAGTTTACCAGATGGATGTCAAAAGTGCCTTTTTATATGGCAAGATTACAGAGGAAGTTTATGTCAAACAGCCTCCTGGTTTTGAAGATCCTAAACATCCAAACAAAGTCTACAAGGTGGTTAAGGCTCTTTATGGCCTTCATCAGGCACCTAGAGCTTGGTATGAGAGACTCTCTACATTCTTATTGCTACATGGATACAGAATGGGAGCTATTGACAAGAATTTGTTTATCAAGAGAGACAAGAAGGATATCATGTTATTTCAAGTCTATGTTGATGATATTATCTTTGGAGCTACCAAACAGTCCATAGTCAAGGAGTTTGAGCGGTGATCTTGAAGGAATTTCAAATGAGTTCAATGGGAGAGTTAACATTCTTTTAGGACTTCAAGTTAAGCATCAAAGGAAGGAATTTTTATAAGTCAAGACAAGTATGTTCTGAGACATACTTAAGAAGTTCAATTTTGATGATATGAAGATTGTTACTACACCTATTAAATCTATCAATTCATTGGGCAAAGATGAAGATGGACAACTTGTTGAAGTCAAGTTATACAGATCCATGATTGGCTCTCTTATGTATCTTCTTGCATCAAGGCCGATATCATGTTTGCGGTTTGTTTATGTGCAAGATATCAAGTCTCACCAAAGATCTCTCACATGAATGCGGTGAGGAGAATTTTTGTTATTTGAAACAACAACCTAAGTTGGGGTTGTGGTATCCGAAAGAGTCACCTTTTCACTTGGAAGCTTTCGGATAGTGATTATGCGGTGATAACTATGATAGAAGATCAACTACTGGTGGATGCCAATATCTTGGAAGAAGATTAGTCTCCTGGCAATGTAAGAAACAAACAATTGCGCAACATCCTCACTTGAATTTGAATATGTAGGCTGCAAGCTGTTGTGGACAAGTTTTGTGGATGGAGAATCAACTCTTGGACTATGGGTTCAATTTCAAGAATACTCCTATCAATATTGATAATGAGAGTACCATTTGTATTGTGAAGAATCCCGTTTATCATTCCAAGACCAAGCACATACCGATTAGGCATCACTTTATTAGAGATTCCTATGAGCACAGGCTCATTAATGTGGTTAAGGTTCACACAGATGATAATGTAGGTGACTTACTCACCAAAGGCTTTGATGTTTCAAGATTCAATCACTTGGTGGTGAGCATTGGCATGATTAACTACTGAGCTATATTTAAGGGGAGGACTATTTAGTATTAGTATAGTCCATGCATTGCTTGAGGGAGGATATTTATACTTAGCTTATCTTGAGGAATTTGGGACAATCTTGTGTTTTTATGAAAAGTCTGCTTGGAAAGTCTTGCTTGGGAAGAAATCTTGCATACGTGGAAAGTATTGTTTGTCTTATTACGCATCTTGTTCCAACGGTAATATTGATGGGTAATTAATTCTAACGGTAACTTTGGTATTTATGGATGTGATTTTTTAAAATCTCACCTATAAATAACTACTCTCGATTTTCCTCTCATATTGATATTTTCGAATCTTTTCCATATTTCTCTCATCACCTCTATATTATTCGATTCTATCTTTTATTGTGCTCACATATTCAACAATGGCGAATCGTCCTACAGTTTCAAAGCACAATATGGTAGCTAATTTAGATAAGGCCGAGCGAATGCACTTTTTCATGATATCATTGATTATCTTCTTTGGATCGCCAATCGGTTATGCTCTTTTAGTAGAGCGGATATAATTGAAGCCACTGGATTCAAGATTTTTGGGCTCTTGCTATGGAAAACATGGAGAATGATGAATTTTATATTAGAGCTCTTTGTTCTTTGGAAGAAGCTGTGAAGATTCTGAAGCCTCCATTAGAGAAGACTTATTGTTTAATGATGAAGATGGGGCTATTCGATTTGATAAGCAGTTGATTTGGGATACTTTTGGACATATTGGTTATGAAGGGTCTTTACATGAACAAACATTTAGGAAACAACTCTTTTGCCCTCAATGGAAGTTTTTAGTACATGTGTTGCTTCACTGTATTAGTGCAAAAAGTACTTCATGGGAGCAATTTGGATCAAATATAGCATCTGCTATTGTGGGTTTGGCTACTGGTCGTTTTTAATTTCTCAAGGCTCATTCTTGATGGAATGCTTTCCCACATCACTCATGGTTCAAAGTGGCTAATGTATCCAAGAGTTTTTCAAGTATTCCTCAACAAACAACTTTCTGATGTTCCTAAGCCAACAGATCTTTTAACTGTTGTGGTTCAACAAGCCAAAATTTTCACCTTTATGGCTAGGAAGAGTGATCAATTCACTGGAAGGGATACTCCTTAACTGCTTCTATGATGGAAGTTGTTCAAGCTGTTAGAGTTGATCTTTGAAGAAGATGAAGCTTAGAAGGTCTTGCATCTGTAATCTTGCACCTGCAAGTCTTGCATCTGCAAATCTTGCTTCTAAAGTCTTTGCATCTCAAGAAGGTCTGCATCTCCACAAGGTACTACTTCTCCAAGTCTTGAAATTCAAGAAGATGTTGCAGTTTCACCTTCTCCATCTCCACAACGATCGTTCCGCTTCTCAATCGAGGAACATTCACCAATTCAAGGAGATGATTCACATACCATTCCCCCTGAAGAATTAACATTGGATAATTATGTTTTGACAAGGGAGTTGGTTAAGTTGAAAAAGACTACTGAGGATCAAGCTAAGCAGATAAAGAAATTGAAGCTCAAGTTTAGACGGCTAAAGAATTTTGTTTGGCCTTTGGTTCAACATCATCGTATCTGGGCCAAATCAAAGAAGAAAGAGCAAAAGTAGTCTAAGAAAAGCAAACGCCACAAGGTTCATCAACATTCTTCTGTCCAATTAGGGAGGAATTTAGAAGAAGAGAATTTGAAAGAAGATATTGTTAAGGAGAATGAACACGAAGTTGAAGAACATGAAAAGATGAAGAACGAGATCATTCAAGATCTTGAAGAACAAGTTCAAGTTCAAGTTCAAAGTCTCGATGATCAAGGTACTTGAAGATCAAAGTATCTTGCTTTTCAACAAGGATCCTACTGAGGCAAGAATTGTTAACACCAAGGTTGTTGGACTTTGAAGAGAAGTTGGTCCTTCAACAAGCGTACATGAAGAAGTTGTTGGTCCTTCAACTGTTATGGAAGAAGAGGAAGCTACACTCAAACCCATCCATCCGCAAGTGATGATGAGTTCATTGTTATAATTTTGCAAGATTTATCACAACCAAGGGGTGGTGTTACTATTTCCGAAGTTGCAGAGGAACAACCAAGAGCTTCTCAACCTACAATTGATCCTAAAGATAAAGGAAAGGGTGTTCTGGTAGAAACTAAGAAGAAAAAGTTAACTTTGGTAGAGCTTAGAGCAATTGAAGTTGCTAGGAATGAAGCTGCACTAAAAAGTACAAGAAGAACTTAATCTTTGAAGTAGTGGCTGAAGTTACTAATGAAGAGGCAATTATTGAAGAAGCGGCTAGGAAAATACAAGAAGAATTGGATCTTTGAAGCTTTGAACCATTACATCACCTATTCTGTTAGATTTATGCCAAGAAGGCCAAATAAAGCTAAAGACAGAAATGCTATGATGGCTTATCTTAAAAGTCAAGGGTATAAAGGATTGCAAAGGTTTAATTATTTTGAGATTAAAAGATTGTATGATCTTTGCTAGGGAAGCTTATAAGAAACATGTTGAAAGCATCAAAGATTTTAGAGATGAAGCTACTTGGATTGAAGCAGAAAGGAAGAAGAGTTTAAAAAGAAAAAGGAAAACTGAAGTTAAGGATGTTCAATTCTCAAAGAAAGAAAAAGTTGAGTTAAGATCTGAGACTAGGGATGAACTAAGAAATTATCTCAGAATAGTAGATTTTAAATATTCCAAAGAAGATCTGACATGAAGATGAACAGATCTCAGATTAGTGCTTTTGAAGTTGTGAAATCCAAAGAAGGAGATTATTTGATATTTCATAAAGAAGATGAAAGTTTGAGTATTCACAGATTATGGGATTTATTGCACATTATAGATAGAGTAGATCTATTCTATTTATATCATGTGGTGAAAGCTTACTTTGAACATAATCCATTAGAAGGGATTGGTTTAGTTTTACTTGGAGATCTCACAACTGCATGGGAAACTAAAGAGCAGAGCACTGATGATATTTGGAAGAATCAAGAGAATTGGAAAATTGTCTACTGGATATTATTTGAAGAGTCTGGCGTTCATGTTTTAGAACTAGAAAATGGAACAATGATACACATGTTTGCAAATAGAAGATACCCTCTTACAGTTGAGCTTATGAGAAGGATGCTAGAGCATGGAATAGAAGTAGAAGAGGATAATGAAATTGCTTGCATGGTTATCAATCTGTTTATCAACTGGACTACTATTGCTGATGAGGATGACTAACTGGTATGAATCTTATTTGAATAAATTATTTTTGATAAATCAAGACTTTATTCAAAGTATCTGGCGATCAAACAGTACTTTCATCAAAGTCTTGCTTGCGTTTTAACCAGTTAAGTGATTTTTGGAAGAAACTTTTTGTTAAGTAACAAATCTTTTGAGACAAAGGTTGAATAAAATTAATGGTTTTTAAGATGGCAACATCAATAGGTCATCAATCCACCATGGTTACAAAAGGATTGGCTAATCCATGAGCAAACGGCTCTGGTAAAGATATGACAAATCC